>CALSCE010010635.1:5730226-5755034 GCA_943593645.1 Bovichtus variegatus
CTTTGTCATTTTTTTTTGTTTGTTAAATTTTACATTTAATTTTGTATAAACCCAAAGAACAAATTCAAAATCAAATAAACCATTTTTTCACATTCCCTTTTATAAAAGACTGAAAAGGATCGATCAAAAAGTGTATAGAAATGTTTTTACAGAATGTGCAACAAAGCTCAGCTACATATCTGTTGCATAAAACCACCACACTAGTCCAGCTGTTGACGATAATGCACTATAATCTTGCTGCACAGTGACAAAAAAATCAATACTGCTGCGACTAATGTATACTAATGTACAAGTAAACCACATAGAATTGTATCTGTCTGTCAAGCTAAATTACCCAGATGCATCAGTAAAGAACCATCTGACGCTCCACACCTCCTGTCCTGTCATGCAGCATGCACTTTGAGAAAGAGAGTCTCTTATACCAGGTAGAACCTGAAACATGGACACGGCCTCAACCACAACACTGCTGCAGACATTTGTTCCAGATATTCCACTGGTGGAAGCTGAGACAGCCACAGTCTTTTACAATACAAATTAATAACTACAAAGGGTGAGAGAACCTCTGCATGCATACTATGGAGCTATTGTGCATTGTGGGAACAAAAGACTGACAGCCTCCCTCCAGCCATCCAACACACTTACCAGGGGACATTAAGAAGTTAATAAAGTATATATATTATCCAGGAAAAACATGAAAGTAGCACATGTTTAAATACATAAACCAACATTTTAAGCCTATAAACATTTTGTTTTCCTTCTGTAGGTCCTATTAATCTACTCACTTGGTACACATGATGTTTTCCAGGAGTGTTAAAGAATGTTTTAAACATCTTTATGGTCCAAATCTTTATATCTGATTCCAATCTAGAAATACAATACTGCTTGTAGTGTAGAGTTTGAAGACACATTAAAACTGATTATAAGGCAAAGTAGTTTTATTTATAAAGCACGTTTCATTCACAAAGGTAGGTTCAAGGTGCTGTACAGAGAAGTTAAAACAACACGATACAAAGTTAGAACAATTCAGTTTAAAAAGCAAAGTAAAAGAGAGAGACTTAAAAAATAATTTAAAAAAATGTAAATGTAAAAAAGAGTAAATAATAAAAATAAATAAATTGAAAATATTTAAAATATAATAACAATAATACTACTAATTATTATTATTATAATTCTAAGGCCTCTGGTTTAAAACATATTTAGTAAACTGCATTGTTTGGGGCATTCCTAAAACATAAATGTGTAGATTTTTTTTACTGGGCTGAAATCTGTATAATGAAAATATAAGGGGAAACCCTACAAGTTGTATAGCCCACTGGCTGGTCTCTACTGAGAGATCTGCATCTTGAGCAGCATTCATATCCAGTTTTGAGCAAACTAGGCCCCGCCCCCGCCCTCGATTACGTCGTAGTCATGGAGAATGCGTCTCGCTCTCGTCCAATGAGAAGCGGCGCTGCGGCCATGTGTGTATTGTTTAAACTGCTCAAATCGGGTTGACTTTCCAGACCGACAAAAACTTCCACCAAACCGAGTGATGGCGGCCGTCGTGTCTGTTAGCACAGCTTCTAGAGATGAAAGCACAGACATAGGGCTCAGTTTCGCCCCTCGTCCGCTTCATGATAAGTACGACCCCGCTGCAGATCACGAAAGCTGGATGTCCGGAGGAGACCACCGGTATCCCGAACTCGAACCCGGCGGAGAGGACTCAACGTCGGACCGCGAGTGTCAGCGGAGGGTCGACGAGGACTTGACATCACTGAGCCCCGAAGAAATTGAGAGCCGCTTAGAGAGAACTCGCCGGGAGTTTTACAACCGTAGAAAAATTATCATAAAAAATCTGCCCTCTGACGTTAGCAATCAGGTAAGAGTAAGAAGGTACTGGAGGTTTAAATTATTAGATGATTGATTGATTGATTGAAGGTTTGGCTAACGTTAGCCTAGCTCCATTATGCTTTGCCATGCTACCTATGGTAGCCTGCTAGCCATTTAACTCGTTAGCTGTCTTTTTAAATTTAAGTTATGCTATATTTTGTTTTGGTGAATCTGCAACTGGTTAATTTAAAAGGCACCACCCAGTTAACGTTAATTGACAGACACCGAACACCATTTGTAGTGTTTTAATTCGTTTGGGTTAGGATAACTGCCAGGTGGTCAGATAACTGTCAATAATGGTCATCTGTGGCCTGTATGATCTGCCACTCCGGCCTCGTAGGTAAAGCTTTGATAACTTTGACATTCGTCATTTATTTTTCGTTTTTACTACTCAAGCTGCTAAAATAAATAGTCTGTGATTGTAATCCCTACATGGCGGTTACAGGTGCACTGGGACTTTTTCATCAGCCCATCTGTTGTTTTAAGCTGGCGTTTGGTTATCGACCAGCCAGTGATTTACTCATGATGCCACATTTTTTTGGAACGTGCCTGACTCGTGGGGAGCGGTGGGCCTGCGGGCGGTACCATTGTTCACAGAGGGGGGAGTAGTGGGAGTTCGAGATGTGAGTTGCAATACAACAAAAGGTGGAAGGTGTGGAGACAAAACGTTTCAGAAAATGCTAGACAGAATCGCCATTCATTAGTGAATTGTCAAAAGCTGCGCAGAACAATTTTCTCCTACAACAATGACTCAGTTATTCACCTCTCACCCTTCCGCAGGTGCAACTTGTTGCTAGTTTCCCAGTGGACATGAATGAGTTAATTATGTGATGACCAAAATCTATAATTTAGAAAGTGAAATATGTTATATGTGATACCCTGGTAAAAGGGTTGTAGTAGTTTAAATGTTTGGATGTAATTATTGTCTTTTCTTATTTACAGGAGGTCCATGAGCTGTTGGCCAACTATGACTTGAAGTACTGCTTTGTTGACAAATACAAGGGCACAGGTTGGTCTAACTATTTCTCCATTATGTTGGGGATCATATGTTCAGTTCAAAGGAGTAAAGGATCTATTGCAGATAATGTCAACAAAAGAATGTGAAATACAATTTGTAGTCTCATAAATGACTAATTGTCAACATTTTGAGCTGTTCACTATTTGCTACAATCCTCCTGATGAGAACACATTTTAAATCATTTTTGAAGAGCTTTGTTCACAGGAAAGTCAAAGTAAAATATTCTTGACTTTTAGGGAATATATATTGAACAAAAAGCTTCTGAGGCACACATTTTGCATCAGAACTTCAATTAAATTGGCCCTTCAATAAAATGTTGTTTAGGTGGTCAATGTGCTCCAGTATTTCATTACTAGTGGTGACAAAAGGATTTCCCTTTCACTAAATGACACAAAATTTACCCCAGTTGTTTTGTAGTGGTATGTATGTATTCATTGTGTGATTTGTAGTCCGTATACAGTGGCAACCTCTGAAAATTTAAGCCAATGCAGGAGTGCCATAGATGTGCATTCTTTCTAATATCCAGCAGGGGGGCCACTCCTTTAGTTCAGAAAGAAGTTGGATTGTATAGATTTTCCTGATGAGTTTATGGTCTCAATTGCTAGTTTTAAGTCTTCTTCAATACAGCATGATGTCCATTTTGTAGTGTATGGTCCTGTATAGAGTACAATGAAGGATAAAGCATGGAATGCATGGTTACCCTGTGATTGACAGGTCGCTACCACAGCATTTTCTGTGTATTTGTCTTTATAACTTTAACCCTTCTTTACACATTGTGCTTTCAGTTCTCAAAATAAGTTATTTTTTTCATCGGCTAAAATGCCTTATTCAACGTTTTTGTTGTACTCCACCCTGTTGTGTCACTTCTGTCTCAACACAATGTCATCCATTTGTATGCCTCAACACAACCAGTCTCTGCACTTAAGACACACAAATAATCAGTGTTAAATTATCCTGGGGGGAGGGATCAACCTTGTATGTCCCAAAATGTGACATGCGTTTTAATTCAGTTGAATTGCCTGTTTTACGATGTTCTAAGTGCAAGAAAGATCAGCTTGTCATTAGAAGTCTCAAAGTTGATTTGTCAGTAAGAACTGACATTAAAGAAAGCTAAAAACAGAAACGGCAGCTTAATGGCAGATAATAATGGGCCAGAAAATTGCATGAGCCAGATGGTAAATTCAGGGTTTGGCTGGTATCTACCCGATAATGTTCACATTTAGATGTGCTTTTCTACAAAATAAAGTTGGCTGCTAGAAAGATTGGGTTATATCACCTTTTTTTTTTTTAAAAAAAAAATTAATATTATATTATATTTTATTTTTGTGGCTTTTTAGATGGCAACAATCTATATCATCCCCTTTTTTCTCTTTCAAAACATGGGGTAACTTGATGATTGGTTGGCATGGAGCAGCACACCTATAGGGCTAATAATAATTATTATTATTATTGTTTTTATATTTAAATAAGTCACATTAGTAGATATTTTAAAAGTGGGTGCCAATAACTTTAAAACTCCTAAAGGTCTAACTGACTTTAGCTATCAACATGATGCTTTTTGATTCTTGTCAGCCATGATGATGCCCATTGTAGTCTCAATAAGGGAATTGTTGCAGTGACATAAAAGCATGTAGGTGATGACATTGTGCTGCCAGCGTTGTCTTTTATCAGACCTGCTAAAGGAGAAATGATATTGCAACCAAGGTTTGCCCCATGAGACCTGCTGTGAAAATAATTATCTTAATGCTGACTGAACAAATGTCACTCCATCACTTTACACCAAGTTGTGTTTGTCTCCCTTTCTCCCCCCGTGCCCCTCAGCATTTGTGACACTGCTCAATGGGGAACAGGCGCAGTGTGCCATCAAAGACTACCACCAGCATGCGCTACGGGACCGGGACATCTCTGTGCAGCTGCAGCCAACAGACGCTCTGCTGTGCATCGCCAACTTGCCTCGCGCTTTCACCCAGCAGCAGTTTGAAGAGTTGGTGCGACCCTTTGGTAACCTTGAGCGCTGCTTTCTGGTGTACAGCGCCTCCACGGGGCACTCCAAGGGCTATGGCTTTGTGGAGTACATGAAGAAGGACTCTGCTGCCAGGGCCAAGTCGGAGCTGTTAGGAAAGCAGCTGGGCTCCCGCATGCTGTACGTCCACTGGACTGAAGTTGGCTCCCTCACATATCCACTGCTGCACTCTAAATGCCTCTGTGTTGACCGCCTGCCCCCGAGCCTGCTGACAGCCCAAGACCTCCGTAACGCCCTGGCTGATACCCATGCACCAGTCTTCTGCCAGGTCATATTCACCACCATCAAACACACTAGGGCTGCAACTAACTATTGTTTTCATTGTAGATTAATCTGCTGATAATTTTCAAGTGTTATTGATTTTAATGTGGTCTATAAAATGACAGAAAATAATTAATGTTCCTCCCAGTTCCTCCAAAGTCCAAGGTGATGTCTTACTTTTAATGATTAATTGATTATCAAAATGGGTGATTATTTTTCTATTGATCAGTCTACTAATCTGTGCAGCTCAAACACTGCTGCTCTGCACTGCTACAAATTAATATGATTTCAGAAGGATGGATTATCCATATTGTGTTTTACACCAAGCTTAATACATATTATACCAGTTTGGAGCTGCAAATATTATTCCAGACATAAGGCAACTATTCTGTCTGATCTATTAATGGTTAGTCATTTTTTTTTTCAAACAAAAATTGAAATTATTTTTATGGGCCCACATTGGGTTGATGGAGTTCATGTGCTGCCATGTGTATCTGAAAGTTGTAGACTTGCCAGGGTTGCCGATGGCAGGAATCTGTTTGTGAAATTGTATTCCAATTTCGTTTTTTTTTTTTTTTTTTTTTTTTTTTCTGTACCCGTAAAACATTTTTTTAAAATTTTTTTTATCACCTTTACCCCAGTTTTCTCGTGGCCACTCAAAGTTTCTATAGCAGTGAGCATTGCTGGTTTCTATGGTGATGACCACCTGACTCCCCCAGGTGGTGTCATTCAGCAGGCTTTTCTGGAACAAGAGGGGGGTGTCCTCTTTTAGCACTGCACGCATAGTCATACTTTTCTGCTGGTTTCAGGGTTTTTTAGGATGGCAGTGATGATTAAGAGTCATGTGACAGTTAAAGGGAAACCTTTCAGTTTCCCAGCACTAGTTTTAACAAGATGCAACTGGACTGTTAATGAACTATTTATTCCTGTTCTAGTGACTGAGTAAAGCGCAGTAAAAGGACATTCAAAAGCTATATTGTAGAATGGCAACTATGTATTAGTGATTGTAAACATTCAACAGATGCTTGTTTTCATATTTGACCTGGAACTTTTCTGACAGGAAATAATATGCAGTAGATGGTTTGAAGACACGTGCACTGCAATTGAGTCCCAATTATGAGTGGAACGTTTATATTCCTTTTATATTATATTCCCATAACCTTTGGCAATCCTCCTTTTTTTTTTATTTATGGTCTTTTTTTTTTTTTGACACTTCCAACAAATTACTTTTTTATTTTTATTTTTTTCATATACTTTAGAGGAACAGTAAATCATCAGAGTATTAAATGAGAGGCTGCTATATGAGAACCTGTCGGTGCTAGAAAATTGCCTACGTGCCACCATGATCGGAGAGCCACTACATTATCAATTAACAAAATATTGTGGTACATTTCGGGGGTTTTACAGTACATTTCCAACCTTAATGTGCTTTTAGATAGATGTTGCAGTCATTTGTGCTGGGCATAAGTGAGAACCCACAGGCCTACCAGTCGGCCCATACCTTGAGTTACAGTATTTATTAGCAGCAGAGTGTGTCTGAGATTAGAATATCTTATTCTTTTTCCCCTCTGTACAGTTGGCTCAGGGACAAGATGGAAGTTTTCGTCGGTTTGCGGTGTTGGAATTTGCCTCAGCTGAGATGTCTGAGGAGGCACAGCGACTCTCTGATGGCAGGCTGCTGGGCGGGGCACACATCAGGGTGTCCTTCTGCGCCCCTGGCCCTCCCGGTAGAAGCATGTTGGCTGCTCTGATCGCTGCCCAAACCATGGTATTTAGGACAAATTGATATACAAAGAAGTCAAACGCTACTATAAAGTTTGCCTTTCTCTTTGTGCTGATTGCCTGTCTTATGGCCTCTCCCTTCAAGGCTGTGAATAGGGGTAAAGGTCTCCTCCCTGATCCCACAGCCATGCAGATACTTACAGGCCTCAATAACCCCGCCACCCTCAAGATGCTGCTCAACCCACTGTCGCAGGGGCCCAAACAAGGTGAGTTCTCGCTAGCTCTTAATCAATGCCTTAATCACGGTGTTTGTTCTAGTGCTGTGGGTCCTGATGTCCTCTGTGTGCAGGCCTCCTCGGGGCAGCCCCTACGATGCCCCTGCTGGCCAACCCCGCCCTCTCCGCAGCCCTGCTCCAGCTGCTCCTTCAGAACCAGGCCAAGGCGCAGCAGGTACTGTTGCCTTTCTGCCTTTTCTCCGACATGTGCCTCCTTGCCACTCAGCTCACTTTGACTCATCCTCTCCCACTCATGCACCCTTTTCCCCCACTCTCTGCTCTTTCCCTCTTCACTATTAGCAAGCCTTTGTGGGAAATCATCTTCTGTGGGCTCAGGTGCTGCACAATAAAGAAAACCCTCTAGTGCCTTGTGTGAGTGATAATGGTGTTTTGTGTTTGGCTGTGTGTGTGGTGGACAAGCTAGATCTTTTTTTTTTTTTTTTTTTTTTTTTATTTTTTTAAAAAAATAAAAAAAACCCCGCTATGCCTGGGTGGGTAAGCCCTCGCTAGGAAACTGAGGTTTGTTTTTGTGTGTGTGGGGTGTACTTTTGAGTGGTGCTGAGTGATGTGGTAGGTGTGCACAAAAAAGTGTAAATACCCACTCTGCAAGGACATAATTTCATACATGGTGAGTAAGCCTCGGTGCTGATTAAGTGTGCTCGTGTAGTGCAGCAGTTCTCCAGCGCTCGAGTGTTGCAGCCAGGCTGCGTGACCCTCTTGTGACACTGAACTCTGCTCTCTCCTTTGGCCAGCAGGCAGGACTCATTGGGGAGAATCCTCTGGCCGCTCTGCCTGTCCAGCAGGGAGTCCATCTGCTCGGAGACCTGCCCCAAGGTTTGGCGTCCAGCCGTACAAACTGCATGTTTTTGCTTTGCCTATGATGCTAAACATCTGTATCCCTCTGTGCCTGTTAATCATGGGTCATGATATTTTGGTCACACTGCAAAATAAGTCTTAATAAATGAATGAATATAGATAAATAGATGGATAGATAGATAGATGGTAGAATTCCATAGCGCTAAAATGTAAACATCTATGTTAACATTTGTCAAATGAGTAACAGTAATTGTATTTTACAATCATTCCTCTATCTAATTCACTTAGGGGGCGTAGTCTCGGGTCTTGGTCTTCAGACAGATCCCATGGCCCCCCTGAAGGCAATGCCACTTGGCAGATCCCTGGCGAGGGAGCAGGAGTCCCCCACAGCAGCGTGCCCCTTCCCCCAGACTTCCTCTCCCACCCTGCAGGGCATCTCTATGCCCCTGATGGGTGGCATGATGGGAGCAGATGGCCTCACAGCACAAGGGGTGAGGTCCCAAGTAATTTCCATAATGTTTTCTGCCTCTTGTATTTTTGTCCAGCTTTCTGCCCAAGTGTAAATAGAAAAAAAATAATCACCTTTTCCCCTCCTGTCAGGTGTCTATACTAGGAGATCCTCCTAAAGATATAAACCATCCCCAGAGTGCCTTCCTCAGTGTCAACAATGTTTTTCCCTCAGGTAATTTTTTTTTTCTTCACTCTATAGTTTGGATTTTCGTTTGTGTGCTGAATCAACTCGGGGTAAATGTATTCCAGCGTATAATGCGTGACTGCCCTTCCTTACTCCAGGAGGAAGCTGCAGACCTCACCCCTATAGGAAGAGACCAACACTAAGTAATGTGTCCAACCAGCACACACACCAGAGCATACAGCCAAATTACAACCTGCGCTACCAGGATTCCTACAGCCCAGAATATCCTCCTCTACACCAGGTATTGTTTATGCACCATGTTTATTCCTTTTAGACTTGCATAGGTGCCACTTTACTGCATGATTTCATTGTGACCTGATGCATTTACAGTGATGTGCCAGGCTGCTCCCTCAGTAGTCTATATGATATAATGTGATCTGGTCTGATACCCATCTGGTGTTTCTCCTCAGGATCCTCTGGCGCACTTGTATGAACAGCAGGAGAACCTTGATACTGGAGCCTTTGTGGGATTTGGTCACCAGGTAGTGTTTTTTTTGACAACTGATTTTAAAGACTGCGAAAACAAAATGTTATTAATAGGGGTGAAACGGTTGTGAGTAAAGGGCCCCCTCCATTACGTTACGAGGTGGAGCTCTCAGGCTGGCTGAGATTGCAGTTAAATTTCTAAGTTTACTAATGGAAAAAGTCCATTGCGAGCAATGTGTAGACTTGTCCTCTTTTTCTTTTTTTAGTTAATCTACCTCATTGTTCTTGGAAATGTTTTTGTAGTTTATTTAAAACCTAGAAATTATTTACCTTTTTTTTTTCTTTTTTTTTCTTACTCTCAACCACCCACTACAAATAAAATGGTCTGAACCAAACTAATTGGAGAATCTTTACACCACTAGTTATTAGATTACATGCGCTCTGCCCTATGTTAACACCCTTTGTCTCTGCAGCTCTCTCGTCACCCCGACTACAGTGAGCGTTTTTCCCACTACAGTTACCCTCCCAGCGAACCCATGTCCTCGTACTTCAGCTCAGGGCCTGAGGCCTCCACCAACGGCATCCTCCCTAACGCACATCTCAACAGGGTAAGCCTAAAGCTTAAACATACTTTTTTTTTTTTTTTTTTTTTTTTATTGAAGAAGCTCTTGTTTGAATTCAAACTATTCGGTTCCAAGAATAAGCCTCACGTTTAATAATAAATGTTTACGCTGAGTGCATGAGCCTCAGTAGAAGTCTAGTCCACTGAAGCTTGGTTGTTTGTCCTCAGGCTGTGGGAATGCCTCCTGTGAGCCACACCACCAACTACCCCCCAGGCCTGGTGAATGCTGCAAAGGTAATTTAGAAACTTTCTTGTCTTTGTGTTTTTGACTCTTAACTTTTGGTTAACATATTTTTAAACCAAGCTGAACTTTATTGAGATATATATATTATTTTTTTCATTTATTAATTATTATTATTTTTTTTTAAATCAAATATAGACTCCCATTGGTAGCCACAAGCGTGTGTTCTCCCGGCTGATCCCATCTCCAGAGCCGAGCCCCGAGGGAGGCTACGTGGGCCAGCACTCTCAGGGCCTTGGTGGCCATTATGCAGACTCCTACCTTAAGCGAAAGCGTATATTCTAAGTACAGCTGAATGCTTCTTGCTGTAGGAGTAGCCATTCAGCAGCCAGGACACAATGGCATCTCCTCCGGTCTCCTTAAATGAACTTTATAGCATGGTGGTCCTTGGATTTGTCTCTGTGTACTCCTGTGAGTGACCCCTGGAGGGTGCCGGGGAGTGCAGCCTGTTGCTATCTGGACAGTTGTGTCACTCTATTGGAATTTTTGGTGGTTGTATTTTTTTCTGTCGTGTGTGTGTGTATATATGCTTTTAGTGTGTTGGTAAATTTAAAGTTTTTACTTTTTTCCTTTTTATTTTAAAAAATTTTGACTTTTAACTTCTTGTTGAAAAACTTGTACAGTGAGAAAAAATGGTTAATTGGCAAATTAAGTATTTTCTCTTTAGCATTTTTATTCCTGAGTGTGGTGTATCGGCAGAGCTGCAGATAGTTTGGCCAGTTTTCAATGGCAGCCATGGGCTGCTTTTTATAATGTTTGACATCCCACTAAAGTGATGCTGTCCACAATTTCAGGCAAAGAGACTTTCGTATTATTAAAACAAGCTTTACCCCAAAAGCTCTACTTTTTAAAAAGCCTTCCTTATTCAATGTAAAAAGTTCAATAGTTTAATAAGACGGTGTTTTGGTTTTGTTTCCCCTCCTTCCACAGGGTTGTATATTTTACTGTATGACTCTATTTCTGGATTCAGGCCTCATTGGTTAACATGCAGCTTTCCATCCACCAATGACAGCTGTATGTACCTGCCTGTGTATTATGACGGTGAAGCTTTTCTGGCATTATTTTCTCAAGCCTTATCTTTTCCACGTTGTTTGTCTTTTGATCCACACCCTCCAACTTGTTTACAGAGTTTGTTCTCTACACTGGTTGAGTGATGCACTTGGAGGTCACGATGCTGATCTGTTCTCACCTCCTATAAGATGCCATTTTCAAGTGTCCTCTCACTTGTATGTCCAGGTGTTGAGTATTTTCTGTGTTCATGTGAGTTCTGTTTGCTAAGTTTACATTTTGAATGTCTTTAGGTCCAAACATCAGGTTCAGTGTTTGGACTGGGTTGGTTTGGTGGGTGGGGCGGTGGACATGCGCTGTGTGCCATCCCTCGAATCTGGGGAGGCACTAATGGAAGCTAGTGATTGGTCAGTGACATGGCTGTCCTTTTTTTTTTTTCTTTTTTTTCTTTTTTTCTTTTTTTTTTTTTTATAATGATCTGGTTGACAGTTTGATTGTGAAAACCCATTACCTCTGACTTCTGCTAGGAAATGCAGCTACACTTGAGCCTTAACAGTGTTTTCTGTGACATCATCCTGCCCTGTGTTGGCTTCCATCTACATTTACCATTTCTGTGTTATTTGCTGTGTAAATAGTTAAGCTTGATAATTCCTCCCCCCCACAAAAAAAAACTTTTTGTTTTCTTTAATCATACCTGCCTCTGGTCGGGTGTTTTGAATGAATTTGTTGCTCCTCGTGTTTTTGTCGTTTGCCTGTATGCGAGACAGCTGATGTGACAGTGGTGCCGCAGCAGACCGCTCATGTTGTGTATGGACCAAGAGATGCCGCCGTACTGTATGATGATCATTCATTTTGATCGATTTGATTCTAACTGCCATCTTCTCATCTGTACCGCCATGGTTGTCTCTGTATGTGTGTGATGTGAGCAAGTAAATGTTATTTAAACATGTGGTTGTGAACTCGTCATTTAAAGGAATTTTGTACTGTAGGCTTAATCTGTGAGAAGCTGTATTTAACATGAAAATCTTTGTATTTTACCAAAAAAAACAGTTTCTTTGGACCTTGTTTGGTTCAACACTTTCCACCAGCACATACTTTGCTCTTAGAGCACAACTGCCTTAAGAGTTTTTGTTTTTGGACTCTTTCCTGAATAAATTTAGTGACCAAAATTAATTGAGTGACCCTTAACAGATTTGCATAATTTGATTAAAAATCTGTGCCTTGAAACAAAGGATGCAAAAAAAAAAAGCAGCATCTGATTATTTTTCAGTTGAATGCTTAGCAATTTACATTACAATCTTATTTTAAACTTCTCTTTTAACCAATTCAAAGAACCTATTCAACATTTGACTGTAAAATGGCTATCGATGGTAAAAGGCAACATCACTGCATGTGTGGCTGAAAGCAGGATGATATAAATTGTCTTGAGTCCCGTTTAATCATGTCATCCTTCAGTAGGGAAAAGTCAAACCTTTCCCTGCTGGCATTGGAGTAACAAGCATGAGTTGTACAACCTTTTTATAGGCCGACTAATGTCGGGTTTTTTTTAAATTTTATTTTTAGCTACACAAGGCACACCGTAGTGATGTATCATATTTTAGCCAATTATGGAAGTAATGAACCAGAACTGATATGCCTCTTCTCAATCAACAATGACTGCGTGCACTGTCGGATGTTTTGCTTTATTGGATTGGCAACCAACCATAAAACTAATTCATCTGCACACTTGCAGACAGACCTTGAAGAAAGACGGCATGAAGTAAACAAAAGGGAGGATGCGTCTAAACATCTGCTTGTAAACTTGATTGCAAGGTCTCTTCTTTTGTTGTCCAAATATGAGAAACGATAACTTCACACAACAATTGTATTAGTGTTTGATAATCTCATAAAAACCTAATAGCCTTTTTACTTTTCCGCCATGGCGCCATCAGAGCGGTGTGTATGAATGTTAAACAAGTTCTTGCTGAGAGGATGAATTGTGCTCCCTGACTGAATAATTGAACAACAACCCCAGTCAGCCATAAAGGCTGATAACAGCTGCTCAAGAAATGCAAACTGTCGAAGTGAGTGAAAATGTCTTTCACTCTGATAAGACTTGCAAATGATGACCTTTTAGATTGAATTGAGGGGGTGAAATTAGCTAAAATTTCAACTATGTTCAACATGGTCACAGTATTTATGTTGAACAGAACCTGAAGGCAACGGCAGGTCAAACTGATCTTTAACGTGGTCTGCTCAGATGATTGGCTGTGGCGACACTACGGCCTGCATTACTGTGCCTCACCCTTCACACTGAGGTGCTACAGGCCAGTGAAGAGGGGCTCCTCTTCCTCTCCTCAGCCATCAGGATGAAAGGTTTTGATTAGCTGTTGTTTTTGTGAAAATGTCGAGCCTTGAGCTGATGGAGCTTTCCCCTGATGGGCAAAAACACAACTGCAGTATATTGTTCATAAAACTCTATTATATTATTTAAAACACGGACATAGTTTGTGACGTTTCTCAGCAAGCAAAAAAAAAATTGACTGGGTCATCTTTACAAACCTACAGATACACATTAGAGCTTAAATATGCAGGCAAGGAGCCAACCCCTTGCCTGCATATTTTTTTGCTGCCGTTAAAAACAATGGGTCTGTTTTTGCACATCTAACATAAATTCTGTTTTTTTATTTTTTATTTTTATCATCAATCTGTAAAGGACAATGGAAATGAGAACCTAGTGAAGAAATGACAGTCTGTTTTATTATTTTTTTTCAGACCTACTGGCACTATATTAATGTGTTTTCTTTCCAGCCGCTGGGTTTTAATATTTTCCTGTAATGCTTCAGGCACCCTTGAATTATGTTCTCATACCTGCAGCCAGTCTACCCAGAGTTCTCAGAGGGATCCACGGAGGCTCGGTGGACGCTGTGTCAGACACATTTAGATTTCTGCCTTTCATGATTTCCACCCACACAGTCACCCTGCACAGTTGCTGGTGAATGCTGCTGGTGAATGCTGCTGAAACATGCGATTTTCCCAAATACAGAGGGGAAGGAGGAAGAGCTCTGACGGCAGATCACTGCAGCATCATTTATCACAACTACAAACACACAAATGAAGGGAAAGTTATATTTCTTGTGCCTTAGTTAATGTGTGTGTGTGTGCTGAAAATGTAACTGCTCCCCCTCATGTTTATTGCCCATGTGTGTTGAATAGAAATGGGTGTAATTAAATATACAGATTCACTCTAATCTGCATGTATAACGCTCACGAAATTCACATGCACTATAATTTATTACAGCTCTATTTCAGTTTACAAGCAGCAAAGAGTAACCAAACAGGGTATGTCACAAGAGCTGTTTATAGCAGGATTAGTCATAGAAAGCAGCCCACTCCCCCCTGTGACAAACCGTCTATAAAACAGTAGAACATGGCATCGATAGCCCAGGAGAAAGCTACAAGTCTGCCTTTTGCTTAATTCAGGAGAGGGTGAAAGCCACTCTGTTTGAACGGTGTTCCTGCTTATACAGCCAAACAAGATTATATTATAGTAGGGATTTAAATTCCAAGCCAGAACACGTACCCTCATCCCCCTGAAATAAGCTTGGCTATTGTTACACTCTTCATTTTCATCTTTTCCAGGCGATCCTCTTTGTAATTATGTGTCACTGTACAAAATAAGATAACCATTTCTGGTTATGGGGAAATAAATGCGATTTTTTTTCCCAGCACAGTGTTATTGTTGCGATGCACTGAGAAAACAAGTGTTCTACACACAGTGTAATTTTTTGGCTGGATATGCTTACATTAATTTTCAACAGTAACTAAGGACATTTACTCAAATAATGTACTTAAGTACAATTTTGAGGTACTTGTACTTTACTTGCTACTGTATACTTCTACTCCACTACAATTCAGAGGGAAAGATTGTACTCTTTAATCCACTACATTTATCTGACAGCTTTAGTTACTTTGAAGATTCAGATTCAGATTAATAATACAAAATATAAACAACAAATGATTTA
This sequence comes from Bovichtus variegatus, assembly GCA_943593645.1. Taxonomy (NCBI): domain Eukaryota; kingdom Metazoa; phylum Chordata; class Actinopteri; order Perciformes; family Bovichtidae; genus Bovichtus; species Bovichtus variegatus. Next base: position 5,745,206 of record CALSCE010010635.1, read on the forward strand.
TCATATATTATTATAGGTTAGGAAAAACCTTTCCTTGGTGAAATTCACAAGCTACCTGCCAGTATATACAGTAAAACAAATAAAACAAGCTCCTACTTTAACACATTTATGCTTCAATAACTATAATTCAATAATACACTTTGAATGGTCCATTCTGTATAATGAGTACTTTCACTTTTTGTTCTTTAAGTATAGCTTTGAGGCTACTTTTACTCAAGTAAAATGTTGAATGCAGGACTTTTACTTTTACAGAGTATTCCTACACTGTGGTATTACGATTATTACTTAAGTAAAAGATCTGAGTACTCTGTCCAACTCTGATTTTCAAACATTAAACGGCTCCAGCACGCAGACATTGGCTGTAGCAGTGAGCTGAACCTGGTGTAAACTGTCAGGCTGAGAGTATCATTTAAAGCAAAGCACCAGCAAGGTAATGTAGAAACTTTTAAAATCTTTCCACCACACCCAAAAAGCTTGTCTGTCTCTTGTCTTGTCCTCTCCCTCGTTGAATCATATCTTCTGTCCCATATCGTCTTCCTCATCATTAACAGCCTGCACTTTTATCTTGGACTGCAGCGCTCATCCCTCTTACTTCCTTTGCTGCCACGTGTCTCTGACCGCATCACTATTAAATCACGAGATATTGTGAGAACACTTTATCTCTGACCAGTGCTTTTATTGTTCTCTCAATTGTTGGTCTGAGAATTGAATCTAAGAAGTTTATTTTCCGTGGAACTCTTTGTATGTTGCTTGAAGCACATGTGATGTGAATGTAAAAACTCACCTAGTGCAACAACAAAACCGATTTATTTTTATTTATTTTTTTTTTTTTTAACTTTCCCATTTTAAAAACCGCTCCAAATGTAAACTAATACCTGCCATCGTCCCAAAGTGATTGACAGGTCTTTCAATACAATGACTGACAAGATAAAGACTAAATACACGTTTTGATAATGAGCTGTTAAAAGTTTTACTGCGGCCAGTTGGAAAACACTGATTATGCTTTCCACAAATAATTAATCAATTACATATCTGAACATGCATAATTAATGTGGTAATAGATATGCCTAATGTGTCCTTTAAGGCCTTTCATGTTTTTTTCCTGGTAGTTTCACTGTGCGGCTTGTTTCACCAATAATACATCCCACACCAGTGACCATGAAAGTGCATTGCAGGAGCTCGTATAGAGCAAAAGAACCACCTTGCTGTCTTCCTCACACTTGCTTCTCATCTCCAGTCGCCATTATAGCTCCACAACATCATTAGTCAAAGTTTTTTAGAAGCTTTCAAATCTAGTTATCAAGCTGTTTGAGGTCTTACTGGTCCTCATCTTGTCCCTGATGTGAAACCTTGCCTCGCTGTTGCAACATTTCCCATCTAACTCCTCCTCTCCCTTCTACAGAGTACACGTTTCAGCAAGATCTGGTTGGTTTGGAGAAAAACAAGGACATTACTTTAGTTAAAATGAGGTGAAAAGGTGACTGCTCGCGCCTGCTGCTTGCGAGCGCAGAATCACTTCTGAATGATCGTGTTGTTCAGTGTGTGTAGGATTTGTGCAGCTTTGAATCAGCACCAGTGTGTGAGTGTTTACACACACACATGCACACAGCGTGGACAGGAGGACAGTCCGCCCCCACCCACTGCACCTCCACAGAAAAAGACAATCTGAAGTTATTTCAGGAATCCTGTTCCACACTTAATATAAATGACCCGAGAGCTCGCTGAAACATTGTTACATATCACTGCAACCACATATAAAAATGCCTATAGTTTAGCCTCCCTCACACACACACACCTACATCTAGCGCTTTCCATTTACTTTTCATTGTCCTACATACGTGTTAACACACACATGCAGACACACACATGCACATTAGCTGCCAGACTATTGCTCACTGTCAGGAAAGAGGTGTGAATTAATATTTCATGGCCCTCCACTGGCAGAAAGTGGATCTATTTCCTAGCATTCCCTAATGCCCGATGTGTAGACTCAGTGTGGGCCAGAGGCCAGACAGGCTGCTGATGGTCTTTCTGCTGGATATGCAGGATTTCCTGTCTTCTGGTATTGGCTGTAAGATGGAGAAATTATTACACATGTTCAATTTAAGTTAAATTTCTACCGCGCACACTCCTATACCCACCAACATTAAAATCAAAATGGCAAGAATGCATTTACCACAGCACTTTTCCGTGGCCTGCACGACCCTCTCATCCACATACACTGGCATTTCAATTATTCCTCACAATACGAATGAATAACGCCATTTGGCCAGTTTGATGATAATAAATCAGATGCTCACTAAATGAAGTGTGCAGCTGACTGAAGCAAGAGGAAAGATTGTTTCCCCCACACCACTGAAGAGCACTCCAGTGGTCCGTGCCACCCCCCCCCCCCGTCATTACTTTTTTATCTGGGGAGTATTCAAATAAGTACATGTATACATGGTGACTTGACATAATGTCCCTGTTCTATGTCATCAAAGAGTACTTTAGACAGAAAAAAACCATTAACATTTTATTTCCTTTTTAATGTCATTCTATATTTAATTATTAGAGCAGTTACATACTGCTGCTGATGTTACTGAATTATTGACATTTCTGGCACAAAGGAGTGGGATAAAAATGTAACTGCATTCCACAGAAAATATTACCCGTGTCACATTCCAATGGTCTGCATACTTCTTTTTTTTTTTTTTTGGTCAAGGTTTTGTGCAGATGAAGGCCGTGGGACCAAAAGCCTGGGTATTTAATAAAATACAGCACCGTGTGCCGGCATTTCTTTCCTACGTATTTGATCATGGTTTTTGAGACGAAATGGAAGCAAGCAAGTTTCTTTTGTTCACATGCGAGATTTAGGACTCCCGGAGTCTTTGTATGCTTATCGTATCGTATGTTTAATTGTGCTGAAATTGTTCTAGAGAGAGGAATTCCTCACAGGACAATTCAGAAGTCATATTTCTACTTTAAAGGCCCAAGTGTTTCCCAGAGAAACAATACTCTAATCTGTGAATCTGATAAACAGCCTGGTGTTGCTCATTTAATGGTTTTCTGAACCATTTATGAACCCAAAACAGCCTTTTAATAAAACACTATTGTTGTATTGTTTCATCAGCTTCAAATATGAAAATACAGATATTTCCACATATTCTCTCTGCATCCAGTTTTTTTTCCTATTCATTTTCTAAGGACATGATCTACAACTGAACATGTTCTCTCAAGGAGACAGTATTGAATGTACATAAGAACTGCTGCCCTGAGAGAGAATAATCATTTAAAGTCAAAATTCAATTGCAGATTTATTCTAAGTTGTAGCGAGGAAGTAAAGAGTCATCACAATAGAGTCAGAATATATTCTTTTCATGTTTAAGCTAAATAGGTTGCACATTGCAGTCAAATGTGACATCTGCGTGAATTCTGAAGAGACACTGGTAAGTGAAAGTCTTAATAATTCCATTTGACATGCTTTGTTCTAAAGAAGCCTCAAGGTTAAGGTTTCTGATTCTATTCAACCTGCATGTTGTCTGAGTCCTCAGATATTCCTCAAAGATATGAAAACAAGACATGTTTGTGTATTTCGCTGACACATCAGACGTACAACATCAAGACTCTGACTCTTAGAATAAATGAGCATAAAGCCCCTCATCGACCTGACATTTTCAGCTTGCCATAGTTAACCAATTTTTTTTGATAACTAACAAGCAAACAAGCAAACAAGCATGCTTAATTGTGCTTTTTTTTTTTTTTTTTATTCAGCTGAGAAAAACACTTCTAATATTAGGCCTTGGCTTTTAAAGACACAGACAAAATGATTAATGCTTTTGTGTTGTGGCTGAACTACTGCGATGCCTCTGTACGCACCTTCGCCAAGCTTCTGCAGCTCGGCTCCAGTTATAATGCTGCTGCTGCTGCTTTTCTCTGAAGGTTACCACAACATTTCCAAAGTAGTTCAAATTTTTGCTTTGAGTTTTGTGGAAAGCATTTCATGATCCAGTATATGTGTAAACACTTGTGGGTCCTCAAGACAAGGATTCTTGTTCATTCCAGATGGCTAACAGCATTTTTAGTGCTTAATTTATGACCCAGTGTCAGTACTGAAATATCCAGTGATGCTCAGTCTTTATACTTAATCTGGTGCAAAAACTACATGTCCACATTGTCACTTAGCTATTTAATGTATCCATACAGGCTATGTGAGCTTAGATCTGACCACATTTGGATGAACACGCAGAACATCTATTCATGCTACGTTTCATACGATTCACCCACTTCTTCTGAAGCAGCTTAATGTCTTCAATCATAACCTTGGTATTATTGTGTTGTAGCAATAGTTCTTCACATCAAACAGAATGTAACATCAGTGTGTTTTTTGTTTCGGTCCTGCTTGGTCTGAAATATAGAGAGCTGGGCATGAGCATAGAATAAAATAATGATTTGATTTAGGTTGAAGAATAGAGCCAAATAGTGTGGCCGAGAGGAAAACAACTTTTTACAGTGTCAGTCTATTTGTAAAGCCAGTAATTCCAGTATAGATGGAAACCAGACGAGAAATCTATACCCACGCTCACTCCTCTGTGAGGCTGGGATGCTCACCAGAAAACAAAATAGTTGGTTTAGTGGTTTAGACCAAGTGTCTGTTTATGGTGAAGCGCTTGTTTCTCCATGAAACCACAAGACATGTGAGGGTGGCATGATGAATGTTGATTTATTGTCAGAATACAGGAAATACATTGACATTTGACATTTTGAAAATCTCCTTTCAGTGTTCATAGGAAGTCTCCTGACATGCCCTGCTGTTCTTTCTGCTCACGTTCTTCCCTTCTGTTTCAATCTATCAGAGCGGAGGCACGGGGGAAATGAGGAAAAGCTTTCAGGGGACCCCAAGGAAGAAGTGGACTTTTAGTTAATTCTTAGTGGCACCACTGCTCCCTATGATACAGCTGTTACGTAGACTTTTGTCCTGCTGCACACACACACACACACACACCACACATGGAGGACAGCATCAGTTTATCTCGAGCGGCCTCCAGCTAATGAGCCTGACTCGCCTGAGGTGTGAGGCCTGAGGTTACAGCTGCCTGCGCTGTAGTTCAGCCAGCCAGCAATGGATGGAGCCAGTGGGCGGGATTGTAGCAGACCTCCACCAAGACTCCCCACAGCCACTCACTACGGCTTTATTAAAGTTTTTTTTTTTTTTTTTATTGACGTACTTTGACACACCTGCTTCTTTTGGATGCATGTGAAAACGTATAATCTATGTGTCTGTAAATAGTTTTTGAGCATCAGAGCACACATTGGCACCAAGATGTTCAATTCAACTATTTAAAGCTGTCATTGGAACCATCGAGGCGTTTCACATCATCAGCAGCCGGCTCCAGCTCTTCTCTGGAAATCTGAAGTTGCTTCCAGGTCAGCTGAGGCTGTCATGAGTCCGGTCATGCTGCTTTCTGGTTGGCTGGTCACCAAAAGGACAAGTAACCTTAACTCCTCTCAGTGCTCAACATACAGTATGTGTTTTTAACTTGTTTTCAGCCAGGTACTTCACCCTGTTACACAGCATGAGACAAATGTGCTCTATCTTTACCACCAGTCTGATACAATTCTTATCCTAACCAAGAATACATGATTTATTTTCCATGAAATGTACCGAAGTATAGTATAAGACACAGAAACCCCAACTCCTCCATTTGAAGAGTTATTACGTTCCACTTAAAAATGGCACAATGAATCAGGAATGAAACATGTTCTCATTACTGTCTGAACGCAGCTGCACCTTGATTTCATACATCTAGAATAAGAATCAGAACCAGACTTATTGTGTGCACATGCAAGGAATTCAAGTTTGTTTTTTGTTGCTTTCAATGTATCACCACAGAAATGGACACAACAGCTAAAAACAAGGACAACAAAGCTGAACGAGGTAAACTTGAACATTGACAACTATGTCCAGATTAAATATTATATAGTAATATATACTATATATATATAGTTCAGTGTTGTTTAAATACAGACAATCTACAGTCCAAAAATAGAGAAAATAATTCAGACTGCATTTTTGGAACAAATGAACTGTATAATTCATAAGCAATCAAAAGATCGTGCTGGTCTATTTACCACATTTCAATTTCCAACTGTGGGAACTATGGGACATGCTTGGTAATTAATCACAGGCTGACATGGACCACATGACTTTAAGTTAAGTCTGCCCTTATTTTCGTCAACGTTACATTGATTTTTGTGTATATTTCAAGTCCTGTCAAGATTTATATAGTACATAAACACACAGTAATCTAATGTACACAATGTACAGTAAATAATAGCACGCTCCCTGTATTCCTATTTAACCCATCTGGCACCTGATTTAGCATAAATTGAAATGCATTGCATGCAAACATTGATCCCAGACTGACTGATTGTCACAGATGTCACTATAGTCAGATGCTTTCATCCAAAGTGTTTTACAGTACCATTAGCTGTGGTGGCCCTGATGGGAATAAGACCTTTTATCTCACAATGTGAGTGCCCTGCACAGCTCCCAAACCAACAGAAAATAGTTTAGTTGTGTTCCTCTTCTAAAAATACCAGCTGCAGGACTGGGAGGTGTCAGTGTATTCCTCAAGCATGGAGAGGGTAAGTCAAAGTGACAATTTTCAGCTACAAATAGGTAAAATGACAAACAATGGCATTTTAAGATACCTGATCTTGTAAGCCTCTTTCTCAGCTGCCATCATTTGAGCAATTTGCTGTGTTTGTTTTCTGTCAAGAAAATGCACAGTGAATGCTCGCATGGGGCAAAACATAATGGATGAGCACATAAAGGTTCAAAACCCTCCAGTGCTGACAAATCACTGAGGAGAACAACCACCACATAGATAGACTGGACGAGAGAGAGGAGAGAGAGAGGGGAGAGAGAGGGAGGGAGAGAGAAAGAGAGAGAAAGAGAGAGAGAGAGAAGAGAGAGAGGAGAGAGAGGGGGAGAGAGAGAGGAGAGAGAGGAGAGGAGAGAGAGAGAGCGAGAGAGAGAGAGAGCGAGAGAGAGAGAGCGCGCTCTGTGGTGAAGCCAATGTTTGCCGTCGAACTCCAGCAAATATGAGAATGGGAAGATAATGGTCCACACTGAACAGGATGACTGAACCTCCGCAATTATCAATTTGTTTCCTTTTATGATGCATTTTGACAAAACGAAGCCTGGAGAAGAGAGTCTGGACAGCAAGGAACAAAGGATCGCATGTGTTTTTTGGACTTGTCCAACCATTCCTCACACCATCCTGAGGTATTGAGAAGGGATGGTTATTGAGTCCAGTATGACATCTTGCTAAAAATCATTGGATCCAACATCTCCATGGAGGAATTACTGGAGACTTCTGCGGTGTGTGCGCGCTCAGAGATGCCGTAGCTCTACATGAGCCGTGATAGATTGAGTACTTTTATGGAAATCGCTTGGAAATTTCAGCTCAGCTGAAAGACATACGGGCAGCAATAATTCCACACCACACACACACACCACACACACATACACACACACACACACACACACACACACACACACACACACACACACGCACATACATAGAAGCCAGCGCCGGCGATCTGTGTGTCTCTGCAATAAGTGGCTAATAAAAAGCAATAAATTCTCTAAAATAAATACAGTCATCGGTTGTGCGCCATGGGCGACGAGGCGTCAAACTTCAGGGGCAGCAGCAGGACCGGTGTCTCATCACCAAAACGCAGGACTGGTGAGGATCACGGCAGAGCGGAGATTATACTAAATTAAAACTGATCACCTCTGACAACAATGAGAGTAATGATTTTCGAGTTGCCAGATTACCACTGTGACAGTTTTTGATGTTATTCAGAAAACAAGATTCAGATCTGGGCTGTGCTGGACTTGGTCACTTTGATTTGTTCGAGTGGCAGAGAGGGACATGCAACGTTTTGTTTTGTGCTTGAAGAAAAACGAATACAGCCATACCATTTAATCAATAAGTTTAAAGGGGATCTTTCATTCCCCCCCACCCCCACCCCACTATGATGGAACCATCGCCGTGCTCGAAGAAGAGCCTGTCCCTGTCGCTCCCGGTTCCCCGGGAAGGACAGGCGACTCTGAAGCCTCCGCAGCATCTTTGGAGACAACCCCGGACCCCGATCAAAATCAAACACCGGGGCTACTCCGACACCGACCGGCATCACCACCGGCACATGGAGCGCTCAGACGCCGTGGATACGAGCGACCGACCAGGACTGAAAAAGTCTCGGATGTCCTGGCCATCCTCCTTCCACGGGACCACAAACACATCCATCGGAAATTGTGTCGGGAATAAACGGTAGGCGAGAGAAGAGTATGCATTCCAAACATCCCAATAATAGCCCATGACAGCCCACAAGGCATATGCGTAAACGAGAGGAGAGGAGGGGGGTGCATTTTAATGAGTGCGTAATAACGCAGTGTGCCTGAAGGGTTAACTGATATGAAGCGCTTTCTACCGGGAGGCGGGACGCGTGGGTTTTCGGTGCTGATGCGTTATGCGTCTCTGGATAGACTGTCGGATGGGTATGAAGCGCAAACCAGTCCGCCCACTCGAAACGCAGGAGCAGCATCTGTAAATACCAGTAACATTAAGAGCGTCCACATGTTACACGTAGTTGAGAGAGAGAGAGAGAGCGAGAGAGAGAGAGAGAGAGAGAGAGAGAGAGAGACGGTTTAATGGCACCAAAGGTCTAGTGGGTGCGATCAAGCGTGCAGCTCCTGAGATAATGCCGTCCAATCCAGGCCTTTCTGAGCATGTTTGCAGAGGGCGGTACGGGCCCCCCTGTTTACTAGGATGCACCCCGATGCCCTTTAGCAAGGCACTCTCTATCTCACATCCATTTCAGGTGTAGTGGACGAGCTGGAGGCTATATGGTATAAATAAGATGTGTTACCTGGACTGTCAGACCGCTTGTAATTGGCACAGCACTGGCTGCTCTCTGATCACATGTGACAGTGAAAGATTCACGGGGAGATAACATAAAACGCAGCAGAATGATATGATACTTAAACTCCAACTCTCAACTCTTCCAGCACTTAAATCAAATTACAGGATGGATGTTAATCAAGCAAACTAGATTAAAGGCATTTCATTAAGTGAGTCATGGATACTTTGTCCTTACACAACAATTGCTCCACTACTAAGAATCCAGCACCTAGTTTTTTGTTGTTTGCTTCTCCATATAAGGACACATATTTAAGAGCATTATAGAAGTGTGGACAGGGGGTAGTTTTTAGCTGTTTCAGATGTTTGTAAATTGGGGGTTTCCCTGTTTCTAGGGGAGATTGTCAGAGAGAGAAAGTCGAGGCTAGAAAACGCTGTCCTTTTTGTGACCTGAAATCCCCAGAGGTTTCTGCAAGTGAGAGTTAGTTTACATGTTGGACAGTTTCTGACTCCTTTTTATTATCTCCTTCATCCTGGGAAAGCACCAATGTGCTCCTTCCACGAGAGCAACACATTGAACAGTGTGTATATTAGACTAATAACACATCACGAGAGTGCGCTGGGTCTTTAAAGGTTTGTCGAGGTCCTGCTTTATAAAATATTATTTGTTTTCATTCTTTCATTATCTTTTTTAATGCCACAGACGGCCTTCCCGGCAGGCCGCTGGGAAAAGGGCCAACTCCAGCTGACTGGAGGAAGGGCTGATTTGTATTTTAGTCCTCAGGACACGCTCTGAGGCAGTCCAATCTTTAGTGCATTGGGACTGACTCTGCCTGCCCTTCTCCTTCTGTGGGCGGCTAACCATGAGAGGGCAGAGAGAGAGAGAGAGAGAGAGAGAGAGAGAGAGAGAGAGAGAGAGA
>CALSCE010010635.1:5755044-5799697 GCA_943593645.1 Bovichtus variegatus
AGAGAGAGAGAGAGAGAGAGAGAGAGAGAGAGAGAGAGAGAGAGAGAGAGAGAGAGAGAGAGAGAGAGAGAGAGAGAGAGAGAGAGAGAGAGAGAGAGAGAGAGAGAGAGAGAGAGAGGTAATTTGATTCCGACAAGCTCAGCTCTTGGAGCACACCAAGCTGGCTCCAACTGTGTGTGTGTTCATGTGTGTGTGTACGAGCCTTAGCACATCCATGAGGTGATGTGTACGGTCTGTGGGTGTTTGTACTACACATTGGTCAGGAAGGAGGGTGCACGGAGGAATGGAGGCTGGTAGATAAATGAAATGTTGTGTGTCATGAGTAGTGGTAGTGCACAATGTGTTGTGTGTGTGCGGGTGTAGAGGTATTTGTGAGTGGGCTGTGCCCAGGTTAGTGTCTGACCTGTAGTCCGTATGGATTGCAATAAACCTTATTTAATCTGTTTTCATATCAGTGTGAAGCCAGAGGGATTTCCGTTGTGTTGACATTATTTTCATTCTTTTCACGTATTAGAGCGACTGTATATTCTGCCTCCTTACTTATGTCCGAATAAAGGACGCTTCGAGCTGAATGCCTCATCTCCTCGCTGGATTTATCAAGCTTTATGAACATCAAGTCGCTCTGTGTTTTTAGCTCAAGGCTGACTTTCGCTGAATCCAGCCTGTGAACCGCAGTGCCACGCACATCTGCTCTCACGACCACTCTCAATGCCGGGGAATATCATTTCACTAAACCCTTAGATATGGAAAAAAAGACAGGAACAAACAAGTGCCCCCAAAATCCTGCTTAGATTGACAAAGTTACTAAACAAGCATTGGTCCCCAACAGTTTTGAGCCAAAATGAAATATTAGATTAGATTTTTTAATGAAAAGATGTGAATTCAGGATACATTTCCAGCCTTTTTAGCTCAGTACAAACATGTTTTTGCCATTACTATGACAAATATTGTACGGTCAAATTTATTAGCTAAGGAACATGATGTGACTTTGTTGTTGGAGAGGGGAAAAAGTAATTGGTCTGTGATTGGTTGGGCACTGATCGACCCAGTGGTGACCTTATTGTCTCGAGGAAGCAGGCCGTTCAATCACAGAAGAGTTGGTCAAGACCTCATCTGGAGGTTCGAAAGATCAATCATCCTGAAAGATGCTGGTGAAATTGTTTGAGACAAAGTTCAGAGAAAAACAGACTGCGCCGTGTTACTGTAATTAATACACTTGCGTTTGAGAGCGAAGCACTCCCAACAGTCTCCAGTCTAGGGATGGAGAGCGTACAAGCGGGATTCTGGGTGTGGTTTAGCATAATTGTTTGAAGAATCATTGTCTGTTTTCACTTGTCTATTTCTGTCTCTGTGTTGTATACCACAAAATGGCAGTCTTAGTGGCAATCAGCTTCCTCCCCCAAGAGTGTCAGTCTGCCTCCTCTCTCCACCCCTGATGTCTTTTGTTCGACCGGCTTGTCACTCCTTTTGTCAGAGGATGTTAATATGAGCGTATCAAGTCTCATGCCCAATGCGCTCTGGGAAGTTCAAAAAAAATGACTGACTGACTGACACTGAGCGAGTAACGGCTCTACCCGCAATTCTGTTGCTATGGTTACTTGTTTTGTGCATTTGTAGAATCGATTTCATTTACCCAAAAAAGGCAAGGCCTACAGGCACTTGATGGGCTTGACTGTATAATTTGTCAGTATGTAGCAGATCCCGCTGGATATGCATCATGACTTGTATGTTTATAAGGTGAGAAAGTGAATATTAATATAGTATCTCTGCTGAAGAACTGCAGTCTGCCGTTATAGTTTAACAACAGCACAGAGTCGGTTTCCTGTTCAGTCCGCTGTAACAATTCCCAAACAAAGCCTCCCTCTCACCCCTGACCTACGACTTCATGCATTCCTTACACATCTATTTTCCCCTCCCAAACTGGGATCCAGGGCTGATTTGTAAGCCGGAGCTGCTCTTTTGCATGCCTGTCTGGCCGGTTGCATTAATAATTAAAATCATAATGAGGTACAGCTCCAGCTAATTACCATAGCAGCTTTATTTTGTTGTTGGTAATACATTTACATTTCAACACTCTAGGAACAAAAAAAAGTCTCATGCAGAGAGTATTCAGGAATTATCCCAACAAATGTGTTTTAATAGCGTTAAGTAATAGACCTCTTATCTCATTTGGATCCATCTGTTTAAGCTACAGATTGCACTCTTCTGTGAAAACATTCTGCTTTTCTCACTACTCTCAGCGCTAATTAGTATCTGGAGACAGTTCATGCACTGGAGCGGCGCTCGCTATTGGTTTGCTCAGGCAGATCCTAGACACCTCAGGTAAAATCCCTCCGAGATCTTTTAGCAATGACACCAAACAGGTTGTTTTGCCCGAAGGAGATGTATGCAGCTCTCATCCAAGGTCCCTCTTTGTGTTTGTTCTCATCACTTTCTCTCACTGGAGGAGGCTTTCACAGGCTCCCTCAGATACTCAGGCCACTGGTAACCACATTTAGCAGTCAGTTTGCTTCGTGAATCAGCTGGAAACCTTGGCGTCTTTACATTTGAATTACTTTCACACTGAATCCTCTTGAAGTGGTGATACACTAGTCATTTGTTTTTTTGTTTTTGACAAGTGTGGATGGGCAAGGATCCCAGCGAGAAGAAACAAAGTGAGCCATGGCATCAAAAATCCAAGTTGCACAACATGTCCACCTGTTACCAACAAATATCGCCCAGTTTTGACGCAACTAGTCTGCCTGCATTGTCTCTAACAGCACCTAGTGCTTAATTTCTTTTCATCATCTTCCTTTGTCATCGTCCATTAATTAAATCACCTTCATGGAACTTTCCGCTACAGTTTATTATGCGACAGTTTCCTCTCTCAAGATATCCAGTGTGATTGCAGTAAGCCTCATGCTGGCCTTTTTATTTTTTTTTAATCTCTTCTGATCTAATAATATTGTTTGAATCACTCTTTTGTCCATACAAATTACAGCCTTTGATTTCTGCATTTCTCTTTTTTTTGATACTCTATCCTCTCAGTGCTTCGTTTCACCCCAGTGTAAATGGGTAGCATTGATTCCATCTCTATTTCTGTTCTCCGCTTTGTCTCTCTATTGTGTGGCCCATCTCGCTGGCTCCCTGTAGCTTCTGAGATTCTCTCTGATAGATAGCCTTGTTCATGCTTACAGCGGCATTAAGCACACAGTTTCTCTATCATAAATCTATCTATCATTTCATCCCACTCTCCCTCTCTTGTCCACTGAGATCATCAGCTGCTTGCAGAGTCTCTCCCTCCTCGAAGCCATTTCTGAATCTCAAACCTTCATATCCCCAGTGGTGGATTGTACTGCCCACCACTGACAGTTTGCAGTGCCTCATCTCGTCCTATATTATTCTCCTTAAAGCTATTTTACACTGATGTAATTCCTCATTCTTCATGCTCCAGCTGTTACTTGAAAAATGACAGACTTTAAGGGGCAGAGCACACGCCAACACCGTCATCGTGTGGCGGGCAATCTACTTCCATTAAAGGGTGAGTTCAAACAGACCTGCATCAAAGAGCAAACCTATTTGAAAACTGTTAATAATCCTGCTGTGGGATGAAAATACACACTAAAAATCATCCTGTGTGAATTCAGTATGAACTTTCCCTTGGATTTATTTTTCTTATGGGACAAAAAAAAAAAAAAAAGCCTTTTTAGTAGTAGTTTAAGTAGTAGTAGTAATTTATTCTTCAAGCCCATAGGCGCAAAGAGAAACTAAAAGAAAAACAACTTTTTAGTGTAATCACGTAACCCACTTCCAGCCAAGAAAAAGGTCTTCATTGCTGAGACTTTCGAGAATTTAAATGTCAAAATGTGCAGTGTATTCAATTTCAAAATAAGTGGTAGTCTTTCACCTCTCAGCAAACAGCTCTGCGTGACAGAAAGCTCTAACACGATGCTCCTTCTGTGTGAGATTTCTTCTTACAAAGCGGATGTTTGAACAAGGCTATTGAGTCCATGTTGCATCCCAGCAGGTGCGACAGACCACCATAATTCGGACACAGTCGGCGGTCTCTGCTGCTGTGGCACTGAGTAAATCCACTGAAAGGACGACCCCCTCTGAAATGTGCTCTAGCCTGCTCATAAGCACAGATCTGACTGAGGGAGACTGACAAACCCTCTGTCAGCTGTGTAACAGACAGACACACACACACACACACACACACACACACAGTGGAGCAGAAAGAACAAATAGCCTACACCTGTCGAGCAGAGCGCCGTGTCAGGCTAATGCAAGGTACGTCAGGGGAGCGCGGAGAGAGCCTAGTTCAAAACAAGAACTCACAACAAATCAGAGCAGAAAGGGATGAAGGAGTGCACCTGGAGACCACGCTTGGCACGGACAGACACAGATGAAGACCGCGTGCTCGTTCAACTGCCTGCTGATGCCAACGTCTCATCTGAGGTATCACTTCCAGACCTCCTGCCCCAGGACAGTGTTGATGCCAAAAATTACTGGCAGATTATCAGCTTCACTGGATGATTATGAAAGAGTGTCAGTCCTGCTTAGAGAAGAGGGACAGATGGCGTTAATAATGGCCTGCATGTCACAGACTTCCTTACTGTACACTGTGGTCCAGTCCCAGCTGATGTGTCCAAATGCTTTGTTCAGAAGTTTAATATTATTCTGTTCACAATACAAATCATAGCCTTCTCCTATAGGCTGCCTATATATCATTCTATGATAACACAGTTGTCAGATATAGAGTACGCCTGAGACGGAAATATAGCAAGAAATGGTTTGATTCAGTCTGTTCTGGGTCTGACTCAGCTCCAGTGTTTGAGCTTGATTGGAAAAAATGCAGCAAACAGCAAATCGAATCCAGTTGCTAAATGTAACACAAAATATTTCATAGCGTGTTCATTTTGAAATTTATGTGAAAGTATGTCAATCAATACAATGTAGCTTACTTAAAAGTACTTAATGTGGATAAATGGTACATTTATATAAAGATACATTTGTAAACTCAAACTAGCTGTCAAATAAATGTAGTGGAGTAATAAGTGCAATATTTGCCTCTGGAGTAGAAGAATAAAGTAGCATAAAATTAAAAATTAAAGTATAGTACCATGACATCTTCCATTGGTTTGTGGACTACGGTGCCATCTTGTTTTTTTCCAACCAGAAGAGACATGAGAGGGTGGAGCTAAGTACAACTGAATGCTGAAAAGACATTTTGAGGCGACCAAAATGTTACAATTAACTTTTATGAACTGAAAAGACGCTGTAAAAGTGTTAAAGTTGTACAACGAAAGCATGGACAACACCCAGACCAGATAACACCGTGGTAGCGACCTAAAGCATACCCTGCTTAATCACTATTTTACTCTAAACGGGACCATAATTGACAAAATGAACATCATGTTGTATTGAAGAAGACTTGAAACTAGAGATTGAGACCATAAAGTCATCAGGAAAATGTTTACTGAGGTAACAAATCAAGTGAGAAGTTGGACCATTTTCTTATAGACTTCTATAGACTGATAGACTCCCTGCTGGCCATTAGAGATAATGCACGTTATTGGCAGTTCTGCATTGGCTTCACTTTTCAGACCCGGAGATTGCCGCCTGACTCCTGCTTGCAAATTGTATTAAAGTACAGTACTGATGTTTGCATGTACGGTGGCTCTGAGTGGTCAAGCAACTCTCTTTAGACTTTTGACAAATGTGAAAAAATGCAGAAAATGTAACCTGTTCTAAAAACTTTAATGCCGAAAGATTCGGAGTCGATGTGTAAACCGTATTGACCCAAAGCGAGGTCGTATTCAAAGGTGCAAAAATTTCGATCGAAACATACAGGCTTGTTGTGCGAGAGGTGTTTTAAATATGACAAAGCAGATTTGAAACAATCCAATAGATGTTTATAAGAGTTGGGAGAATATCCTCGAGCATGTAAATCTTAAATGAGTCCAAATGTATGTTTTTCCATTACTGAATCAGTTTTCTAAAATGTATGACCCTGTGAGGGCATAAAGCTCCTTGTATATTATTAATATGGAACGTTTACAGGTGCAGTGCTTGGTACATTTGTGCACACTACAGTGTATTTTTACTTTATGTTGCTGTTGATGTGTTGATGCCATCTGAGGCTTCTGCTTAGAAATACATGCTTCCTGTCTAAGTCGGGGGAAATTCGTTTTTTATTGCCAACAGAATGAATCAGGAACCCATGAAAAATAAAACAGATGCAATAGGTTTGTGTGAGGGATAAATATATATATGTATTAAAAAACAGGACTGGCAATCTGTGCAGCTGCAACGAGGTTTGTGGGAACACTTGATAACTTTACATAATGCATGAAGCAGCTTATGATTTATAGCCGACAGAAGGTGTGGAAAACAGGCTGATGTACCCCTCTGTGTAAAAAGAGCTGATGTTCCAGCTCCGGACCTGTCCTAGATCAGTGTGTGAGCGTAACCTGTAATGTCAGTGCAGTGAGCCTATTTCTTGTAGGTCATGTTCATGTTCACACATTAACACTCAACATTCAGGCCATTGGAGGGCAGCGAGGGGGAAACAAATAAGCATGGCCTGAGGTTTCAGGGTGGTATTTTTATTTGTTCTACTTTTCACTTTGAGATCTGGATGTTTTTGAAGATTTTTCTTGGGCCAGCTCCACAGCAGAGGATTTTACCTTATGTAACATCCTCCACTGTACACACCTCCGTCATATGGGATTTCTAATGATGCTGACGCAGACTGGGAGGTGTATTTTACCCCCAACTAAGGCAAGTAATTAACACCAACGAGGCCCGACTTCTCTCTCTCTCTCATTTTGGTTGTGTGTGTATCAAGGGGTTTATAGTGTGATTACTTGTGTGGTTTGGGTGTTTTTTGTCGTGAGAGGTTCCCTTACAGAAGAACAAAATTGAGTGTTCTCTCACTCCATGCAGCCTTTCTCCCGAACATTTTTCATTTTTTTGTTGCCATTTTTGAAGACATTGAAAAGTTTCTGGTGCAATCCAAAGTACTGACAATGCCAAGTAAAAGTTTCAAAGTGTCCCTAAGCAAGCCAGCTAAATCCATCCAAGAATTTCCATCCTCATCTTCAGTTTGAGTACCAGAGAAACATCTTGGCAGCAGAAGAAGAAGAAGCAGGTGCTCCCCGGCACATAGATGCTGCCTGCTTTAATAAAAGACAACCCCTGAGCCCATTCCTATGCATTAAACAGGTGGGACGCTGACACCAGGGAGAAGGTGTGAAGATTAAGAGAGTGGAGAGGAACAGAAGGTACATGTGGCAAACGAGGAAGTACGTGTGTGTCTGGAGAATAGAGAATGAGGGTGGTTGTCTTCACAGATCATTGGCAATTGTGTATATTGTCACATCACATTTGATGCAAGACCTGTCTGCGATTGGTCGTGTCCCTTTGCCACTTGCGGCCGCGGTTGCACAAGCCTGTGATGATGTTGTGTACATGAAGGCCGGCCCTCCTCTCTCTCAGGGTGCTATAAATAGGGGGAGAGAGGCCTCGGGCTCTCAGTGTAATGAGATTAAACCAAACCAGCCTCAGCTCTCAGTCTTTTATTGAGCTTTATTTCAGTTTCCATTCTGTAGTTCAATATGTATAAGGAAGATATTGAGTGTGGCTGCTTCTGCGTGCTAGAGTCCACGAAGGAACATTTGGTTGTGCATGAGTATGTCAGTGTGTGTTTGTGTACATGTATGTGTGCACGCGAAGGCAGTGAGAGTGAGAGATAATGTGAAAGACTTGTGTGAGTATGTGTGTGTGTAATGTCCTCATTTTGCACCCTGCAGGGCATGGCACGTCTCCTAAAGACGTGTTCATCATGATTGTAAAGCGTTTGTCACCATAATGCTAAAAACGTCACGAAGCTCCAGCAACCGCAGGCTTGAAATGGTCATGAATTCCCTCACTTTGCTTCCTGACTTTTCCAGCGGTTTCAATGTTACACACGTGAGGCCCGTCTGTTGCTGCCAGTGGAAAAGTGATATTTAGCTGCCGCAGTGCAGGAGGCTTGTGCAACGCTTTTGTTGAATCCTGATCTGTGGAAGGCAGACAGAGAGCCGCACTGGCACAGCTATCGTGGCTAAACGTCTGCGTGTGAGCATGTGCTTGTGCAAATGTTTTTGTGAGACGGGAGGTGTCTGGGGACATGCAGAGTGGGAGACATCCATTCTGTTTGGACATACTGCAAATTCTCACAGCCCATATTCCCAGACTCTGACGTTTTGGAAAAGGTCTTCTAGACTCTGACTGCCTTTTCTACCGCGTCGCTCAGGCCCCATTACCCAATCACAGCTTCTTCCTCCATCATTTTGCCATCAGTTTGGGAGTACTTGGCTCCCCAGGTTCACTCAATTCTCTCCTGATAAATCTAATAAATCGTTATTCATAGCCTGCTTCTGTTCCTCTTCGTCGGAGGACACAACATTATCAAGATCATGTGCACCTCTAAGACTCACCATAAGAACACATTCATCAGTGGTCAGAAAGACAAATGGAGAAGGGGATGATAAAAGACAGCAGGAGCAGAGATAAACACACTAATGCAACTTAAATCAAAATGAATCCGTCTTTTACAGTTTTGTTGACACTTCTCTTAGCTTTTATTCAGCGTAGTCAAAACAGCGACCTCCCCAGATTTAGGAGGTCCGGCCACTTGGTGTGACAGAGTAAAGTCAGACAGATGCTGAAAAGTTCAAGCCGCTGGAATGACGTGATGCGAGGAAAAGACGGGGAGAGGGAAGGGGCTCATTTTGAGTTGTGGAACATTTTTAAAAGACTAAAATTATAGTGCTTATGCTTTAAAAAAAGAAAGAAAAAAAGAAGACTATAAGGGACGGGAAGGCATCAAACGGCATCAGAATAAAAATGACAGACGTATGACTCATGAGACAAGCATGTTGCATTCACTGCCCCAGTGCAAGGCAATGGCCCTGAGGCAGTTTCATGTTAAATGAATCCACACAAATAATCCTGCCTTTTCCTCACTAATGATATCTAACTGCTAGGGTGATCACACGGATTTTCTTATTGTTCTCTTGCTAACATGATTCTCCTGGTTAACGTCTATAATAACTGCACTATAATTGGAATATTTGATCCAGGGATGTAATTAACCTACCATATCTTTTTAGTGTATAATCCTTAATTATATGCATTTATAGTATGCATCATAATAAGTGTTATCAAAAACAACGTAATTTAAAGCTCTAATTGATATTTTTTGTAATAACAATGGATAAAATTACTGAAAAAATGTCTAGCCACACTACGGAGGAAACTCATTTTGACTGCTTGTATCTGCGAGCTCATTCTTTTGGCACCTACCAAAATCTCATGACCATAGGTGAGGGTGTTTTTAAAAGCAAAATTGTTTTTGTTTCACATTGCTGCTGTTTTTTTTTTTTTTTTTTTTGTCTTATTCATCAACTGGAGCTTACTTTCGCATTAGTTTTGAAATATTTCTTACTGTGTAACACTGCTGTACATGGGATTGAATATGAAGGACAATATAGCAACGCGAACAAGGGGGAAGCAATTCAACGGTGCACTCACTTTTGTTCAGCCACAACATGAATGCATTACAGGACAATTCAGAGCATCAAGCTAAATGGACCATTTCACTGTGCGTCAAATCAACCTTGTACTCCCTCTCACTCAGATGCACCCTGCCCAGCATTTGTTTTTGCACCACATTATATCAGTAATTATCTATCATTCCAGGATAATAGGCAGCCAACCATCTTTGTGCTGTGGAATATGTATGACTAAAATGGCTTATTAGTCTGCATCTCACTTCTAGATTGGATTAAATATGACATAATTTAAAATACAGAATGAATATGTAGATTTTCAGGCCATGAAATACACAATGATAGATGGATGGATAGAAAGAAAGAAAGACAGACAGACAGACAGACAGACAGACAGACAGACAGACAGACAGATAGATAGATAGATAGATAGATAGATAGATAGATAGATAGATAGATAGATAGATAGATAGTCTTGCATTAGCCAAGAGTGGCAGACTGAGTGTAAAGACAGATGGAGGAAAAGATGGAGGAAAAGATAGTGAGATGTGAGGAGGAACAGAGCCACAGTGACACAAAGGTATAGCTCTGGATGACTCACACTCTCTCTCTCTCTTTCTCCTGCTTTATCTCTCTCTAGTCTGGATTAAAATAAAAGAAGCCCACCAGCGCCAGCCTGCAGAGAGGGAGTTACGCTCTCCATCTCAGAGATAGGCAGATGCGCTAAAAATACCACTCCTTGTGTTTGTGTGTGTGTGTGTGGGGGGGAGGTTTATGGATTTGGTGGTACAGCACAGACGCCAGTGCTATCACTACTTTCTACAGTCCATCTTGATTGCACTTCCAGCTTCTCTCAGCCGTTTCTTTTCTCATCATCTCTGCTCCACGACGTGTACTAATTGGGTTTTTGTAACAGCACTCTTCTACTTTTTAGGAACACTGGTCAGTGCAATTAAAATCCCCCCCCCCCCCCCTCCTGCTATCGTCTCCTCTTCTCTGAGAAACTCTATTAAACATCAAAAGCAAATCAATATCGTTCTATTACTCTCGCTGCCGCGGAATAGTTATTCTCCACGTTGAGGAGTTCGGCTCTCAACTCATCATTTATCTGGATGCGAGTGGCAGGAAACTAAACAGAGCACCAATTGAACACGTCCCTCCATCTGTCATCTCTCAGGATGGTTCTCTGTGTCAGCTGATCCATCTGTTTAGCCCAGCCTCAGTCTCCACAACAGCAGTGGGGAGGAGAAATACAGAGAAGCTCCCGTAACACAATCCTACAAGGTGCTTTTTGAGAGGAATGATGCTCATTAAACAAACAGTTCCTCTGGTTACCCAGAAGGCTGGTTTTAAAAAGAGCTGGGTGTTTGTTTGGAGTCCCAATCCTCAAATACTTACCTTTCACACTAAACGGCCTCCGGGGTCATGGGGGATTTACATATAAAAGAGTAGAGAGCTCCTGTCGGGGCAAGGATGAAGAGGAAGAGGGAAGTGATTAGGAAGAAGCAGGAACAAGATGGGTTCCTGCTGGTGCTGGGTGTGTGCCCAATCTCAGTTGTTCTTAATAATTTTGCATGTGGAGAGAGAGAGAGAGAGAGAGAGACAGAGAGAGAGAGAGAAATACACTCTGACAGGAGGAGGACTGAGAGACACAAAGAGAACGAAGCAGAAAATAATACAAGCTGTGCTGACCTGGTTGCCCCCTGTTTCTAGTAGAAGCTGCAAAAGTGCAGCAGACAACTGCAAACTAGTGTACAGAGACAGAGCAGTTGGAAAGTGTTTTTTCATTCTTTTGGCTTTAGTCCAAAACAGTGTCTGTAAAGATTTGTAGCTCTTTGCATACAAACATCTTCCAATTGTAGGACACAACAGCAGGATATTGTTCCTAAACATGCATGCAAGGCAACCAATTATTTTTTGTGCCCATATAGTGAAATAATCTTGACTGGGCAGGTCAGTCATCTGAACTCAGTCCAACTGAGCATGTGTTTGACTTCTTGAAGACCAGATTGAGGGCAAAAAAGGCCGCAAAACAAGCAAGAAGTAAAAATGGCTGGCATGGTGTTACACTATGAGTGCAAGGGTTTCCATCGAAATGTATTCTGACTTTTGTTGAATCACTTTCTCTCCTCCAAGATTCGTATGACAAAAATCTTTTTTATTTTTATTTTCTACAAAGTTCATCTGATGTCGATGTGAACACCGAGATATTAAAGCTAGGAGTCAGGATTTTAACCTCATAGTCACCGTTTCAAATCAAAGACAATGTGCTGGATTGCAGAAGCAGCACAACAAAAAATGTGCGAATGCTCTGTAATATTTATTCACTCCACTTTACATTTGAAATGTAACACACATCAGCAGCTGTGCGCTGGGCAGGCCATGTCACAAAGTTGCATCTAAACAGAGTTGAAAGTGGAGCAACCCGTGATGCAGACACAGCGGTGACAGAACGAGTCTGTCTCCACCTGAGGAGAAACTCCTGTGAGTTTGCCAGAGTTCAGAGATCCGTTGATGGTGATGTAAAGTGACGCCTGGGATTCGAGGAATACAGAGTGTAAGATAATCCACAGAGCAGCACAGCCCACATTCCTCAGGTGAAAGAAAACACTGCGCTAAGAGCTTTGTGTGTCTAATGTGAACCACTCAATTCGGTTGGAATTTATTTTGTACAGAGCATTAATAGATTAAGAGGGCTGGCGGTGGCAGTCCTTTCACAATGTGGATGGCCTGTTGCTGTGCGGAATAAAGGCTGATTATCCTGTCTAGTGTAGCCCATAAAATAAATCCCTCTCCTGCGCCATTTGCCAGGTGTGTGATGGGTTCTTCCTGAAAGGCATGTGTTCTGCCCTTTCAGAGGCTGAGGCCGGCTCTCTGTGTTCGGCCGCCCGGAGTTGGGTCGGTGATCCAGTGGGCAGGATAATCTGCTGTAATCCGCGGCTCTGTGATCTGACCACAGCGCAGCGGAGAACTGGATGGGTGGGAGAGGCTACGCCTGAAGCAAACAGGCGAGGGGCAGGGCTAAGGGAGGTCAGGGAAACTGCACTGTAAGAACATTCATTTACTTATTATACTTAAAAAATGACCAGACATTTACATTCTGTGTTAAACGTGTCACACTCTCTTGCAGTATAGATTTGACGTTGTTATACTCCATGCACAGTAAGGAGTACACTTTTTCTTATTCTGTGCACAGCCACAATCAGTCCAATACAAATACTGAAATGTACATCTCACTGCAGCTCTGCTGATTTATAAACTGAGCGTGTGGGGGTAGGGGCTGAAGTGGAGTTGAATTTTCATCAGGGTTAGTATTGTTTTCATTTTTATCTCAGACAATATCTGTGACTCATCTGAGATGCATGAAAAGACTCATAACAAGCCTCCATCATGCAACTGTATTCAAACTGAGTAAAGGAAGGGTTTTTGGGTTTTTGGTGTGCTGGGAAATATGGTAATAAGATAATGATGTTTGCCGCCTAACATAATTGATGAGCTTAATGAGCCAGGTTGCAAGAAGTCACGAAGCTTGAGTTCATGATTATAAGCTTTTAAATTGTCGTGATTGTGATGATTAGGAATTTGATCTAATTACATTGAATTAATGCCAAAAGATTAGTTGATTTCACTAAAGATCAGATTTTACAGCTTGCTACTTGTCTACACTGTCCAACCTGTCACTGTCATATTGTTCATTTCTGCTCCAGTGTCCTGCCTTGTATTTCCCCCTCTCCATGTATGTCTTTGCATTGATCTCATCCTGGCTCTGGGGAGCTCCAGTGGCCAGATGCCCTCTCTATGACCGTGCGGCGTGGCGCCAGCACTTTGGTTTCAGATTCTTGTGCATTGTACTGTAAATTTCGACATTAAAATGAAAGCAGGCTCAAGCATGCTTCTGTCTTCCTATGTCTCTTGTGATTGCCTGAGAGGCACAAAGGGCAAGCTGAGGCAAGCGGAGATGGCGAACCCGCTCAGGACATTTCACAGGGCATTTCATTTGAGATGTGTCAGTTACGGGCATGTTGCCCTAAAAGCATGCCCCAGCCTGAGAGTGCCTCATAATAAAAAAACTGCTAATGTGCTCCATAGTTCCGTGGATGATTCAACCGCAGTAATAGACTACAGCTGTGATTATATGGTCAGCCTATGAAACTAGCACCCTTTCCCAATGTGCAAGTCCCTGCTCCTCTTCCCTTCAACTCCCCTCACTGCCACCCCCACACTGGTAGCAATCAGCCAGGTGCTTTAAATGCCTGGGTGAGGCACAGCTCATGGGTGGGTGGGGGGAGTACTGGAGGGGGGGGGCGGTTGAAATTGCACATGGAAATAAGCATCTGTGCTTGCTTGGCAGAGGAGGAAGCAGGGGCAGGAAATATCTGTCATTCTCCAGTACCGTGTGTGTGTGTGTGTGTGTTTGTGTGTGTGTGTGTGTGTGTGTGTGTGTGTGTGTGTGTGTCCTAGGGGGAGAGAGGGTTGATGGACTCAGGCAGGTTAATCATTAAATTAGTGAACTGAAGAGAATGAAGAAAATGGGGAGGAGGGGAGAGATTGACTGGGAGTATTTTATTTCTTTAAAGAAGCTTAAATGAATGAGTGTTGGCTCATCCTCTCAGAGAGGCCTGATTAACAGCACCATACAGTGTGATGAGGGAAAGGAGAGCTGACACCAACCAGACTGTTTGGAAAATGCTGATGCGGCAGCAGCTCGCACCATCGGGGGCCTTCCTCGTGATGACTGTTAATGAATAATCGATTGCAAGAGCGGGTCAATGGAGGGGATGTATGTGAATCTCCGCTACACTCTCATATAGACTTAAAGGTTTAATTAAACTAATCGCTGCATGACTGGGAGCTCCAAAGCCCTTTGAAGCCTGCCGTATTAATGACATGAAAATCAAGCTTCCCCCTTTTGTTGCAGAAAAGAGTGCAGAGAAAATGAAGTGCTGTTGCAGAACAGTTCAGTGTCCCCGTCTTATTCTGCACACAGGGACTCTGTAAGAAGACGCATCGTTCTAATTGAATATCCACGCTACAGTAATACCTGAGATTTCTCTGCCAAAGTCCAATACAGCTTGATGTTACACAGCTACTGCACATGCGATAAATGAGCTTTACATTTTCCAAGATGTGATGTTAACATATCCATTACCAGAGGTTTGTCTCTGCCGTGCGTCAACGAGCCGGGCTGAGTTAACAGAGTGAGGCTTTCAGGTGGCGGGGCTACATATGAGACAGCAGCTTTAGTGTGCTACACTCCATCCTGACGGAGAAGGTTTGTTATCTTCCATAAGAAGGAGTCACTCAGCTGGCACAAATCCACTTTCCTTTGAAACCTCTGATCATCATGTCATTGTCCGCAGCGATTCACTCCAGGGACACTGCTTTCACATAATGAAACCAAGAGAGCTGCCCACAGCTCGGCTTATAATCACCCTGTGAACAGTCTGTGTGCACATGCATCTAGTTCTAGTGAAAACACAAGAGCTTCAGAGTTAATGCTCATCTGTGTGTGTGCGCTTAAGTGCAACATGGGGGCGTGTTTTTGCCAGTGTGTGTGTGTCCACATGTGTGCATGAGTCACTTTGAGAGGTTTCACCAGCTATTATTGAGCTGGGACTCGTGGATTTAATAGTAGATGGAGTAATTGTCTCCTCATCAGCTCTCCAGAGATTACAATAGTAACTGTCATGTGAATTAGAATTCTTGACATTTTTTCCAAAGTCTGTCTTTGAAAAGGCACTGTTCAAACAGGCCGTATGTGAGGCCTTTTCAAAAGCGACTTTCCAAGACGAGCTCCACCATCCATCCCCTGTGCGTCATAAACAAAGGATAGTTACTCTACCAGGAAAAGAGGGGAGGGAAAAGCGAGACTCAGAAGAAAGGGTAAACTACTGAATGTGGAAGGCGGCAGGAGAGGAGGAAGCAGCTTGACAAGGCATCTTACCTTTACTGTGTTCTTCGCTGTGCTCAGGCTTTAAGCTCCTTGCTGAAAGGTGGAAAACGAAATTCATGCTGCAGGTTGTGCTTGGCTTTTTTTGTTGGCTGCTCTTGCAGAAAAAGGCTGAGGGAAAAACAGACATAGACTATTCACAAGCCGTCTCATTTGTGCTCTCATTTGGTATGTGTAGAGTGTATATTCAAATTGTGACACGCAAAGTTTGAATATCTTTCCTCTTTGTGCTTCACGAGAGTCGCAAATAAACACACAAATGCAGGTTGTCAGATGTGCCAGCACACACAATTTCTCTCTCACACATACACAACGCACAAACACGCACACAAATTTAAATGTCCAATCTGTATTCCAAACACAGACTAAAGGTTAGCCCTGCTACCAAAAACAAAAAGTGTTTGCAGTGAGTTTTCCACTCAGACGAGCAGAAATTAAGAATTAGATTTAATCAAGAATCATCAGCATGTGATCCTGGAAAGTATGACCTGTTCTCATTGGTTTTTCTAACTTCAGCCTGTGGTACAGACATTTAAATAACCAGAAATTTGAATAGTGATTTCTCTTCTTACTTAGGCATAACAATCTCAAACACTGGACTGAAATATCTCATATCTTCTAATGCTATCTAAGGTTTGTTTACTGTATGTCCATATTCCATCTATGCTTCAAAGTCTTCATAAATATGTGAGGAAACAACTTGACTATTTGTATTAAACAGTTTTATTTCTCAGTTCGGTAAAACTGTATGAAGATATGGAGCATTGCAACCGCAATGTACTGCGGTAAACTGTGCAATCCTTACTGAGAAATTACTCAGAAAACCATTTCTTTAGTTCTCTATTTAAAAGGGAATTGCCACACTTGCAACAGATAACTTTCCAAATAACATTTAGGTAATCCACACAGTGACAGTTTATACAGTTGTTACAATGCTGATAATCAATACTATATCATTAAAGTAATAAACCAGCTCATAATAAGAACACCTCAGGAGCTGCCAGCAATCCTAAAACCTGCAGTGGTGCTCCAACATAGTTTTATTAACACTGCAGTCACATATTTCTGCATGCTGAGTTGCAGTGAGTTAAGAAACCATGTAAGTGTAAAACAAAAAGCCTGCTTAAGGCTGTCTAACATTGCTATCTCCCATGTCATCACTGAATTAGTTGTGGTTGACCTAAGGCACCTTGTTTGAAAGCTATTTCATGGTCTAATTGTTGCTCATGCACAATATTAAGGCAGCACTGTGTCTGCTCACATCTAAAGGCCAAGGAAAGTGCTGTTGGTGAGCAAGGCTGTTGATGTCAAAATATGAAATGTTTTGGGCGCAAACCTTGCACGCTCTTTAGTGGAACATGTAAACATTTACACAGGGGTATGAGTCAACCTGTTTCCTCCTGACTTCCCCCCCTCTCTTCTCCCCTCCTCTTTCTGGGTTGTTTTCTATCTGTTCTTCAAATCCTCATTACACAGCCTCTGTGTGTTGCTCGACTCTGGCGCCTGTTGTCTGTTACTCTTACTGATCGGCCTTCCTGTTGCTGCAGAGGAATCGCGAGCAGTGAGATTAGGACAGTGAGAGCACATGCTTGCACTAGGGAGGCGGGGGAGATAAAAAAAGAGTAACAGATACGACTTGAAGGGCAAAAGTCTGCCTCATTAGGATATTAACAAAGATCATCACAGTTGTTTTTTGCAGCCACACAGAGCTGAGGTGGTGAAATATCAGAAGAGCTGAGGAACAGACTAACCTCAAACAAACCTGCACAAGCAAGGATTAAGGAGACCTGCATAAACCCAGGGAGCAAACCGAGGATGTGAGAAGGGGGGAACTGGAGTTTAAGCATCCAGGGCCTGAGGATCACAGTGCAGGATATGCATGTTTATGCACTTTGACTCCTCCGGCATGAGACACGTGGGAGAGCAGGACTAAAGGGAGGATCAGGCCTTGTTATTAAATCTTGCTCTGGATTGAGGACAGTTTGCACCACGTACGGCAGGTGCTGAGGTTCTGTCTGTCTGAGACGTGAGTCGACAACTAAAAAGTGGATGAAGGGGGACTGCGTGGGAGGGAGACAGCCAAACAGAGCGAGACAGCCAGTTTTAAGTGGAGGCTGGGGGAGTTTTCTTTAACTGGTCGGCTCCACCAGGGCCAGAGCTGGCAGCGATGAGTCAGAGGAAGCTGACACGACAGCTGACGTTGAGGGAGAGTCCTGAGGGTCCACCGACAGCAACCTCTCTCACCTCACCTGTGTCCCCGGTCGATCAGTGTCGAGGACATGGGGGCTGTGCTCTGTTTCGACGTATGAAACTGAATCGCAGTATTCATGAGCGCAGACGCTCATCTCAGTGTTTCTGCAGGTACAGTTCTGCATCCTAGACACTGATCTATAATTTAACCCAGTCCTCACTAACATATCTCTGTCCTATTAATAAGAAGCTTTAGTGATTTATGATGGTTCTATGATTGTACTGTGCCTGTAATGCGACACCCTAAAGGTTTCAGAGTATATTATTCCATGTACACACTCTAGATGGATTAGATTTGGGGAAAAGCTCAATTCAGAAAGCGGAAGTCTCATAATTACTCTCAAAGTTTTGCAGAAAGAAATAAGAACGAGGATTAGTGCAGAGGGTCCCCCTGGCAGACATTTTTGATGTGTTTTTCATCACTTGTTTAATGATAATTTGATCTGTCGCCACTTTCACCAACCCTTCTGGGGGGAGGAGTGGCTCCTAATTGGCCAATTTAGAAGTAAAGTCTAAAAATATCACGCTTAATTTTAGAAGTCAAACTGAAAACTGTTTGCAACAGTGTTGACAACAAAAGTTTGAGAAGTTTAGGAGAAGTGTGGAGGTGTCGTGGAGATAAAAGTTATCTCACATTCAAAATAGATGCTGCAGCTACACGACAACCTGCTTCCCCATCTGTCCTCGTCATCCCAACATCTGACTGCAGCCTGAAATTGACAATTATAGATTCATATCATTTTATATCTTATAGGCTATGTGAAGTCTTATAGCTGTTTTAGTGTGTAACAAACCTGATACCAATTCCAGCAATATACTTTTTTATAAAATTCTCCATCATTTTCTTGTTATTTGATGCCAAACTCTGAAACCCCAGCCAATCAATACTGACTACATTTCTTAGCTGCAAGAGCGAATCTTCTCTCATCTCAGAAAAAAAAGTAGGTCTGAAAAAGAGACGAGTGCAACCTGAGAAGTGTGTTGACGTGTCTCATTAGTAGATTACTTTCAACCTTGTGTTTTGGGTTTAATGTCAATCAGCGACGTGCTGGCAGAATATATTTGGGTGTAGATGTTATATATTTACTATTCAGTCGTTTCTTTCTCTTATGTTGCTGAAGTATAAGCAGTCTCAATATGTGTGAATGGTCTTAATACTGTCATCCAAATCTGAATCCAAATAAAAAATCTCAATCACTCATGTCTTCAGACAGACAGCTTTGGCCCAGAGAGACGCTGCGCTAATATAATATAAAATATAACTTGTCAGTGTAGTGTGATTCTCAGAGCAGCCTGGTAGCAGTCTGCCAATCCAATGGCACATCAGAGTCAAAGCTGCATGGTTCATGCTGCTGTCACAACTCTCTTTCTTCAAAGAAACTAGAAACACGAAAGCAGGATGGACTCTGTGGCTTGTGTTTGGGTGTTCAGGCTTATCTTGTTGTTGCTGTGAGATAAGAAAAGCAGCAGCGAAACAAGCACCTTAATTAAATGTAGCAGATGTAAAACCAATTTTCCTCCCTGTCCTCTCTAACCCTTCAGCTTCGATTCAGAGAATGGTCCCTCGCCAGGCCGCAGTCCCATGGATTCGCAGGCGAGTCCTGGGTTGGTGCTCCACCCTTCTTTCCCCCAGAGCCAGCGCAGGGAGTCCTTCCTGTACCGCTCGGACTCGGACTACGACACGTCCCCTAAAACCATGTCACGCAACTCCTCCATCAACAGTGAGGGGTAAGCACGAAGCCATCACCCTGGATCCATCACACAGCAGATGGAATTTAAAAATGTTTCCAAAACCACACACACACACGCACACACGTACACGCACACACACGCACACGCACACACACCACAGTAGCTTCACATTAGCCCAATCAACACAGCAGTGGTTATGATTGTAATTATGCAAGCATTATGCTAATAAAATCATGATGAATCCTCTTAACATTAACTGTTGTTCTCTGTTTCCTGCCTTGTCTTTCAGTAAGTTTAACGCACCCAAAACCTTCCATTAGTGTATTTCAGGACATTTTCTGTGTTTAGATCCACACAGGTCTTCGTAAACATCCAGCTCACAGATACAGCCTCTTATATAAACACTTAATACCGAGCGCCACAGCTGCACAAACCCCACACATTCATCTCATTCTGCACTTTTTGTTTTCATATTTTGTCCTGCAGGCACGCCGAAGACATGATCGTCACCCCTTTCGCTCAGGTATGTTTGTGTGCCTTCTCTGACATGTTTAATTGCTGTAAATGACTAGAAAATGTGGCTAATTGGTGCAGTGAACTTGTCCCCCACCCCCCTCCTGTTCCCTCCCTCCCTCCCTCCTCCTTCTCTCCCTCCTACGCTGTCCATCCATCCTGCAGGTGTTGGCCAGCCTACGAACTGTAAGAAGCAACTTCACCATCCTCGCCAATGTCACAACACCAACTAACAAGTCAGTACCATGCTGTCAAACGCCCCTTCCCCCTACTTACGCTCATCACGACTGCCCGCTTAGTTTGCAGTGTGCTTGCTAATGTCTCCTCAAGGAAAATATGATCTGCATTATTTGGCATCTCTCCAACTCTCTGGCTGAGTGCCTCAGAAGCATGTCCCTGACTCTGTACCCAGACAATAGAGATAGTCAATAACACTAAAATGATTCTCCTTTGTAATGCAGCAGATAGAAGGAGCTCGAGTTGGCAGTGCTCTTAGCTCCACGTCAATATGATATATATAAAGCATTGCACCACAGAATTATCAGCATCTATAATTATACAGTGTTGTGCCCTGAAAATTCCTCCCTCACTACACAGTTATGAAACCACGACGGCAACTTGAAAGGTGCAGGCATTGTCTTTGACTATTTTTGGATACTTCAATATTTGAAGTCAAACAAGGGCATTTTTATGCACTTAAAAAAATTAACACATTCCCGTTTTAGTCAATATTCAAAGGCATTTTAATCGAGACATGCACTCCTTCCACTTATAAGTGAATAACATACATAAATGTATTTATATCCCCTCTGTGAGCCGAGTCTTTTGTTGCCTCCTGTACTGCTGTGAGTGTGTTGAACCCCAGAAGGGGGCAGCAGCGTGTGGTTCTCCCTCTCATGTAATGATGTGTTTGTCCACAGGAGGTCACCAGTGACAAGCCAACCCACTGTTCCCCAAGCTACACTCTCTGGTACGTTGTCAGCTAATTAAAACTCGGAGTCCAAAGAGTCCCACAGTCCCCTCACAGAGCTGTGAGGACACACTAAGGCTCCCACACTCCCCGAATGCATCATCAGTAATGAAAATGACTGCAGAACAGCACAGAACAACATGTGGCTATTATTGGTTTTTAGTTTTTATTAACTGTACTGCATACATGTTATGAGGCTGGGTGAATCTGAAATTACCCAACATATAATGCTAAAGTTACGAAAGATATGTGTGTTAAGAAATAGCAAAGTTGATGCTGAGAGAGTTCAATTCCCGTTCATCAAAGGACATGGATGTATTTTACCTTGACTGCACTGAAACAGAAAGAAAACGCTGTACCCTACTGTCTTTATTAGGAGGACACAACGTAATCAATTTTAAAAGCTTTAGGCAAGAAGCATTACAAGACCACAAACTCTTTTAATGTATCCTGGATCATTTGATGCTTCAACTGTGGAGCGCCTGACATAAACATTTTTATTTAGTTTTAACCAAACACTTAATATTTGAGGCACAATCCAAGAGTGTATCTAATAGATACATATGCATACATTAAATATATCTTTGTTAATCGGCTGGTTTCAAATCTAGCCCTGTTTTACTGTGTTTATACAATCATTGTGAAAAACATGCACATCTTTCTTTCGCAGTTTTGTGAGACTTTAGAAAGCAGATATGAATGTATTTATAAAGATTTCTTGTACTTTTGTATCAGAATTTATGAAAAACTTAAATATAGTCATCTATATTGAGTGCATCCACTTGCTCTCATTTGTGGGCCAAGGTGGACCTTTGTCAACTCACTCGCCTTAAAAGCCACAGCTCATTTTAAATAGAGGATATTCTATCAGGTCATCACTGCTTTCATGCCACTTTCTGTGCGCTTCCTCTACTGCCGATTTGTTTATTGTCTGTGTGTATCTGTCCTTAGAGGAGACATACCAGCAGATGGCTCGGGAGACTCTGGAGGAACTGGACTGGTGTCTGGACCAGCTGGAGACCATTCAGACGCACCGCTCAGTCAGCGAGATGGCCTCCAACAAGGTGCACACCTGTCCAAACACAAACATGCTCACTCATACTTTCACTGTCCTTCTGCCTCTACGGTAACTCAGTATGGTGCAAAGCTTATTGACGAATCATTTCATGGTTCACAACAACATTACATCACTTCATGAGAACTGATTATTATTGGTTTACACATTATCAGTGTGTAAAATACATTATGGCAAACTTCCTGTTCAAGCTTCCACTCTACAAATAAATACAAACAATGCAGCTCCACCAAGGTCAATTATTAAAATAAATTGAAGAATAAAGAAACCTGCAGGAGTAGTTTTTAAAACTTACTCATTAAAAATACTTTAAGAAAAACTTCATCTAACACCTGTCACATTGAACCTTCACACATTTTCCTCTAATATTGTTAAAACAATGACTCAGCTGTTGAAGTATTTGTGCGCTGCCTTTTTTACTGTAGCTAGCGTCAATTTGCAGAGAGTTGTTCATTAGAAATAGTCATTCTTGAAAATAAATATTCTTATATTTCTTATGCGTCCCGGGTTTATTTGCAATCCTGTGGTTGTAATTGTAGCAATGGATAATTAATATAGGGTCAACCATCTTTATGCTTTTATCGCATTTGTTAGACTAAACATTGATAATGTCTCATTAAGCATTTGTGTTTACAACTGCAAGAAATACATCCAGGTTGTATTGAATTTTGGTGTGCGATTTGCATTCCCACATCTACATGCCTGTATTTGTGCACATGGGGGGGGGGGGGCAGGCTTCTTGAGTGTGCATGCATTTGTATGTGTGGGGGCTCGGGGACAGAGGGGGAGCGAGAGAGAGAGGGTGTAAGGTCTGTGGGTATGGAGGACATAAGGGGGGGGGCTTGATGCTGATGTCGCTGCTGTAACCTTGGTTGCTATCGAACAGCAGCAGGGTCTGCCTTTCCCTTTTAGTCATTGGCTTGCCACTCTGACCACAAGCCATGTGGTTTGGGCAACAACCAATGAAATAGAGGTGAAGCTCCTTTAATAGTGTTCTGACTTAAAGAGACAGCATCGTGTACCTTGTTTGTTTTATTCTAGAAATCCTTCCAATGTTGCACATCATTATTAATGAATGGCAATGTTCTTCATGTTTATAATCAGTCATTCTTTTGATGAAAGGACTGAGGGAGAGATAACAGGAGAGAGTCTAAAGGACGTCATTTATGTGTGTGCAGTGGAGAGAAATCTCCTGGGGTGAACAGAGTCTCTGTGAATATGTTGCTGCCTTTTCGCAGCCGCGACCATGCTACAGAAATCCTCCGCACTGTGGCAACATGGAGGTACACATGAATATTCCCACTCAGTCTCTCACTCTTACTCACACCCTTGCACACACACATATTTTCGACAGACGTACATGCTGTCTTGTCGCACATGCGCACTTAGGCTGAGAGCAGAAGCAAGCACAGACACACACACACACGCATGCATGCGCCTGCAGCCACACTGCCTGATTAGCTTGCGAGAGCTGTCTACAGCATCCAGGGAAATGGCGCAAGAGGCAGAGCATTGGAGGAGGAATGGCAGCCTAAAGCGGCAGGATTAGACCTCTGGCATTTTGGCCAGCTGAGGCATGGATTGACTCGGAGCAGGGGACTGGGATACGGAGCTATCAGGAGGCAGCCTGACTGACTGTGTGTTGCTGGGATCAGTGTGAGACGGCACAGGCGGGCTGATGCACCGGTAGGACTGGGCCGGGCCTCTGGATCCGTACCGTGGGGGAGGGGCAGTCGACGCAGGGAGAGGGAGCCTGTTTTTCCAGACCATAGCTCTGGTGTGATTCTTCAGCCTGACTGTCTGCTACAGGCCTGCCTGCATCCTTCTCTGTCTCTTTCTCTCTCTCCCTCTCTCATCCTCTCCATCCTTGTTTTTCTCTTGCTATTGTCATCTGTTTCTCCCTCCTTCCTTCCCCGATGTTCCTGCTGTCATCCAAGCTCCCTTTACCTCCATCATTCGATACTATGGTCATCTTTCTGTCCTGCCGTCACCGTCACTCCGTCCCTCTCACCTCCATCATCTAAATTTTTTATTACTGTTTGTCAAGCAGCTCAGCTCTCGCAACATAATTTTTTCGTTTACATCTCTCTCACATTCCCACTCATCTCCACCCTCGGCTCCTCTCTGTGCCCTTCAGACGGTCCCTCGCTCCCTCTCCTTTTTCATTTCCCTCCATCTTCCCTCTTTCGGATCCCATCCACCTCTACCCTGCAGTGACTGTAGATTTGGGTCAGTCTGCTCAGCAAATGGGATGAGATGTAGTCTCCACAGAAGCCGGATCCAGGGGGCTCCTGGTCTGCCCATCAGGGGGACCCTCATCTTCGGACCACACTGAGGCTGGAGCCTGACTCTGGACTGACTGGGTGGTCTGCTTTGGGGTGCTGCATGTAGGCAAGGACAGTCTGCACCAGCAACCCCTACCCTCACCCCCTTCCCCTGTTCCTTCGCCCCCTCTTGGGGCAGCCGTCACTCTGGAGTGTCCCGGCTTGACTGGCTGTGGCCTCTCCTCACACACCCTGACGACGCCCTCATGCCACTGGGGCACCCGCAACGCCCCAACTCCGCTCCACTACCGCACCTCCTGCCTGTGCCATCGGCCCAAACCCCCCGTCACCCTCAACATGGGTGTTGTGGAGGCCATTGACCCGGTGCCATCCCCCTGCCCCTCGCCTGTACCAGGGGGCTACAGGCTGCCCCGCTCCTCCAGCTACAGCCCCCTGCAGGGGAGGGCAGGGGCAGAGCTGGACCTTGGTGCGGCTGCTGGAGGGGTTCTGGAGGGGAGTGGGACGGCAGCGGAGCGCAGGACGCCCTTAGTCGACCTGTTCTGTGAGACCTGCTCCAGGCCCTGGCTCATCGGCTGGTGGGACCAGGTAGGGCTCGAGAAAGCTTGCAGAGGGCAAACAAGGCCTGGCAGTGGCCATCTTGGATTGATGTTTTGGACCCAAGTGTTACATCTAAACATGTGTTTACAGCTCATCTATATGCTTACTCCATGTCCTTATGTGTCTTTTTTTTTAATCCAACAGTAATGGTGTCAGTTTGTGAATAGTATGTGTTTATAAGGGAGAATCTTACATGGTGCTGCATCAGGACTTGTTCATTATATACTGAATTTAAGTGGTGAAGGTTTGTGGGTCTGACAGTGGCTTTGTGAGAAACTGAAAGGCAGTGTGTTCCCGTACATAATTTATACATGAATCCACTGAAGGGGAACAGGGATAAAGACACAGAGTGTATTTGTCTCTGCTCAGTGTCCCTACATTGCAGCAGCAGCACTGTAAACAAAAAGACAATATCACTCTCATTCTTCATCTTTCTACATTTCTGTCCTTTGAGAATACACCGAGCTGCTTAAAATCTAAGAAATAGCCTTGAGACTTTGTGATAAGTCGTCCATCCGTCTTTACTGCAGGTATATTGCAGTGTCACATAATGTCCATTTCCATCCTCCACACCTGCGTCCCACATCCCTCTGTGTCTCTCTCCTGCTAGCCTGAGGCTGGCCTCAATACAGACTCAAGGAAGCCACGCTTATTGTCAGGGAAGGACAATGCTTATTGTCTCAGGACTGGGTAGATGGTTCTCTTGTCCTCAGGTGTGCCAACATGTTACATCCATAAAAATGTTTGAAGTTGTGCGAGTTTTCTTTGATATGTCATGTTTGCATTAGATGTGGTATCATGGTACTGTGTTACCAAAACTAATTCTGGCTTTTGTGTTTACTGTTTTCTTAAATAACATTGGGCACATTAAGGTATACGAGCTTCTTCTCTGCTAATATTTTTACAGTCTGATTAATCAATTGTGCAGGATGTAGTTCTGAGGAGGGTCACATTTAGCAGGTGTGATATTTGGTTATTGTTATTCATGATCATAGGCAGTTAGAATAAATAAAGCCCTCCTGGGTCCCTCACATATGCAGGTGTATAAGTGTGTGTGTGTGTGTGCTTGTGGTCATGTCTGTGCAGCGTTCGCATGTTTGCTTCATTAGTCAGTGTCAGAGGAAGAGTGTTGTTTGTCCTGGCACTCGGACTGGCACCGTGGAAGTGTTGGTTGGCAGCTATGACTCAGCGTTACAGCATTAGGGAAGGAAAGAACGAGAGAGCACTGAGAGAGGAGGAGGTTTGGGCTGAGCCTGCTGCCTAAGTGTGCCACAGGGCTTGTCTGACTCTCCTGGCTCCTGGTGACTGATTCTGCCTGACTGCTTCTACGATTTGCTGTCAGAGTACCTATTTGCTTGGCCTATCATGTAACGGGCGCCAAGCTGGATGGGTGGAAAAAGAGAGAGAAAAAAGAGTGAAAGATGGATGGAAATGCATGAAGTTGGTGAAATGGCAGGAAGGCAAAGTGGAGCTTGTGACGGGGGGGATTTTGGGGCTCGAGGGCAGTAGTGGAAGAGTGTTGTTTACCTCGAGAGGGAGGGAGGAGCAGATACAAGTAACAGAGAGAAGAAGAGAGGAAGACGGCAGAGGAGGGGAGGGTTGACCTTGGTAAAGGTCAGAGACACCTGCCTACTCCCTCAGATTGTCACCCAAGCAGCCACCGCTCTCACATCAAGCTGAAGGACTGACTGTGAGGAGGCAGTTGCCACGGCAACCGCTCTGGTTGCCATGGAGATTGTTATGTGTGAAAGATCAGTCGGTAGGATACAGACTGAAAGGGGTCTTGTCCAAATCGCATTGTTGCCTTCACATGGCTTGTGCAACAGGTTAACTATCAAACCTCCAAACGCAACCTTTTATCTATATAGAAATAAAACGATTGCATAAAAGCTGAGAGAGCATTCAGTGTTCTTTCTGTCTGCAGGGATAATGTATTCGCCTAATCACATTTGTGCCTGTACTGCAAGGACCTGCAGACTGGTTGTTCACGATTGCCACTGTAGATGTCGGGTGAAGAATACGTAACAATGCCACATTACTGCATCATATATACAAGCACACTGAATTGGGGGTATTGAGCAGTATGTTCTCAAAAAGTAGAGGCATGATTCATCATTGATTTTCTCCCCTTTTAGTGAATGAAGCCACAAGGAGGCTGATCATTTATTTTCTCATATTTGACTCATAGGAATGTTTTGTTGCTGTGTATCAATACAAATTGAATCTAAAGCACATGGTCATAATTCTGAGGGTTTACCAATCTGCACGTCTCTACATTGTTGGATATGTGGGTAACCCTTTCTGCTCCTTTGTAAGTCAAGTCACTCACTTCCTGTGTCTGTCTGTCCTTCCCTTAGTTCAAGAGGATGTTGAACAGGGAGCTGTCCCATTTGTCAGAGATGAGTCGCTCAGGGAACCAGGTGTCAGAATACATCTCCACTACCTTTCTAGGTAAAGCAAACCTGCTATCCATTTGTGACCAACATCTATACTCCCTTATAGCTTTCTCTCCATCCTGGCTGACCTCTGACTCTTGCCCCCCCCCCCAGATAAGCAGAACGACGTGGAGATCCCATCCCCGACTTTAAGGGAGAGGGAGAAGCCCATGTGCCACATCAGCGGTGTGAAGAAGCTCACGCACAGTTCCAGCCTTTCAAACTCCACCATGCCTCGATTCGGTGTGAAGACTGAACACGAGGATGCGTTAGACAGGGTAAATACATCCTCACCTACTCTGTTTTTATTAGGGATCCACTTATATCGATATCGGATAACGGGCCGACACTGACTCAAACAGATGGATCAGGTATTGTGACAATAGGGCCGATCTATTCAATTTAATCCTATGTTTCTATACTATATACATTATTAACTGGGATTTTTATTTCCGTTTAAGTTTTGAGCCATTTGTTGCTGCATTAAAAAGGTTTACACTTGAATTGTAAGTGATAATGTACAGCGAGCCGGTCATTATTTCAAAATTAAACCTGACAGCGGCGGTGCGCTGATTACCCAAAGTCCAAGTATCGGTATCGGGACTGAAAAAGTCAGATCGGTGCATCCCTAGTTTTTATTGTGTTCATGATTTATGCTTTTATGCTGGCTTGCTGCAACAGAAAGTTCTCTTGTGTGACAATAAAGATCTGAACTGAACTAAATATATGGAAAAGCAGCTTCGAAGCAAGTTACTGCATAAACACGCACACATTTTCCTACACAGCAGATAACATCGACAACATAGATCACCAAAAAAACAGACGTTTTTGTATTTCCTGTCATTCTTCTCTACATATTTAACCTATTTCTGTAAATATAATTCTGTTATGTGCACACGCATTTTAGTACACATTTCAGTTGCTTTCTTCGACCATCTCTATACCCGATTATGTAAACAGTTAAAGGGAAAATGCACCCAAAGATACTGTTGTCATACTGCACATGATGTGATATCACAACTGCAAATAAGTTTTTAAAGCAGAACACGTTTCCACAACTTAAAACATCACCTGTAAACATCTTTTTGGCATTGGTCCATCAGAGTGAGAGCAAGCCCTTTTTTATTTCTCATTGTGGAAAAATGTTTGCATTAGAGGAGAAACCAATTCCTCAACAAGACAAAACAATTGCTCAGCCCTATGAAGAACACACAACTGTAGTATCATGCACCTTTGTGGGCGGATTTAGACAGAAAACTAGTTTGTTGTAGTGATGTGTGTTAATGTTGTCTGTTGTGCCTACAGGAGCTGACTGACTTGAACATATGGGGTCTTAATATCTTTCGTGTGGCAGAGTTCTCTAATAACCGACCCCTCAGCTGCATAATGTTTGCCATCTTCCAGGTGAGAGACGGGGAGAATGAGCTTTAACGAACAATGAGTTGTATAGTACATCATGTAGCTTGGCTTATCTGTGAACATGACCCCTGTGACTGTAGGAAAGAGATCTACTGAAGACCTTTCGGATCCCCGTGGATACGTTTGTCACCTATGTGATGACCCTGGAGGACCACTACCATGCCAATGTGGCCTACCACAACAGCCTCCACGCAGCAGATGTCACTCAGTCTACTCATGTACTGCTATCCACGCCGGCTCTAGATGTAAATACCTCTACTGGTCTGCCAATACACAACTAACTTCACATGCACAGACTTTCACACATAGTGTACCAGGCCCTCCACGAAGAAGAGAGTAGTCATATACAAACAGCAGTTTAACAGATTATTTGTCTCTCTCGTTCGTCTCTGACAGGCTGTGTTCACTGATCTAGAGATACTAGCTGCGTTATTTGCCGCTGCCATCCATGACGTGGACCATCCAGGAGTGTCCAACCAATTCCTGATAAACACAAGTGAGTCCAAATGATTTAAGAAACGACACACACAAACATAGAATTTCTAAAAAAAAGAAAAAAGAAAATAGAATGGGAAAAATAAAGGATATTAGGATGGCAAGAGCAAACAAAAAGCTGCTTTTGCGAGAAAAAAAAATCCAGATGGTTCAGGAATGAATATACCTAAAACATGTTCTATGTGACCAAGACTAGTAAGTCTCAACAAAGGCAGGAAAGCTATAAAATAACCAGTATAATAACGAGGTCCCGTCTTTCAGTCCCTTATTTTAGAAAGACCATAAGGAAGGTGCTGTAGCTAAGATCCACTGTGTAAGAATTAGATGAGGCCACTTTTCTAGGTCAGCTATTTTAGTTAATACCTGGCATTTAATTTCTTTCTACCCAGTAAAGCTTAGTCTTTAATGTTGTTTTCAAACTCTTGTTTTAAATATCTCTCATGTTTGTGTTTATGTAAACTTTGACAGTTGTGTTTTGAGTGTCCTCATAATAAAATGTAATAATCCTCTAAATCAAATTAGAAT
This sequence comes from Bovichtus variegatus, assembly GCA_943593645.1. NCBI lineage: Eukaryota > Metazoa > Chordata > Actinopteri > Perciformes > Bovichtidae > Bovichtus > Bovichtus variegatus. The sequence continues at coordinate 5,784,787 of CALSCE010010635.1, forward strand.
TTATCATTATGCTGCAAAGCACTGGAAAATACATTTTAGGCGACAATACTGCGTAGATCATTAAGAATGGAGATATGTGTTGTGATTTGTATATTTGAAATGAAAGAATTTGAAGTATTGACATTTAGAGACACTACATTTGTTCTGTGTGGTTATTTTAAGTTTCTAATGTATATAATACTCTCACCTAAGTTGAAATTCTCCTATAATTTTGCCTTCGGTACTGCAGTCATCCTCAGTTTGAGTGAAAAAGCACACTTTCTACTTGTTGTTATATGTTTTTGGTACATTCATTTGTTTTGTTGTGTAAATTGTGTAAATGTCTTTTGCTTTTCTAAATGGAAATAATTGTCTGTAAAGCTTTATTTGAACTGTGCTTCTTCCCTAAATCAACTAAATAGCTGTACATTTTGAAACAGTGCCACCACAGTCTGATTCTAACACTGGCGGTGGGAACAACTGTGTGTGTTTTTGACACACATGTGTTGTATGGTGCTTCCCTCAGACTCAGAGCTAGCCCTGATGTACAACGATGAGTCTGTGTTGGAGAACCATCACCTAGCTGTGGGCTTCAAGCTGCTTCACGAAGACAACTGTGACATCTTCCAGAATCTTAGCAAGAGGCAGAGGCAGAGCCTGAGGAAACTTGTTATCGACATGGTGAGTGTTGTCAGCACACTTGCTCCGTATCAAGAAGCTCTCTCTACCACCTTTCTAATGTATTCCTATCAATTTTCTTCCCCAGGTATTGGCAACAGATATGTCTAAACACATGAGTTTGCTGGCAGACCTCAAGACCATGGTGGAAACCAAGAAAGTGACAAGTTCTGGAGTATTGCTGCTTGACCATTACACTGATCGGATACAGGTGAGAAGTCGTCTTCCAGTTCATTTACAAGTAAGTTCAGAAGAGAGGAAAGGTCCAAGGCTTCCGTGTAAAGAGCACCTTCATTTACAAGTAACTTAAATTGACAATTTTGCAATTTAGCAGATGTTCTGTTGACAAATAACAGATCATCACTGAAGCATTGAAAGAACATACCGTAATTTCCGGACTATAAGCCGCTACTTTTTTCCCACACTTTGAACCTCGCGGTTTATACAATGACGCGGCTAATTTATGGATTTTTCCCGCTTTCACAAGCTTCATGTCGCCAAAAAACTGAGCACCGTCACATAATGTGACGTAAATCGAGCGCGCTCAAACTTCCCATTCATTACGGTAATTAACTTTTTTACGAAATTTCTCGGTGTTTCATTCAGTGTACCAAATGAACCTCTAAAAACATTATGCCAACCTTCAATTGCATTATTAGTTCTTGGAATGTCTTCAGCAGCGGACATTATGAACAGAGGACATTTTAAACAGCGGACATTATGAATGGTCACGATTCTGATTACGGTCATTTTGTCACCCTCATCATGGCAAAGACACGGAGAAAGGCATATGATGCAGCTTTCAAGTTGAAGGCGTTTAAAAGCCTATTTATTTTTGTTCCAAGCCGTGTTTCGTTAAAGCCTGTGTAAAGTTCATTTGTTTCAATGTACCGGTAGGCACCTGCGGCTTATAGACATGTGCGGCTTATTTATGTACAAAATACATATTTTTTAAAAATTCAGTGGGTGCGGCTTATATTCAGATGCGCTGAATAGTCCAGAAATTACGGTATTCAGTTAATACCGTTCCTCAATTTCCTTTAAATGCCATGGCATGCAGTGTTTACACCATCTACATGGCACTACAAGAACTTTGACTTGTCTGTCAGGGTTTTTTGTATTTTCTCTTACGTGTTTTAAGTGCTGGTAGTGTTTGCTGACAGTCAAGACAGCATGTAACAGGCTGAATAAAGGTTAAGTAGTTTCTTCTTTTTAAGTACGTTTGCTTGGGGATAATAAGAGGTATAAGATGCACCACTGATCCACATCTGTAGGATCTGAATATCAAGGATTGTGCTTAAGTATTTGATGGATAAAGTAGGTGTTACTTTGTTGTCAGTGAAGACAGAGATCTTGTGTGGGGCAAGATTTAGCGTTTGATGGACTGTTTGATGTCTGCCAGGCATGTAGAAATATATTTGACCTGATTTGTGTCAAAGACAAGACTTGAATCAAAGGTACAGTGAATCTGGGCTTTATTAAGAACCATTGAAAAGAAGGAAGAGAAACATGCCCAGAGATCCGGTGTCTGTAAGAGCGGGCCGAGGAAGAAGTGGTTGTTGTTGTTGTCTAAACTGAGGTCAGGATTGTTGGTCCTGTATGCCACTTTGACTGCTGACTGATTGAGGTCCAACAATTTTCTCAATGGGAATGCTTTGATTCAAGGAAAGGAATTAAAGGAACAACACTGGTCTGTAGTTGTTGACATTAAATGCGTGAAGAGCATTGGAGAAATGAGGTGACTTGAAGACACAAATGTCACAAAAAGAAATTGATGATTGGCATCAAAAGAGGGAGTAAAGGGGATGGGGTTGATAGTGCAGCTGGTTGCTGTTCTCAAAGATTCTGCACCCTTTTTATAAGTGTGAGGAGAGAAATAAGTTAAGCCAGACTCAATACAGTAAAGAGTGGTGGAGGAGCTTTTTAAATTTGATATACGTACTTGCCAAAATAGGGGATACAATCGAGAGCAGGAGTGAAAAGGGGCATGCACGAATGGAAATGGAAATGTATCTCACATATTGCAGTTGCACAGTAAGTTGAGCATCTTTCAATAAAACAATCCTTGAAGAAACAATATGGAAAAGGGAGGTGTTAGGGAGTTGGGAAAACAGGAAGAAAGCTTTCTAGCTTAGAGGCAGGGGACTACATTTTTGGAGTTAGCAAGTTAATAAAAGATGATTAAAGCAAAGAAAAGGAAATTAAAGGAAAGGAAAGAGGTAATCGGAAAGTTGCATCACCTCCTTTCAGCTGCTAAAAGATTCATTGGCAGATAACCTCCATGCATATCTGCAACACTTTGCATGTATAGTGTGTGACATGTGCCTGTGTGTTTGTGCAGGTGTTGAGGAACATGGTGCACTGTGCTGACCTGAGCAATCCTACGAAACCCCTGGCTGTGTATCGACAATGGACGGAGAGAATCATGGAGGAGTTCTTCAGGCAGGGAGATAAGGAGAGAGAGCGAGGGATGGAGATCAGCCCCATGTGCGACAAACACACGGCATCTGTGGAAAAGAGCCAGGTAATGATGATCAGTATATACACACGTATGAATGTGTGCACAACTGGATAAGTGTTAATGCTGTAGGCGGGGGTGATAACCACAGTGCAGAGTGATCTGTCAGCTCTGATCCCAGCAGTCATCCTCGTACATTTTTAATGCTGATTTGTGGGGAGTGAAACGACACCACTGTGATTTATATGATGTCATTCACACTTTTCATTCTTCTGGATGCAGGTGGGCTTTATTGACTACATTGTCCACCCGCTGTGGGAGACATGGGGGGACCTTGTGCACCCTGATGCCCAGGACATCTTGGACACTCTGGAGGACAACAGGGACTGGTACCAGAGCACTATCCCACAAAGCCCCTCGCCACCTCCTGTGTGCCAGGATAAGGATCTAAACGTCTGCATGGACAAGTTTCAGTTTCAGCTCACCCTCGAAGACAGCTCTCAGAGAGAAGAGGAAGACGAGGGGGAAGAGCCTACGCCAAATCACGTGGCACAAGACTGCAGTCAGGGGGAGGAGGAGGAGGAGGAGGGTAAAAAAGAGGAAGAGGAAGACATAATGGCAGAGGAGGAAAATGAGGACATAATAGAAGAGGAAGAGGAGGTGGCGATGGAGGAAGAGGAGGTGGAGGAGGAGCTGAAAGCTCAGTTGGAGGTGAGATCTGAAAAGGAGAGACTTTCTGACACAAGTCCTGTAGAGGAAGAGGAAGATTCTTCTTCACAAGCTGAAGATACATGAGTTCTGCTCCCGTATCTCCCTCCTCCCTTGCACACATTATCTTGTTCATCCTTTCAATGGCCAAACCAAGAACAAATAAAGACTGCAATGACAATACAGACCTTTAAATATATTTTTCAAAAAGGGAATAAATTAAAATCGCTTCAAGAGAAGGTAATTACACAGCAACTGTAGATTTGGAGTGGTGACAAGTCCTCCGACCGATTTCACAACGAACTTTAGACTAAGAGGAATTTAGGAGAGCATTAACGACGGGCAACAGCGTAGCACTCTGGGACTGTAATGCACACACACAAACACACATAAAGTGACACACACACACACACACACACACACACACACACACACACACACACACACACACACACACATAGTATGAGCAAGTCCTGTAGAATACACCAATGCAATGTGTGTACGTGTATGCATCAGTCATGCAGTATAATTGGAGCGCAAAATGTACCCCCTCCTTTCATGCAAATACACACACGCACACACACACACACACACACACCTGACTGTATGTTTGTATGTGTGCATTTACATGAGGGACATTGATCAGTAATGAATCTCTTTGGAAAAAGCCATCTCTTAAAGGAGTATTAACTAGTGTTCAGTCAGTATTAGTAATTCATGTTCGTTAGAACCTCAACAGAAACTGTTCTCCTCAGAAAAGCTACGCAGCCGAGTGACTTTTTTTTCCATTTCTGTCGGAAAAGAAAAATAAGAAAATCCACAGAGTTGGAGGAGGAGAGAGGAAGACATCGAAGGAAAAGAAGATGTTGCGACGAAGGGGCCGCCGGGTCCCATACCCCTTTTCCCTTTACGAGGAGAGTGCTACTGGTGCAAGATGGCTCTGTGCCTTTCTGAAACACCAGCTTCCTGATTGGAGCTGTCGTGAAGCAATGCATTGTGGGACAGGAGTGTCTGATTTTGTTATCATTTTTGATTGTCTCTTGTTAAAGATCTCTCTTTACTGTTCATGGTATTGTGGTGTGTATCTCACACGTACAGTTTCTGTGGTGATATGTTTTAAGCTGTAAGTCTTCCTTTGTTGCTCTTCTGGTAATATAATAACTCAGAACTCTAGATGCAGAGCAATCATTACCACTACCACAACCACCAGTGGACTCTTTCCAGCTTATGGTTTTTTCTTATTAGAATGATTTTTTTAACTTTCTGATAATAAGCCATGTAATGCTTTGAAGCATAAGTTTTGCCTATTTTCTATTTAACAGTTGCTAAATATGTTGAAGGGATACAGAATTATTTCATCAGCAGAACAAATTTCCACTCGCCATCTCACACCCACTTGCACTGCGTGGTTATGTCTCCTCATACACAATGACTCTCACCAAAGTAAAGGATGAGAAACTTCAGTGGGTGAAGTGATTTGAAGGAATACGGATGAATAAGAAAAGCAGGGAGGCAGAATGTCAGGAGAAAGAAGCGTGACTTGGCCAAAAGGTGGTCTGGCAGTCCCTCATCCTTGTTATCATCCTTGTTATGTTTGATGCTTTTTTGCCTTAATGTCAGATGCAGGATACATACCTGCCAGTATGTAGATTTATAAGATATATAATAGATATCCTAGTATATTTATATCACGTCTGTATGCTTATTTCTGTGAGTATCAGTGTGTCTATACACAATGTATCCAGCATTGCATTTGGAGGGGAAAGGAAAAAACATTGCTGCCAATAAGTTGTTATGTTGTTGCTGTGCTTGGACCAACATAAAGAATGTGTTGTTTTTTTAATCAGGATGGTAAAATTACTATCTTACAGCCACCTGGAGGCATGCGGAGGAGATAAGGAATGGGAGTTAAGATTTTGCGGGCAGTGAGAATGAATAAGGATGTCCTATTGTTTGAATCTGACCAGATATTGATTTGTTGACATGATGGAGTTGATGCGTGTATGTGTTTGTTTGTGTGGCTTATTGTGTGGTCATGAGTAGGAGAGTGAGTAACAGAAAGAGAGGGCAGGAAGCTCAAGATGTTGTCGTTTGTGTTATTGGTCCTTCACTGGCATCACCACATGTTGTTGAATGGTGTTCAGGATTCGATCAGCAAAGCTTAAATAGGTCACAGTTTGTTTCGGTGTTTGTTTTTCACAGGGTAAAAAAAAAAAAGAAATAAAAGAACATGAGTGTGGTTCTTTCGAAGGGTAAGAGCAAGTTTCTGCAGGTCAGCAACTGAACTTATCTGAAGACGCCACCGCTCCAGCAACAGAAGCCTGTGTGTTTGACCTGCTCTGTCGCAGGATGGAGCAGAGCTGCCGGGCCACCACACAGGCTTTCATCTTGTGGAATGGGAATCCAGGATTACTATTGCAGTTACTTAAATAAAAGATTCCCATATGCATCGGCCTTTTACTTTAAAGATGTTGCTTTGTTTTTGTGGCTTCTCGTTTTGTCATAAGCTATAAAAACATCAATATTTACTTGCCATACAAACACGATACTGTAGCAATTGTTTCTTATTAAGAAATTTATTCAATTGATTGATTGCTGCCATTCTTTTTAAATGATGAAAAGAAAACCATGGGAAGTGTTTTCTTTGAACAGTTTGTGTACAGTTTATTTTTATATCATTCTGGTGGATGGTCTGGAAAATGAATCACGTGTTGATGATATAGCTATAAGCATTACCACTCTTGTATATAATGTAATATTGGATTGTAAATTATAAATTTATCCAAGTCATAATGATTGACAAATAACCAGTTAAGGTTGTTAAGTGAACCACTAAAACACTGCAGGCCACATCCTCACCTTTTCATTCTCTGGTCATGTTTTCGCTCACTTGTGCTAACATTTTTTAATTGTTCACATTAATTGTTAAAATAAAATATATTTGTACCAGCACTTTATTTTGTCAGGTTTCGAGGCAGACAGTGTGTTTCAGGTAGTGTACAGTCTGTGCTGGTGGTTTGGTCATTGGCAGTCACCCGTTGATTATATTCCATTGGGCCAAATCACAAACCGTCATTGTGCAGTAGTCAATGTTCTTTCCATTTTCTAGAGGCATTATCAAACAAGCTAGTCATTCTCTATTAATAGTCCATGTGAGATTGAACTAATTTGACTGATAAAGTCAAATGTTAGCTGATTTAGTCACATAGGATGTGACATGTTCAAAGGGAATAAATGTGTCCTTATCTAACTTGGCCATTTCTAGTACTATCACCACCTCTATTTCTTAGTAACTTTAATCATTGATAGCCTAGATGTCCGTCCAGTGGTGGCCTAACTAGCTGGTTTCCATCTCGGATGGCTGTCAGGTTACTTTGTCGCAGACTGACTCCCTCTGTGAATAATTTATCTGGGCTTTAATTCATGTGTTTGTTCACAAGTAAGAAAGATTATTCAAGGGGAAAAAACAACATGAAATGATTGTAATATTTGTAAATGATCTTGCTGTAATGTGTAAAATGTGTCCAAGTTATTTTTTATTATATTATTTTTATGAAAGTTTTTCCTCTCAACAGAGCTGAGGTGTCATTTTGTGAATAAATGCATTTAATAAGCAAACATCTATATATAAAACAATATTATAGTATATCAGTATATTTTTCTTTTATTTCACTGTTCGGTACTGTAAAATGTGTTAAAAATACAAATAAAGTAAGATTTTTATATTAAATGCAATGCCATTGTCATGTTTACAGTTATTACAGTTGCATATGCTAGTCCACTGTTTGGTGTGGATTTGATAGCAAATCAAGTGTCAGCATTTTACCTGTTTGTAAGATATAATAAGAGAGACTTTATTGTCATCCATCTATATACAGACAGTGCAGTGCAGTACATAGAGGAACACAATTGTGCTTCCCTGTTCCTCGTGCAAAACAAAAGAATGAACGAATAAACATAAGGTACAAAGATACAAAAACAGGTGTAGAATAACATACAAGACAAACATACAGTAGAGTGCAATAACAAACATGCAGTGCAATGATAGAAAAATAGAAAAACAAATATTACAAATAAATATAAACAAATGTAAAGGGATAATAAATGTCAAGTGATATTGTAATGTTCCAGACTTGTAGTGTAATCTTATTTTTAATTGTAGCAAGAACAGAAAGACTGTATTATTGCTTGAATTTTGCAGGCAAAGTCCCTTGGTTGACATTTTTGAGATACATTTGAGCGATAGTTGCAGTTTTTAAATAATATTTGTCTACTTGAACGTCATTTACGTGTTAGTTTTTAAGCTGCCTGATGTTAAATATGATGTAAGGACAAACTGAGTAAAGAGTGACGACTACCTGCACCTGTCTGACTCTGGCATGAGATGGCTGCATCCTCCCCAGAATCCTCTACTTTAGACGGGTGCCACGGCTCTCCACCAATCACAGGGGCTGAACAAAGCGTCGTCCAATCAGAGTGAAACAAGACAGAGCGGGTGGAGATATACGCATGCGCTTTGACACTACGGAACTAGGCAGTGTATTGACCGGTAATGTTTAGCTATTAGCTTGTTCTAAGAATAAATTAAAAAAAAAAAAACGTTTTCTTTGTCTTTACCAACTGTGTTGAGCTTGTACGCTAAAGGTATTATGATGTTATTGTAACGGGATACGTACTCTTTGTATTTTCGTGTAAGTTTAAAGGTTGCTTTTAGCTAAATCCGCTAGTTAGCGTTAATGTGTTAGCTAGGCTAAGAAGAAGTCGTTGTATTTTGTCGAGAGAACAAGCGTAGATACTTGATGTAGTTGTTTTTGTTATACAACGTTGTCGTCCTTGTCCCGGTATGTTTATGGTTGTTAAAGTGTTTCTTGTAATAATGTGCAAATTTTGTGTGATAGAGGCGATTCCAGTGCAGCTGAATCTTGCTAAATACTGACCCAGTTTGGAGCCGCACCATCATGATGTCCTGTCACTGTCAGACTCGGTACGTCCTGCTGCTGCTGCTGAGTGTGGGAGTCTCGGCGGTGGAAATCCAACGCCCTCGCGGTGTCCCTTTGTCAAGTAAGCATTTATAATTTAATAACAACTAATACGACATATCTATGAGTACAGTTATATATTTTGCGCTGGGGTGAACGTTCAAAATGAGTTATCTGTAGTTTTGGAGCTGTCATGGCACTGACTCGTTTCTTCTGGTCAATCTCGACAGAACGGCAGTTCTATGAAGAGAACAAACCTTTTACTTGCCTGGATGGCTCCCGCACTATTCCCTTTGACAGAGTGAATGATGACTACTGTGACTGCCAGGACGGCTCTGATGAGCCAGGTACGTATATTCTGCAAGATGGAGACTCCTGTACTACTCTCTAATAAAGTTGTAACGGTACTCAAAAGTCACGGTTCGGATCATACGCTGGCGTAGGAGTCACAGTTCTGTGAGAATTTGGTACAGTTAAAAAAAAAAAAATCCAAATAAGGATACATTTCTTTTAATTTATTTAGAACAGACAGTGGTGCAAGTACAATGCAAGGTAGCATGTAACACTTCTGTATTACACTGCACAGACACTTTCCAAAAAGCCAACACACAGGTCACAATGAGCATCTCTTATGCTATGAAACTGAAAATACCTAAATAAATAGAATAATAAAAAAGAAAACTTGCCTATTAGGAGAAGTGTGTTCAAATCGGTTCCACCATGACACGGTAATCAGCACATTCTGGTGTTTTCATTCACATCCCCACCAACGGTGGAGCAACACTGTCCTCCTCTTACACACAACTCTCTCCCTGTTGCTGTTTTAGCCGACCGGGAACCCGCAGGCATCTCTTCCAGGTCCAGCGTTTAATTTGCGCTCGCTCGCCAAATCCGCTTGTTGTGCTTTTCTCAGCATATGCCCTACGTTCTATTATTGTTTTCCACGGTTTACTGAATTAAACAACTTTTTATTAACTATTATTTGCAGGTACTGCTGCTTGTCCCAACGGCAGCTTCCACTGCACCAATGCAGGTTTCCGACCAGGCTTCATCCCTTCCTCCCGCATCAATGACGGAATCTGTGGTATGAGTTTTATACTGTGCTGCCTATTTTTCTTGTTTGTTGGATTTTTGTTTAACGTCTGTGTTTCTTGTACAGACTGCTGTGACACAACAGATGAGTACAACAGTGGTGCTGCCTGTCAGAACACCTGCAGGTGGGAATGTTTTTTGGGTTATAACTCTAATACCTTTCTCTGCCGAGCCTCAGCCTATACATGTCCTTAAATACACATTAAGGGAAAATGTGAATTATTTTGTTTGTGTTGAGTATATCCTTTATATTATGTATGATTTGCAGGGAGTTGGGGCGCAAAGAGAGGGAGAGCCTACAGAAGATGGCAGAGATCACTAAGGAGGGTTTTCTGCTTAAACAACAACTTATCCAAGAGGCCAAGAGGGGCCTAGAGGATAAGAAGGTGAGAATGACACGAAAACCTTTGGTATTTGTTCGTGTAATAATCAAGATCCAGTGCTCTGAAACAATGATTATCTCATTGACAAATATGTTTTCATACAGAGATACTGACACTCTAGTAAAGACGTATAAAAGTGTTTACAACAACTACTGTATATCATACTGTCATCTATGTTTTGCTTGTCATACACTTCTTCCCTGTTGCCATTGTGAATGTTGTTACTGTAGCTTTTTATGTGACATGTTGTTGTGGTTTCATCGCACAGTTGTTTTCCCTGGAATAGATGTGAAGGCATTGTTTCGTAAGTTTTCAGGTATTACGTGGCTCTTAAATAGGTTAAATGTATTGTTTTGATTTTTCTCAACAGGCCAAACATGCAGATGTTCAGATTGGTAAGAAAGATTTGGAAAGTAAGGTGGAGGCTCTGAGAACAGTAAAGGAGACTGCAGAGCAGCCAGAGAAAGAAGCCAAAGAGCGCCATCTAAAGGCCTGGGAAGGTAAATTAGTGTGTGTGTGTGTGTGTGTCTGTGTCTGTGTCTGTGTCTGTGTGTGTGAGATTTAGAATCACTGACAACTTGATAATAAAATTGTTGTTTCAGACCAAAAGGCTGATATTCAAATGGAGAAGGACAAGGCTAGAATGACTGAGGTGTTTCCTGAACTGGATGATGATGCAGATGGCTTGTGAGTATTGGCACCCTCCAGAATTATTAGTGTTGTCAAGCTTACCAGGGACAACTTTAAGACCAAAATTGAATAAAATATTCTAAAGGAGAAATGCAGCATTTGTCAATCTTGAGTGATTTTTATTTTTAAGTTGTCCTGTGCTCTGTACCCTTTTTAAATTTTATTTATTGGAAATCCAAAATGCTGCCACACAGCAAACTTAAAACCTGATGGCATGCTATAGAGACCACCACAAAAAGTCTGAGAATAGATTATTGCTCTTTAAAGAGATTGTATGTCCATGCCTTTCATATGTACACACTGATCATTAGTGTGATAGTAATCCAGTGTTGTTGTAGTTGGCCTTGTTACTATAACTCAGTGAATTATGTATTTGTTTGTCAGTGTCTCAGTGTCTGAGCTTCTGTCTCACTCTGAGCTCGACCCAGATTCAGATGGTTCATTCACAGAAGCAGAGGCTCAGGTACATTTTTTCTTTTTTGTGTTGTTCTTATAAAAGCACTGATGTTAAAGTGTTTCAAAAATTGAGACTCATCTTAAGGAGCTGAACAAATCAAAATGTGAATATCATCTTTGGTTTGTACAGGAACTGTTGGGAGGAGTGGACAAAGTGGACACTGTAGCATTTGAGTCTGTGTGGAATAACATCAAAGAAAAATACATATTGGAGGTAAGAACCTGAGGATTATTCTAATAAGCTCCATGTGTGAAAGCCTCGGCTCCTCTAAATTAGCGTCTTTTCTGGCATCAGGCCAACGCAGACACCCCAGCACCAGTGGAGACTCCAACTGAGGAGATCAGGGAGCCAGCCTCCGAAAACGACTCTGAGCAGTACCCTGAAGATGACATCCCAGATGAAGAAGAGGAGGAGGAGGAGGAGGATGAAGATGATGAACAAGATGAAGGAGACTATAAGGTAAGCCCACTGAGTTTCTCCATCAAACTTATGCTGGATAAGTTTGATTTAGTGAGTCACTCTTATCTGTCTTTGATGAGCAGAGCCCTCCTACGACTCAGACCCAAGAAAAGAAGGATGACGATGATGAGGGGACTATGCCACCCTACGACCAAGAAACACAGAACCTCATTGATGGTAAGTGTCTGTGTGTGTTGTGTGAGAAAGTGAGTGACTCAGCCAGTCCGCAGCTATGAGTAAGTGAAAGAGGGAAAAAAGCACAGATGTGCACATCTATTATGGGCCGGGTGATGTGGAGAAAATCAAATCTCACAATATTTGAATTTGTAAATTAGTTTGAATATGTGCTAATGTGGAACTCATCACACCTTCTGGTAGTGTAAATGAGTAGTTTATCTGAAGTACAATGTGATTTACCAAACAGATGTGTTGCGTTTATATTCAGGAGGCAACGATTTGCTAGACGTAATTCTGTGCATTTGATTCCCAGCTGCTCAGAAAGCCAGGGATGCTTTTGATGAGGCCGAGCGAGCTCTCCGGGAAGTTGATGATCAGATCAAGTAAGTACTCTAAAAATGAAGGAGCTTCGTTGCCAATAATGCAATCAGTGTTTGTTACCACAGCTGCAGTCTAACTTTCAACAGCTACAATAGATTATTAATAGTGTTGCTCAATCAGTGTGTTGTTAGTTGAAGAAAAGAAGATTACATTTTGCATTTGCTTTTTGTCTGCAGGAACCTTGAGAAGGAAATCTCCTTTGACTTCGGACCCAGTGCTGAGTTTGCCTACCTCTACAGCCAGTGTTATGAGTTGACTACTAGCGAGTATGTGCACTTTCTGACTTTGGGAGGGAAAGTCTTGTATTTATTAATAATTATATAAGTTCCTACTTCTGAATAATGACCTTAATATTTTTGCTTTCAGGTACATCTACAGGCTCTGTCCATTCAACAAAGTATCCCAGAAACCCAAGTTTGGGGGATCAGAAACTAACCTGGGGTAAGAGAATATCTATGTTGTTTTCTTTATTTATTTTGTGCAGTTTTTTTCTTTTAATCCACTCATGACTCGCCACCTACTTCTCATCATTTGCTTTGTGTAGAACATGGGGCCACTGGGCCGGTCCTGAGGATAACATCTACTCTTTGATGAAGTATGAACATGGAACAGGGTGCTGGCAAGGCCCCAACAGATCCACCATGGTGCGTCTCAGCCATCAGGGTCTTTTTCTACACCTGATTTTTAACAATTTTTTTTTTTTTTTTACCCCATTAATGTTTATAATTGGACAAAGCACAGAAAAATAAATTTTCTTTGTCTTTTTAGATTAAGTTAACGTGTGGAAAGGAGACAGTCGTGACATCGACCTCGGAGCCCAGTCGCTGTGAGTACCTGATGGAGTTTATCAGCCCTGCTATCTGCCAGGAGCCCCCAAGCCCAGATTCAGCGCTTCATGGGCACGAAGAGCTCTAGATCCACTTGATTGGTGAGTAACTAACTTTTCTGTGTTTATTGGGAAAGCCTAAAAATAAAGTCTTGCACTGTTTAGTGTGGGCTGCATACAGTATGGTCTGCTGCATGTCCACATCTTTTCCCTTAGTAGGGTCTTAATCTTGGGCCCCACTTGGTCAAGATTGTGTAGAAGAGTCATGTTTTTGAGCAAAAATGTACTGTACAGCAACTGATCACCATTTCTGAATGGTGCTTACAACAACAAAATAAAAATCAGTGACAGTCAAAGCTGCGTAATGTGAAGGTTCAGTGTGAAGGTGAGAGGGTCATGGGACAACAGGATTTAATTAGTTTTACAGTGCACAGACCTTAATCAAGTTAAACAGTATAACCCAAGTGTAAGTGCTGACTCCAAGATAACACAAGAAGTGGGTCCATCAGTGGTGTAAATGCTTAGTCCTCAGAAAAGAAACCTCCGGGGATTCATTGCATCTAAGTGGCCCTTCCCTTTTAACAACTAGGAAGTCATAACTTGAGCAAACACGCCATTGAAATGAATGTGTATGCGTTCACTCTTGCAGGTTGTTCTTGAGGGACCACAGGCACTGCAGCAACATGAAGTTGCCATGCTGTGAGAGGCACCACCCTGCGTCGATAAACAATTGAGAATAAACAACGGAAATTCCAATGAGTAGTTATCTTGTCTACACATCCACCTTCCACCCTCACCTGTTTGGTTGTTTCTCTGATTTATGTCAAATGTAGTCATTCCATTGTTTTCAAATAAAGTTAATTTTTATCATATTCCAAACTTGTTCGTGTTCATTTTTAACTCTAGTATAAAACTCCATTTTTTTATAACTAGGCTTTCAATCGATACTGGTGGCTACGAAGTAAGTGGTAAATACAATATACCACATCAGGAAGAGTTGTGTAGAAAACCTACAAATACAATATCTAAAGCAGTGAGATAGATAGATATAGATATAGATATAGATATAGATATAGATAGATAGATAGATAGATAGATATAGATATAGATAGATATATAGATAGATAGATAGATAGATAGATAGATAGATAGATATATAGATAGATAGATAGATCGATAGATCTATAGATCGATAGATCTATAGATCGATAGATCTATAGATCGATAGATAGATGGATGGACCTATAGATGGACCTATAGATGGATCTATCGATAGATCTATCGATAGATAGATAGGTAGATCTATAGATAGGTAGATCTATAGATAGATCTATAGATCTATCGATCTACTGTATATAGATAGAGATATAGATCTATATAGATAGAGATAGATCTATCTCTATAGATAGAGATAGATCTATAGCTATAGATAGAGATAGATCTATAGCTATAGATAGAGATAGATCTATATCTATAGATAGAGATAGATATATATCTATAGATAGAGATAGATATATATCCATAGATAGAGATAGATATATATATATCTATAGATAGAGATAGATAGATATATATCTATAGATAGAGATAGATATAGATATATATCTATAGATAGAGATAGATAGATATATATCTATAGATAGA
>CALSCE010010635.1:5800097-5832816 GCA_943593645.1 Bovichtus variegatus
AGTATTTATTTATTTTTTTTCTCTATACAGTATGTATGTATGTGTATATATATATATATATATATATATAGAAAGATGGAGATAGCTAGCTACTCGAACCATTTAGCATAGTTCTTAGTCTGCATTAATTTAATGGATATAAAATATATGCATACTTATAAAAAGACCTATTATATAACTACCTGGAGAGCGAAAGAAAACAACTTGGTATGGACATGCTTGTCATAACATTCAACAATATTGTTTTGACAATGAAAATGGGGTCAGTCAATATTCGTAACTTTTATTTTATTTTTTTCTGGCATGTAAAGTACAAATAATTAAACAATTCCATGAAAAAGTCTTCAAGCGTCTTCAGCTGAAATCCCAGTAATAAATATCCTAGACTAAACTGAAAGGTTTATTTTTTTTTTCTTTGTTAAATTTTGACATTGTTCATTTGGTCGTGTTTGGAAGTATGAGATTTTGAACTGTTTTGATCATTTTCACCTTTTGATTTGTTCTACCATTCCAGGAAAATGTAAGAAAAACATCACTAAGTTACTGCGTCCCCTCTTCTAAATAAATAGACACAAAATACAGTTGGTTGAGAAACAGAAGGACCACTCACCCCTTTACTACCCTAGAGACACCCAAGAAAACCTTCCTGCAGCTTTTCTGAGCTCTGTAATATTTTTGCCGAAGCTCTGGGCTGGGTTTCCAAATGCATCTCGGGGCTAAAGAACATCTTAGTTTCAATTGTACAGACGATCTCAGTATTACAATGCTTTTACAGAAATGGAACCCTTTAATATCTTTTTTTTTTTTCTTTTGTAAGTCAACCCATCAGCATAAACAGGAAAGCATCTTGTGAGCATATCAAACCTGGGACATCCCCTTTGTTCCTGGCTAGTTGCTGGACCCTCAAATGGGCCAAAGCCTCGCTACAGGGGCTGTCCCATGTCTCAGGGGTTCACAGAGTGGTTGAAAAAACAAGACTGTGATTAGATTAAATAATTAAAAGATTTTCATTTAACAAGACAAACAGAACACAGGCAGTAAAGGCATAACATCTAGCACACAGCATGTATGTTTATACACTTCAATTAGTTAAATATAGCAGTGCATTCTTTGACTATGGAGAACGTTTCCAGATCGTACTTCTAAAGCTGTTTTTCTATTTGTCCCCCTTTTTAAGAAACAAAATGGTGTAACCACAATTTTGGCAAACTTTAAATCTTTTAAACTTGCAAATATAATGAAATAAACCATAAATATACACAAAACATACTTTATACGAGGCAATAATAATAATCATAATAAATAGTTTTTAAGTTAACAATAAGTTAAAACTACAAGCTTAAAGTCGCCCAAATAATACAAGTTTGTTGGCGCTATTTTGAATTTTTTCTGTTTAAATTATTTTATGTTGCAACAAAAGCTACCACAGACTTTTACAAACACAATTGAACACAGTTTGATTGAAATAAAAAAATCTAACTAAGTCTAAAATCTGCATACACTGTAAAAACTGCAACTAATTAAATAATGGAAGAAAAATAACAAACTGTACCCAATCAATGCAACCAAACATAATCTTTGACCCATGTGTGTTCTCTATGGCAACATCAACAACACAAATACGCTAATTTAACAAGTGAGTCTTGATATGTAAATGAAATCAATAAATTACAGGAAAAAAATGATATCTGAAATTGACATGGGCTAAAACTGATGATATATTAGACAGTATTCCTTTCAAGGTCATTGACAATTGCTCTATTAAGTCAGCCAGATATGCAGTTTCTTTGAGCTTGCATGGTCAGAGCACAAATTAGGGGCTGAGGAAGTGATTATGGAAATTTACAGATCAGACCTCACATCGCGTGTTTGATTTTTCCTAATGAGTCTGTTCATTTTAATGTTTTTGTCTGAACTGTTGCTCCTTTTACTATTCCACAAACCTTTTCAGTGTGACGTTTAATTTCTTTTTTTAAAAATATATATCATTTGTTCTCAGTCAATATAAAAACAAAGCACATTGCACTTACTGTTCCATAGGAAAGTTTTTTTGTCTTTTTAAATGATTATTGTTGTTGCTCAAGCAGTGTAGTACTGTTTCCTGCCATGGTCCTTGGCTCTCTACTGTACATCAGGTGTAGGTCTTTGTATAGACTGTGTATGAAAGGTCGTTTCGGGCTGTGGGTTTGGTTTGTGGGTTGACTGTACTACATCGGACATGGCTGGGTAAACAGCTCCAGCTGCAGTTATCTCGGTTTTTCGTAACGTCTATCACTGGTCTGACCAAGTGCTCAGTCCTACGGTGCTATGTCTTGCAAATTGCTCGACCCAAAATTGCTAGATTAGTCCTTTATGTGGTCATCTCTGGAAACGCCAGCAACAATCATTTAGAGTATTTCGGGGGATGAAACAGATCGAAAGATGCCAGAGTAAGTGGTGCAATGTCAACGGTTTTAAAGGATTAAATTGGTCACAAGACAAAGCAGGTGATATAAATGTTGGGGGAAATACATTATAAGAATGCATCAAATTTTGACTTTGTCAAGAGGTGAACTGATACGTCCTAATTTGTTTTTGATACGCCTTTTTTTTTTTTTTTAATCATTCGATGTGTGCATAACATTTGTGCAAATGGGATTGCTTGCAACTGTTTCATTTTAGCATTTGGTTAAGTGGTTATAGGATTTACAATGCAAACTGATATGTGCAACTTAAGTATTTAAAAGTAATGATAACTGAAATTGTAGAGGGTCCTTATTCAATAAATAACATAGATTTGTACAGCAATTACTCAGGGAATAATATAGTTAGTCTTAATTTATCCTTCTTGGTACTGACTTGCAAAGCAATTCTTTGGCAAAAATCAAACCTATCTAATCATAAAGAATCATGCTCAGTGTTCATTATGAATCTGCATCACTGTTTGAATCTGCGTTTTACCTTTTTATTTGCAAGCAGCTATTCGGTTTGTTCAGCTGGGCAATGAACCGGTCTCACTGCAGCTTTGTCTGGGATTCTCAAGTCAAAGAACTTCACTTCACTGCACCATCATTGAAGCAACACTGTACACAACTTCAGGACAAGAGATGAGAGTGTGTATAAGCACTCAAAGTATAGATGTGTCTGTCAGGTTAGACCCCCAACTGCTTAATTTTACTTTTTTTTTTTACATCAAATTTGTTTTCGTTAGTAAGTTTCAATTGTTGTGATATGCTTGAACGGTTAAGTTTGTATGAGATACAATGTTCCTTCGCCCCCTCCCTAAATCCCCACCCATACACCGCATGCTTATTCCCCCTTGCTCTGCAAAGATCAGAGGGTTTAAAATAAAGCCATGCGATGTCCCAATTTTTCCAAGCTTAAGAATCTGTAAAAATTCAGCACAAGGTCTTGTTCCTTTGTATGTATAAAAATAGATTTATCTCTAATGTAATCCTTTCAAAGAGATCGTCCTCTTTGGCTAACACAGCGTCATTTAGAAAAGCAAAAGCAAAAATGTCTTGAATATAGTTGACCTTATTTAATCTATTATCATGTGCAGATGTCTTGATATTGAAAGACATTAGCTCTCCCCATGGTAAATCGTAAGTCTGGTCTGTAACAGACATTTCATCTAGACAGGTTGGCCTTAATGTTTCATCAAGGATGCCATAAATAATTTTCATGCAATTGGGTTGGGGATATTTTGAGAAATGCTATTTTTGTGGTGGTGCCAAACAGATCGGAAGCAAATAAAGAAATACCTTTCTGTTGTAAACAGATGTATAATCATGACTCTTATTTGCAGGCTTGATGTTGTACAGTCATCTTTTGAGAGGGCAGGAGTTCAAAGTTTCTGGGAAGCTTTTAAGTTAATTGAGGGGTTTTAAATAAAACTGAGGAGCATTTGGCAAAGCTGAAGGAACTGGAAATCTTTCTCCTCAAAGGATCAGTGATCATTTTAACATTGCCAGATATTAGCGCTCACACTCGTGACTCTAAGTCAGTTTTAAATATTCAGTCATTTGGAACTGCAGTCCTCCTAATCTGCTCTATGCATGTTCTTACTGTAGATGTGTTCAACTGAATGGTAAAAATTTGACCTAATTTATTCGGGGAGCTTCTATCTGTGCGCTAGACTGAAGAATAATACCGGTGCTCTTGAGTTTTTGCTCATCTGTGTTATTTCTCTGCAGACCAGCCTAGACCTTTGTTCAGTCCATGGTGTGTGTTGTCTGACATTTTCTTTTGAGTTACTTTTAGCAGCTACTTGGGTCATAAATCTATTCGAACTCTCAAAGTCCCTGCTTCCATTTACCTTAATTATTCTGAAGACTTAACCTGTCTTGAGTACTGTAACGTTCATCATCGAAGCATATAAGCAAGAACAATATAATTTGGACGTACGGTTTGCTTTTTTCTCTTGACCTCTTGACACCAGATGGCCTTTCAGTTAAAGGGATATCGCACCAAATCCTGGCTGACAGAGCCATGCAAAGTAAAATGGCCTGTGGATAATGTAAAATACAGGTGTAATGGAAAAATGATGCAAAAAGTGAAAAAACACCGGTATTTTCCTTTGACGTGGCTGTGTTATGGTGAAACGGTTTTCCCCTCGTACTCGTCGCTCTCTCGCCCACCAGAGAATTACTAATGAACACTGTCACCATGGGAGCACTGCCACTCTGCTCTAAGTTCACAGACAGTCTGCTTGTGTGGAATCCATCCTTAAGGATAGATTAGAATAAATACAGGAACTTTTTTTTTTTATGTTTTTGTCGACTAAATATATCCTCTAGTTATTGAACTGTGTTTCTGTGATACAGAAGTGTACTGTTAATGTTGTTCGGTGTGAGACTGTGAGGGAAAGAGGGATTCTGATGGCTTTCGGACTACTCTTTTCTGTGACCAGTATTCATTGGTTAGCCTAAATCTTATTGGGTCTGAGCAAACAAGCTCACATAGGGTAGAGTAACTGCCTTTATGCTAGGCACCACCTAATGCAGGTCAGGAAACAGTAGTCAAAGTTTCTAGAAAATGCTTACATACTCGGCTATTATAACCACCTTAAATATTGAATATATAGTTATATTTTAATAGACGTATATAAGAGAACACTGTTTTTTAATTTCATTTTCTTTGATCTAAAAAAATCGCTGATTCAAAATGCCCAAGTGTAAAAAAAGTGACTACATCCTCTCCAGCAAGATAATAGGAGAGATGGCGGGGTAAGAGTTTGGGTAAATTGCACATATTCGTTCATTTAAATTTTTGATCGTTTTGTTCATCAGTTGTCATTATTTGCCTGAATTCAATCAAAGCACTCAGTACACATTCTCTGTCACATTCGTTAGACTGTCTCCTAAATAGATAGCTCTTGCCCCTACCCAACAAACCAGCTACGTACCCCATCTAATTCAATCCAGGCAAATATAGGGAAGGACTAGCATGTTGTGTAAAGAGAAAAGAAAAACTCCACTAGTGTGTTTGTTTGATACTCTGACTCGTGTATGCTTGCGCGTATGGATATGTTTGCTTATGTCTGTGCGTGTATGCCTGTATCTGCATGTCTGTGTTTGTGATAATATATAATGGATCTGTGTGAGAATGTGTCAGAGAGAGACTCAGTCCAGGCCCATGTAGAGTGATGTCACAGGGAGCTCAGGTTGCTCCCTGCAGGTTGAAGGAGCTGGTGCCAGCAGCCTCTCTCTCTCAGGCCTTGTGCTGCTTGCTGGTCTTGAAGGAGACCTGCAGCACGCGGTCACCGAGGCGGTAGCCATTAAGGCTAGCGATAGCCATGGCAGCTTCATCGTAGTTGGTCATGGTGACAAAGCCAAAGCCCTTACATTTGTTGGTGGTGAAGTCACGAATGACCTTGACGTTGGTGACGGCGCCGAAAGGCCCGAAGAGCTGCCACAGGACGCTCTCGTCCGCCTCTGGGGACAGGTTGTACACAAAGATGCACCAGCCGGCTCCAGTTGGACCAGTAAGGTTGACCCCTGCCAGGCTAGTCATGCTGTCAATGGTGATGGGGGAGAATCTGGGGAAGAGAGTAGGAGAGCTACCATGGGTGTCATTCTGAAGTTCCACACATAATTCAGTTCTCTATACTGTCTCTTATGGGCATGTTTCTGTGAGAAATGATAAGGATTGTAGTTGTGTATGGAGTCGGGGGACACCATCTCCATCCCCTCTGCTGTACAGTAAGTAGATAAATATGTGTGGGCACCACAGTGGCTCCAAACTACCTGCTTTTATACAAAATGACACTGTGTGCCCTGAGACGCAGACGCCCACACACTGTGCATATTTCTCATTTTCTCTGCTGACCAAAGCCTCTGGAAGAATTAAACACATGAATCACAATGTTCAACAGAAATCACAGTATTGAACAAAACACAGAAACCTAGAGAGGGATGAAAAGCAAATTGGAATCAAATCATACACAAACTGGAGCAAACAGAGGAGACGCAAACGGAATCTGGTATGTCCATGCTGGTGAAAAAAAGGGGACATTAAAGCAACTGAAACTGACAATGTTAGTTCATAAATAAATACATATAAATTATTTCTATTAATTAAAATAAAAGAACGAAAAGGTTAAACAAAGCCATGCCAGAATACCCTGCTGTTAGAAGCTTGCATCATTGCTTATTGCAATTACAGATGGTATTTTGTTGTCTGAGCTGCTTCTGTAACATGGTTTAAATGGGCAGTGGGTATTAAGAATTATGGCCATTATATCTGATTTCGAGATGAAGTCAGCAGGTGGTATTCCAGGCACTTTGTTTGAGGTTTTATTTTGGCATGGATGCTTTTTGAAAATACACCTTTGGCATTTACCTCTTGACTCCGTAGCTGGCGTTTAGTAAATTGTCGAGTCTGCAACGCAAGAGGGAAAATGAAGGGGATGCAGAAGTTAGTTATGAGATCTACAAGGAAGGGGGGCTTTCAGTTAACATGTTGCTCCTTCACCAGCTGGCCTCCAGAGGGCATCCTTCACTGCAACGCAGTCCCAACCATCCAACCACAAACTGATGGCATGTAAAATAGTCCTGTGAGTATGTGTCTCAGCTGGTATTTATTGTTCATTGTGAGTTCGGTTGGTTAAGCTCCAAAATGGATTACCATTTAATAGTTTAAACAAATCCTGTATCCTAGGCCATTTCACATCTACTGCTTAAAAATAATTATCCATACTGAGTAAGTGAGCATTCCAACCTGAGAGGGTATTTACAATTGTTTGTGAGGTTCTATAAAAATATTTAACACTGGAAGCATTCGACTCTTAAACCTTTTGAACCTTTATTCAAAATTACCCATGTAGATGTGGCCAACATCTTGTAATTTCACTCTTTGTGATGCCCATAATGCCTATGTAATGAAGACAAACTTTAAAGGTTCAGTATAATTCTTCTTAAACCAAGATTTATTTAGCTTTGTTTTTTTTTTTTTTTTATTGTATTTGGAAAAGTCTGGTCTCTTACATTGGTTTTGAGCTGTTATTTGGATCTGGTCCCTTTCCAAGTGAAGGGATCATGCTGCAGTTTAAAAGAAAGTCAGAGAAAAAGAGTGAGAAGGAGGGACAATGCAATAGTGCCAATTCCTTCTGTACTGTAAAGCAATAATATTGCTTAAAGGAACAGTTTGTGTTAGTATTGACAGAAAAAGTTCTTTTTAATTTTGAATGTTTTCGATTACACAATTTTCCTTATTATAAAATTAGACCACTTGCTGTTTTTGGGGCGTGCCACTTCATCTGATTGATTTTTCTTTGCACTCTTAGATGGTGTGAGGTTGCCAGAGGTTCAGTACCTGAAACGCTGAGTCTGGTGGTGCAGCGGCCCTGTGTAGCGGCGGGCAGCAGTCTGGTACAGCTGAGTCAGTAAGGCCTGGCCTGTCTTCTGGCTGGGGTTGTTGGCGAACTTGACAGTGATGGGCTCGGCGGCACCCAAAGGCTTCTGTCCGTTCAGACCTTTGATGGCCTCCTCCGCTTCATTTCGCTTATCAAACCGGATGAAGCCCACTCCTCGTGATATGCCTGCTCCGATTTAGAATAAGAAAAAAATGTTACTACCTTGGCGTCAAGGACAGTTTCTGCCTACCAGTCTTTCATTCAGAGATGGATGGCCTTACGTGACAGCATGAGAAGTGAAATAAGGCGTTACCTGTGACTTGGTCCACTAGGATACGGGACGTAATAATGCGACCGTATTGGGAGAACAGCTGCTCCATGTCCTTCTGGCTCATGGTTTTAGGGAGTCCACTCACGTAAAGGTTGGCATCACGGATAGAAGCCGAGCTTGGCCGGGCATATGATACCTACAACATGCAAATAAAAAAATATATAAAAGTGAGTTATGTTTATGTACCCCAAAATCACACGTTTGTCTCAGAGGGCCTGAGTCAGAGAAAAAACAAATGTCAACTTAAGGAACATATTAGAAAGACCTGATATAACTGGAGTGAGTTTCCAACAAATAGTTTTCATCTTGACTCCTGCTGATTTCTCCTCATTTGCCTTCTTTCCTCTTTTTCTTTGCTATCTGTGGACTTAATTAGGGCCTTTAAGCTCACACTCAGACGCTCTACGATGACTGTAGCCATTACCCAAACTGATACCAAACGTCAGTGAACAAGCCCAAGTGTCAGCTTTGTTTTTCACTGAAAAACATCAGCCTTAGTTGATGTATTTTCCTGAATTCACTGGTGGCTTAATTAGTGCACGGCCATGTTTTGTGCGTCTGTGCTTATATCCCTTATGGTGTTCTGTTGGTCTACTTTTCAGAACAGTTTACATCTAGTACTGCTGATTGATTGTAAAAAAAAAAAAAAAAAAGAAAGAAAAAAAAAGTCATAAACACATTCTTGTTTTTGTGTTTATGGGAGCATGTGAACATGTGTGTGATAGATAATCCAGTTCAGTGCATTGTTGGCAGCGCTGTGTTTGTGCGTGATGGAGAGACAGAGTGAGTGTTGTCTGAGATAGGCTGAGCTGCCCTCCCTGTCCTGCCTCCTTCCTTTGTCTCTATCCTCTTGGGGAGAACAGCTCCACTGGCAAACAGCAAACAATGTAAGTGCATCACAAGACTTGCAGGATCCTTGACAACTTGTAAACACACACACACACATTCTTTATGTGCATATGTATTGGTGTGATAAATAGAAACATTTGCCAATTTTACTATGTTTTTAAGAAATATCGGTAGCTTTAAAACTGAACTTGCTCAGGCACAAAGAAAGCTTTGATGCAAATTAAAAGGACTCGTATATTATCTTTCAGATGAATACAGGTGTTCTGATTTCATCCATCAGCACTAAGCACCAGTGTCTATTGTGTACACAGACGGACTGTATGAGCAGCAGGGTTGTGTGGTGCAGTGATTAGGGTGTTCTGGATGAGTCAGGGGGGAGTTGCTGTGTTCGGGGAGCAAAGGCTGCCCTATAATTAACCCTCTCCCTGTCGCTCCCACAGTACAGATGGTGCCTGAAGCCCATATGGCCTCTAATCCTGTCATTGGCATTCTGCTCTCCGAGCTACCCCCTACCCTTCCACTGCTGCCCCCTCCCTCACAGCCTCACCCATCTCTATTGAAGCCTTCTGCAAAATCAGAAAGATAAAACTATGCTTTTGACCAGAGGAGTTTTTTTTTTTTTTTTTTTTTTTTTTTTTACATTTGAGAATTAATTATTATATAGTTAATTATAGACAGAGCCATCTATGTATAGATACATCAAACGATTATTGAATGTCATAACATAAGATCAACAATATACCATAATTGTTATGACAATTAATCGTTTTTCTACATGATTGTTTCAGAGTAAGAAGTAATTTCTCTTGTGCAAAAAGGATCTAAATCCAGTAGTTGACTTTTCCTGGTTATAGTTCATTGCTTGATCTGTCATTAGTCAGAATTAATGTCCCTATTCATGGACAGCTGTTGGAAGATCACCTGCTCTGCTCGCTCGGAGATTTGATTTCTCAATCCTGCAGTATTTCTCAATCTTTGATCTACTTTGGGGGATGGAAGGAAGTGGTGTCTAATAATATGCCCCCTCTTTCCCTCATCTGATTTTGGGACAAAGAAGCCCCCTAATTAGCCTAGATTGGAGGCAGATGGGGTAACCAAGACTGACCCTAGTGCACCACAGTCAGCCTTCCTAATTACATTTCCATCACAATAACCTCTGCATGCTGTCCGCCTCTTGCTTTCTGACCTCCACACTCTCCTGCTCTTTTCACCCTTTCTCTTACTTCCTTTGTTCTGGCGACCGCTCCCTTCTGCCTCCTCCTCCCCATTTTCCTCCCCTCCCTCTGTCACGTCTGTCGCCACCTCTCTCAACAACCCCCCCCATCCCCAAAAAGAAAATCTCCACTTCCTTTCTTTTTGTCTAGCACGTCTTCAAGAATGAAAAAAAAAAATGAAGAGTGAATATGGTAGAGAGCTCACCTTGATTGTTTTAGTCTGCAGTTTGAGACCATTGAGTGTGTTGATGGCCTTATCTGCATCATTTGGATCCACATAGTTTACAAAGCCATATCCCAAACTCTGACCTAGAGACAAAGAAAGAGCCGCAGTGGCGTCAGTGATTTTACGAACCAGTTGTAATGATTATATTTTTTTCCCAATGTGGACAAGTGTTGTACCTGTTATCTTGTCTCTGACTAGCTTGCAGGACTCGATCTCTCCAATGCTACCAAACAAACTTTTGAACTCTTCCTGGGTCATGTTCTGAGGCAGATAGTTGACGATCAGGTTGGTTTTGCTGTCGTCTGTGGAGCCATTGGTGCTAATGACTGGGCCGTTGGGCAGACTGGTTCCGCTTGGACCGTTGGACACCTGGGTTTCCATGGTGCTGATTATCTGCTGAGGAAGAGGGTGGGGTTAGATTCATAGTTCGCAGAGAGAGACACAATAGGACACAGTGGAGATAAAGCTGTTTAAACGTGCATGTGCTAATATTTAACATAAACTATAGACACAACCACACACGCGCAGACTGTCCACTCTGTCAGTGTCAGAGGGAAAAGGTCAGGAATCAGTCTTGCTAAAATGGAGATGGATACAAGGTCTGATTTATTATCTCCCCTCCCCCACTTTCACCCCATCTTTCCCCCTCTCTCGCTCCCTGCCTCTGGTCCTGCAGATGTCACAGTCCCTTTTTCTTTACTCTTCCCCTCCCCCTACTCTCTTCCAGGGTCAAACACCATTACATCATTACACAGGGATGGATAATAGTGATGGTGGTGTGTGACGCTGGGGGAGTTTGGGGGTGGCAGGGGTTTCGGGATGACGGACAAAAGGTAGAGTGATGTTGTTAAATGGATTTAATGCTACAAGAAATTAGGAATGTCATGGTTTGGTAGAAAAACAAGTTAGGATTACGCGTTTGTTCTTCGGACTTTGTTCATATTTCAGAAGTGGAGTAAGGGTGTGGGTTAGTGCACAGTAGAGTGTTCGTGTTTCTCGGGAGTACACTGTGTTGCTTAATTTGATCCACAGGGGCTCCTCAAGGAACATCTGTGTGGCCAGAAACAAAACTTCCTGCTCCACTTTCCCTCTTCCTTACACTCAACATCTAGCTCCCTGTCTCTGGATCGTTATTTCCAGTGTAAATCTACACGAGAAATGACAGCAAATAATAGATTCTTTCAAATTAAACTGGTTGCGATGTCGTTGCCTAGAGTGTTTGAATAGGAAAAGATAATATTTCCAGGCGTATGTACTGAAAACCTACAACAGTTTCAGGCTTACTATTAACTATCTTATTTTTACATCCTATTTTATTTGTGCAGTTTTTCTTCATTTGCATCCGTGTTTTCTTCATGTTCAAACAGCATTCGCTTAAATATTTCATTCATTGCACATGCCAAAGTAAATGAGTTTGCATGTTTATAGTTATCCTTGTTGACTCATGCAACTAAATTTAGCATCTGTAACATTACTATGTGTGTGTGTTTGCGGTACATTTTGCAGTAGACTATTAAAATGTTAATGCATTGCAATGCTTGTTTTGCTTTTCACAAACAAAAGTGTAAGGTGTCTGGATAAACAATGTGGATACATATACAATGTGGTAGTAATGCCATAATGTGAATTGGTATGTCATATTGTGGGTTTGAGCTGTTCTTTAACTGGTGGGTGTTATATATATCAATAATGTCAATAAGGCTAAATGAGTCTCCTCTAAAGCTCTCGGGTCTGACAATGTAGTCCAAAGCAACAAAGGGACTTATTTAATTAATCTTCAGAATTATCTCTAAATTATTTTCAGGGAATTTCCTAACTTGATGGAGAAATATTGTAGGTGTCACTGAAACATAAACATTATTTATAATGAAGAATTTACCTGGGAATTAAACCTTATGGCTTTTTGAACACACTTTATTTTTATTCGAAAGAGGGCTATTTAGGTTGGTAACTGGGTAATGATCACAAACCAGATGATAATTATTGACAAAGATGAGGAGTTTCTATCAGGTTATTAATTTCATTCACAGCTCACCATCTCTTCTAGATCCACCAACGTGTTGTGTTTGTATAGGCTTTGTTTACTGTGTTATTATCACATTAGTAAAATAATTAATTTCTTCATTTCTGTGAGATCTAGGTGCCATTTCATGAGTTCTCTCTTTTTCCAGCGTCTGCGAATGGCTTCTGCCTAACCTGCATTTCCTCCTCGTCGCTGTAACCTGCTCTCTTGCTTTGAGCCTCACCTCGACTCAGGTTGCCCAGGTAACAGCCCCTCAAAGACTGCATTGTTTCTAATGGCTGAATGGCTTTCTTACTTTCAGTTTGTGTTTGTGTCTCTGCATATTGGGATATGCAGGTCAGACATTTTTTTCCTGCGTGTATTATTATATGGCTTTGCAGACGCAGGAAATATCAGTAAGTCAAATTGATAATGACAAAGAGAGAAGGATCACAGTGACAGTGAGTTAAGACAGTCTAAAAATAAAATACCTCAGACACATCTACACACAAAGGCAATGCGACGTAGATAGCAATCTGTCAGAAGATTTTCACGCACGGCTAAAATGCCTCCTGACTATCTTTTCATGTCATTATGAAATATGATACGATTAACACATGTTGGCGAAAAAAGGTGGAATCAAGGTGTTATGTTGTATTTATTGTAATATTAACCTACACTATTGTGTGATGTGATGCATCTGACTAACAGAAATATGAGCAACTGAATATGGCCTAAATATGACAAAAAGCATTTTGAAGGGAGAATAAAAAACATATTCGGGCAAATTTGACTGGCCAGCTGAAATAACCCTCAACATGGCAGAACACACATCCCCAGTGAACAGTGTGACGTTATATAATTCACAGACCCACTGAGTATGGGCTGGGCACACTGAGAGTGGCTGATACAAGCAACAACTAAGATTAAGATTTTCATACAGAAATAGAGAGAAACAGCATGCTTTGAAGTTTGGAATAATTTTTTTTTTTTTAAACAGAGAGGATTGTTCTTCTTTAGGCTGTCATATTTCATATTGTATACCAACAACAAAAATGAAATCATTAAGAATTTGGTTTGCAGTAACCCAATTACTATGACAACAAGACGATAAATCCTTGGGATGCTGTAGCCTACAATGGCATGAATAATACGGCCAGTACATCGACTCCAGCTATAGGCTCCAGACATTTTGGACTATTGGAGACGATAAAAACGTCCACCTATGTGATCTAATACCTATGTGTAACTATGTCGTCCTGGGGGTGAATATGACCTCTCAGCATATTTTTATTAACTATCTAATAAGTAAGAAAAAAGCAATGCATTTAATCTTTTATAAGTCCTCTTTTAAAAATCCTAAAAGATTCCAGTTGTTAGGGTAGCACTTGTGTCCCACACTGCTTTTTTCTATTTTGGGGTTCTGTGAGATCTCCCTTAATATTTAATGTACTGCATCAGCATCGCCCACACATGGTCCCAGACTTGCACGCAAACAAGAGCCCTGCCTCCTCTGCCAAACACATGAACCCAGACTTGCACGCAAACAAGAGCCCTGCCTCCACTGCCAAGCACACGTACCACCTACACTGTACACTATTAAATTACAAAACACAGAAGCATTACATGACTAAATGTAAATGCAGTCGCTGTTCTCTGTCTTCTGATGCCTATAAACCGCTTTCCTCAATTCATTTCTGCTCCAGATGCAGCACAGCACTGGAGGCTATGACACACAGAAGAAGAATCGTCTCCCAGTTTAAATCATAACATGAGATTTGCCACATTACATCTTACAATGCACTTAGAATCACAATTTCAATGTGAGATTTAAAGAGAGAAAATGACATTGTCACCATCAATATTTTGTTTTGGCGTGCATAAAAGATAGTGTTACATTTTATGCTTAGTGTATATTTAAATTCCCTTGCTGTATGTGTGTAATATATGTACACCTACATTTTGTTGGTGCAGACTAAAGTAATCATTAATCAAAGTGAACACTTAAGAAATCCACCTGAATATAACTAACAATGATGAGAATGGTTTCTCCTTTTAACATATAACCTTGTCTGTAGTCCACCATATAATGCATTATTTAAAGATGTTCTTGTCTGGAAGGCATGAATCAAAACTGAATGCTAGACTGAAGTGTAAATGAGCCCTCTAAATAACACAGATTACAGGATTATCCCAAACAAAGGGCATTAGCCACACTCTCTGCAGCTTAAGGGATCATGGTGGCAGCTGTAAAACAACAGGAGGACAGCAGTCACAGCCCATGTCAGCCACTGAGGCTCCATCCTATTCTCCAATCCGCTAAAAAGAAAAGATTTGTAAAAGATTTCATCTCTCTCAGTATGTGCTGCTTTGATAAGATTGGAGCAGACACCGTCAAAGGCTCAGGGAGGCAAATCTGTCCTGCAAGTCCTTGTAGCATGCGGGGCGCTATCCAGCGTGCTGAAAAAGGGAGTGGCTTTCGGACGGTTCGAGGCCACAGAGGCCCATGAATCCAGCAAACACCACCGAGTGCTTTTATTTTGCTAACTTTAAAAAAAACGTTTGAATTCGAGTTATTAAGAAATATGGGGCTATTTAAATATAGCAGATGCACAACATAATCCCTCGATTTCTCCGGTTCTCTTATTTAGCCCCCCTCCCCCCTTTTCTTTTTCTTTTTTTTTTAAAGGCAAGACTTGTGAGATCTGCAGGCATTCATGAACCAGAGCGCCTTTTTGCTGAATAAACGTATTGAAACGACCAAACAAAAGAGCCACCCGTTCCTCCTCTTCTCCCTCGCAGAGGCTATGGCAGCACTATGAATATTAATGTAAACAGTGGCGCTTTGTGTCGTGGCCAGGGGCTGCAGGACTCTCCGGGAACAATGACTGTTACAGTTGCCAGCCACAAGTCAAAAACGCCACGATAGGTCAAATAAAAAATCCCCAATCTCAGTTATTTATTTGCTGATTTGGATCTTTTTTTCCTTACAGAAATAATAGTCTTGTATTCAGTGAGAGTTATAACTAAAAAGCTGTATAAACTCGCTTTTACACGGCGAGCATTGGCGTATACAATGCGAATGGCCACTATTATACATATTGTCAGAGAAATTAATGTGTTTTTCATAATCTTCATAACATTATCAATTTATATCAAGAGTTTTATGTTCATAATATTAAAAATGATCTGATAAACATTTGTTATCTAATTACACGAGGCCAAGAGATTAATTCTGCAGTCTCAGAGATGGATGATACATTCACCTTTTTCTTCCCTACAGACTTTTTATTTGTTTCTGAAAATTACATGACATCGTTGGCAACAGGAGGAAAATCAACTCTTACATAACATAATTACATTTAACGTCTCGTATAAATTAGACAGGCCATGTCTCCACTGTACAACTCCGTGAGGCCTTTTAATCGTTTTATTTTGGACCGAGAATTTAAAAAAAAATCCTTTAACCTTTTAAATCATCACCCAAACAGATTTACATTTAATTCTGTATTTTAAACTTAACATCCAAGAACAGTTTAGACTGGTTTACAGTGATGGCCTCGGCTGCCCTTGTCCTTGAATTGTGTAAGTGCCTCGGATAGGTTATCTGACTCAACGCTTTTATTTGCTTGGCACTGCGGTACAGGCATGGAGGACTGCGGACCATGTGGAGGGCAGCTACAGCCTCAGTCGGTGGGATGCTGTCTAGGCCTGCAAGGGACAATAGGTAATGCACAACAAAGAGAAAATAAAACTGGGATTGGAAATGTGTCAAGTGGACAGTGCGAGCCTCACGGAACATGAGTGCTGTCCACCTCCATTTTACATATTTATTTCGAAGCAATATTCGAACCATTTCAAATCCAATGATGTGAGACTTTAAAGTTGTTTCTGGGCCCAACTCCATCTCTCACACCCTGTTCCTTCAATGTGTTAAATAATGTATCTTGTGTACTATTAGTCACAGACTGAACCCCCTGACATTTTACCATGTCTGTATATAATTCCAATTCATTCATTATTCTAAAAAAACTAAGCTACTAAATGAGTTTAGGGATTTCACTTTATATATATATATATATATATATATATGTCACTTTAATAAACAGGGGTTTTAACACCTGCATGTGATTTTTAGGTTGGACCGAGCAGCATCCACGCTGATTCTTGGTTTCATATTTATTTCCTGGCTTCTGTAATTTAATGTAAATGTGTCTTAATTGCTCTGCTTAAATAAACAAGCTGCTGTCAACCAGCATGTCAAGAGGTAAAGCAGAGTAGGCCGTTTGAGGCTTCAAGGCCCTCGTTCGGTGCTTAAATCCAGAGACACGCCCAATCCGGCCGTCGGCTCAGAGCAAAGCTAATTTATCACCGCTCACATCTCTTTTATCCGACACGCGCAACGCAAGCATGGCCATCTTGTACGTATGCGATACTTAGAGTGAATGCGCTTAAAATGGAGATGTCCGTGCGCGTCCTTACTGTCGCGGCCTCTGAGGTTTCCAGCCCATTTACTCGGTTGCATCGCAACGAGAACCCTGAGGAATTTGGACTTTGTCTGATTCAATGCAAACCAATGGATGCGTAATCTCCCTCCTCCCCCTCCCCCTCCCGGAGTGACTCGACCCTTTTTTTTTCTCCCTTCGCCTTGCTGGATGGGCCCTCAGCCTCCGAGGCATCATGTTTTGTCTCAGAAAGCCGTCTCCAGCATCCTTGTGCTCTACCAGCCAAAGAAAGCAAGTCCACCCCCCACTGAACCCAGCGCCTCGTCGCCTCTCTGCATCTCCATCACTGTAATCCTGCGGAATTCCTAAATCGCGACTCCCGCATCATTTAGCAAATATCATCAACGCTTCGACATTTAGGCAGTCGAAGTGGCTGTTATACAAAAACGTAAAGGCTGTGCTATCTAAAATGGCAGGATAACGACTTTATCCATCGCCCATGATGACTGCAGGCTGGAGCGCAGCCGGCATGGCGCATCACTCAGTATGAGATTGCTAATTGCCACTATCGATCGTTAATCTTATCATAATAATACGGCATTGCATAAAGGACAAAAACGCAGTACACTAATCCTAAAGATCCTCTATGTTTTGGCATGTGGGCATAGCCATGGAGCTCCTTTTAAAATGACATTTGTCTCCACTAAAGCTATATCAATAATAACAAATAAATCTGTCTACATCACATGCATGGTAGTGCCTCACAAATCCAACATAAAGACACTGAGATACATTGTAAGCATGCTGCTACAACATCCCCTTTACACATATAAGAGAAGAGTCATACGTACAGTAACCATTCTTGACGTACAATGAAAGAATTCTAGGTCCTTCTTTCCACTGGTCTTGAAGCTGGATGCTGAGTCTCTATATCTTCTTCGGCCTTTTTATTATATGGCCCTTATGTTCTGCCAGGAGTCCAAATGAAAAGAAAAAAAAAAGAAAAAAAGGAAAAAAATACAATCTTCGCCAGGGAATCTCAGCCCTCTGAGATTGTAGGTGTCCTCTATAGGATGAAAATGAAGAGAAAGGGGTTTTCTACTTGATGATGATGAGGGAGAGCGTTCTCTCCGAGTGGCGTGGGCGATGGTTCAGAAAAAAGAGAAGCAGTGATCCTCAGCAGGGTGTGTCCAGGGGAGGGTGTTCTGGTTCTGCTGTTTTTATGTGTAATTCCCTGTTCCTCTCGCAGTCTCCTTCTGTGCCTCTGCTGCAATGTTCTTCTTTTATGCGTCCTCCTGGTTGGCAGAGCGCGCTGCTGATTGGCTAATTGTGCAGGGAGGGTACTACATGGCAGCCATTGCAATGCGCTCCTTTCCCATTATTCCCTTCAGGAGAGATCACCAAGAGCCCCCCCCACCCCCCACCCCTCCACTCCCTCTTCCATCCCTGCCCTTCCATCTCTCCACTCCCTTTTTCTCGCTGCCCTTCCTTTCTTCCTGCCCCCCTCTTCACACACACGCAGAGCAGAGTGAATAGGGCTCCACCTGCACTTTCAGAACAGATGGGTGCAGCAGAAGACAGCAGACTTGTCTCTCTCATTCCCCACACTTTGCACTCACTTCTCCCTCAGCACAGCCCCTTCCTTTCTCTCTAATTCTCCATTTAGGTTTCTGTTTGAAACCATAGCAAACAACTTCACTCCTTAGGCCTTTGTCTTTGCAAATAAAAGCGATTTTGAGTGTAGGCAGACTTTCTGAGTCCGCATTCTCAGCTGACAATCACAGAATTGAAGCAATGGGGGAAAGGACACAAAATATGCAATAATTGGGTGTGGATTGTGGCTACCAAACAAACCATTCAATCCATAATACGACTAATGGGTGGATGATTTCTGCACCTCTCATATGCAAGGCAGATGGCTAGCTATAGGGTCAGGTGCAGACATGAGAATAACAAATTAGATACCCCCTGAATTAATTCATGTCCAATCAGTGAAAAGTTGAGAAAGGTGCAATTGTAGCTGTGATCAGGCTGTGCTGAATGATCTCTTTTCTTTTCTTTTTGAACAGAAACATGGCCAGCAGTGATTTTTGTCTTACTTTACAACATCCCAATATCCCCTTCCTGAAGAATTCTCATCCCTCTCTACCCACCTCCTAATGCTCCCTCCTGTGTGGTGAGTGCTCACTGAGACATGCTGTTTGGGCTCATCTATAATGCATCCCCTGCCCCGGGACATCATGTGTGACAAATGACCTATTTCTGTGCAGACCCCCATAGGGCCTTGACCTGGGGGGGTGGGTGTGCGTGCGAGTGTGCGTAAATCAGTGTATGTTTGTTTATTTGTGTATGAGTCTATGGTGGCTTTTCATGTGAGGAGGCTGAAGAGAGGTTGTGCTTTGTGTCAAATGAATGTCTCCTGTGTGTGTTTTTTATCTGTCGAGTGGACAAGTGGTGCTGATGTGAGCCCTCCTGCGACAACAATCAGTTTCTCTGCTTTGCTCTCCCTACCTGACCTTGAGGAGTCCTTAAACGTCTCTGGCTGTAAGGAGTGATGGTGCGAGGGAAGAAATTGTTTGCATTATTGACACTGACCACTTGCCTTTGATGTATATGTGGCTGATGTCTAGACTCTGCACTTAGATGGAGATATAGCACAGGACATGCAAGTAACTAACGTCCTCGTACTGTATGTCTCTTATTGTTTCTCCCACCTTCCCAGTCACTCTTGTATACCCCTCTTTCTTTCTGTCATTGTCCTGCAGCTCTCTTCCAGTCACATTCTGAACATGGGCCCTGTCTGATATTTTACATAATTGCCTTACATAAGTAGCAAGCTCGGCTCAGAGCTTGGATGATATTAGTGGAGATGAATATTGCATGAGGAAAGCACTCGTTAAGCGTTAATAAGAGGATAGAGATGGAGCCCCACTGTCAGTCTGTCTTAACCCCGCCCCCACCGTTCCGTCAAGCAGTGACTCAACTCAGCCTGGATGCGTTGGAGCCTTTGAGTCAGTTTGTTAAAGAGGGAGGAAGAGTGTGTGTCTATGTATGCGCACACGTGTGTGTGTGTGTGTGTGTTTCTACCGGTGTGTATGAATGTCTGAGAAGAGACGGCGAGATTCGGTCATTAGGTGCTTGTGTTTTTTCCCTCTTTGTTTGCTGAATAAAAGCGGCTCTTGTAACACAAAGGCGCCCAGGTCTGTCAACTGACTGCAGCCCCACTTACAGTTCACACTTAATGTGAATAAATGGGCTTAATTGTGGCCCCTCATTACAGCCCCGGTTAGTAGCACAGCAGCTGAATCCTCCCTGTGGGTAAGAGGGCATTTGAAGCGCCTATTGTACATTACTGAATCAAAGGATCAAGCATTGGTTTTGCTTAAAAGCCTTTTTGTTATTCTACTGATTATTTTCTTATTGTTCAGGGTTCCTCCACTCGTGGTGATTAGGAGTCTTGTCCTTTTCTCTTGGCATATCATGGAATGCTTCTTGGTGCCAGAGGGATGAACTCTAAGCATTTATAAAATTAGTCCACTGGTTTTGAAATTCATCAGCCCACAAATGGAGCACACTAAGCACTGCTAACAATGCAGTTATCATAGAAAGTACAGTAGAAAGAGCAGGAAAAAAATGCATGTTTTACATAGCATCTTAAATTGTATTCATACAGTTATGCAGCACTACCAGAACAGCAAGAATATTCCTGTACAATATGTGAATTACAAATGGACTGTGTGTTTGAGCTCTGCATAGTAAATGTGTAATGATACTTAACTCTGTAAATGGCAAAAACCCTTTAGGTCTGAATTCCTTAGCCTAGCCTTTTCTGTTTCTCATCTTATTCTTGTAGTATTACGTCAAAATGAATGCCTGTTGCCAATGCCCTGCGGTAAGGTAGTGGCCTTGTGTGTGTGTGTGAGAAGGAGAGAAGGAGAGGGAGAGTGACACTATGACAGTGTATCTGGGGGATGGGGAGGATTCAGCCTCAGGTCTGGTTATTTCAGTGGTCTCTCCACTAGGCCTGGCTCTTGGCAATTCAGGGTTTTGTGGCAGCAGCAAGGAAGCAGTTATTGCTTTCAGGAAAGGATCCAATATTAAATTAGCCTCTTTTTAAAAGGACATTTGTTGATAATGGCAACTGGCCTAATTCAACCCTTTATGTATTATTTGGCAATTTTCTTGTGGTCTCCCTCATGGGTTCACTCTTGCACTCTCTCTCCGTCTCTCTCCTCTCTTTCTCTATATCTTTCTCTCCCTCTGTCTGTCTGGATGTGTTGTCTCTGGGCTATTATTAGAGTAGACAGGCTGGTGGGAGGAAGTCTCTGAAGTAGACGCTCTTGTCATCTTTTTATTTTGGATTATATTCTGCTTTCCATGTGCCTCCGTTTAATTCGCGGTGAACCGTTATCTGTCTTTTGTTTGTATTTATTGAGTCTGGTATGAGATGTGTTTAACTATTTCAGGCAGTGTTTTTGTGCCACATTCCTTTTATTCGACTAAAGAAAAAGTCGAGGTGCTGGTATATATTAATACGTGTTAATCACAGCGGTTGTATATTGGTGAGTGTGCGTATGAATCTTCGCGTGGCTTTGCGGTTGTGTGAAGCTGGACTAACCTCCTTTACAAAGACCGTGTTTCACTGAAAACCTTTTTAAATATAAAGCCGTGGTTATTAATCTTTCATTTTGTCCTGTCTGAGTTGGTATCTAGGGAGAGACCTTAAATACACAAAGCTCTTAGACATTCTCTTTGTTTTTTTTCTCGCTCCTTTTCCTGCTGCTGCTTTCTGACATGAACAAAACACACAAGTGACAGACACAAAACGAAAGAAGAGATATAAGTCTGCCTGTTTCTGTTGAGCTGAGCTGTTTTTAGCTTCATGAACTGTGTAAATGGCCTGTCTTTTAATGAACATAAATAATATACAACACATTTCCTGCCTCAACCTGAAATGTACTCATTGTGCTTTCATGTAGAATTTGTTCCGTACTTACTTGACACAGAAAGAGCAGATTAGTAGATAGATAGTGCAGGCTGTACAAATGGAATATGATAATGTTTCCTAGAGAAACTCACTGCTTTAGCCATTGCACTCTACTTTCTCCCCCTCCCTCTTCATCCTTCCTCCTCTCCTCTTTCAATCTCTTGCTCTCACTCCCTGTAGTCCAGCTCTCTCCCCATCATGGCCCTCCCCCGTTTCAGTAATAGGAGACTTGAAATCAATAGCACATTAGTCTGGCCGGAAACTCTGGTGGAATTAAATATGAATGACTGAGATTGCAGCTACCTGCTGCTGAGAGAGATGCATGATGGCTCTTGGGGATATGGGTTTTAGCTTTCGTTCTTCCCTCCAGTAAACAGTCAAGCCATTTTGTGCTGTTCCTACAGCTCACCGGATCACTGGGCTACCTCGTTTTGTCGGAGATCAGTGTGCAGCACTGTGGACTTCGATAGATATCGTCGGGGTTGTCATTTTGTTCTCGGCACTGAACAGTGACCAGTCCGATAGCATGATTTGATAGAATAAATGGGATCGTGGACGTCACAAAGCCGCGACAGCTCAGGAGGCAAGAAGAATCAACGGGCCACACCCATCCTCCACACACAGCAGCAGCACCATTTAAATATGAAAGAGCTCTCTGGTTATTAGCAGATTGCATCTCACTTTTTCAGTATTTCCTCCAAATACAATATGTGCTGTCTCTTTCATTAAGCTTTCGGGTTCACTGGTCGGCACATTCATTCTGGAACTTTTTACATGCAAATTTCGTTACTTGGTAGTCTTCCATTTTCATTAACTGGTTCGCTGTGTAAAGTGGAATAATTTCTTTTAACGTGCTGTTCGGCTTAAAAGCATAATTTGCAATTTGGTTGGAGAGTGCTGGGTGGTGAGAGGAAAGTAATATGAGACAAAAAGCCACTGCGTATGCTTCTGGGAATTGATAGAGGCTTGGGCACCGGTAAGCTAATACACATAGATGATATGGAGGTAGATATATTTGTGAGCTATATTTCATCCCATCACAGATGAAACGGTTTGTGACAGATGGAGTGATATTGTTCGCCTGTACGGACCATGAGTGCGGCCCCTCCTGCTTTCCCTCCCTGACAGATGTAGGGGGAGGACCACAGTGCACTCCTCTTTCTTTCAATTGATTTGGGTGCTTGAACCCTTAGGGACTGGAGGATGGTGGTGGGATGGGGGTGGTGGTAATGGTGATGGGGGTTTAGTCATTTCCTGCAACACAGAACCTGTAAAAGTCTAAAGCAAGTGCTGTAAAGAACTCATAAACATACTATATGCATATCTGAATATATTCAAACACGAAGCACACTAATAGCAGCGTGCTCTGTGCACTGCACTCAGTGGAGCTGGAAGGGAACATTTCCATAAATCTTGGTTAGAGAGTGACAGTGTAGCATGCATCCATGCATGTAATGTAGGCAAAGGAGAAAGTGTGGCTGTGCATACTGGCAGCTAAGCCTTATGTGTTGCTGTCCAGGATACATTCAATTGATTCTTTACAGTTTATCAGTTAATAAGCAAAGAACTTCAACATATTTGTCTTCTGTCTGTCATTTGATTAGCACAATATATTGTTTTGTGGGTTGAGGAGGGGTGAATGGCAAGAGGTGTGAGTTTAGGTGTTTTGTAACAATTAAGCAGATTTTAACTAAGTGGTTCAGGAATGATTACCTTTAGCCCCTAGCCCCCCGACCCTGACTGTAGGATCAACATTAGGAGACACAACAGCTGTCCTGTAGCAGATGTGTCCTGTTGCTAACCCTCTGTCCCTGGAGGGGAAAGGTCAAGACAGGGGTGGAGGTCATAGCAGAGATTCTCTTGAAGACGCTACGTGTTGATGCTTTGAGAGAAACAAACAAATGAGCATCTGCCTGCCCCTTGTATCAGACACCACCACAGGACAGAGATTAGAATTAGCTATATTGATTACAATATTCAGTCTGGCGTAATTCCTCCATCCTGTTTTAAGAGCAGCTGGACTAGGAAGATCTAGAATGACTTGTGCCATTATTATTATTATTTTTATTTTTTTATCACGTATTGCCAGAAACCATCATTATTTATCTTTTTGAAAACAGTTAGTGCATTTGTATTTTCTTTTCCATTGTTGGTAATTGTATTTCATTTTTTATCTAAAAGATAGATTGTGGGTTTGTCCTTCCTTTTTAGGAGTTAATGTTGTTAAAGTTTTTACTGCTGGCAGAGTAATGTCCTGGAAGCAGACCCCAGCAAAAAGTGGTTAATGATTTTAATAGGACTCCCTGGTGGGGTGGGATAGAGAGGGGACGTGCCCTGGCCACGGGCGCGTGGCGGCGGAGCAGGTGGATGACGGGCAGCTGAGTGGTGGGCTCCAGGGGGAGGGGGGCTTCCATTTTGGAGGACTCTTGGGGTTGAGAGAAACCCAGAAAAAAAGGCAACCCCATCTGGAACTGAGGTGGGGGCTCTGGTGTGAAAAAGATCTAGTGGGTGGTGTCTGACACTCTCTCTTTTGTTCTTCGGTAACACAGCAGTGATGGTGGTGGTGGTGGGGGCTCTCGCTGCCGTGGGGGCTGGGCGCTCAAACAATAGTGCCGATCTAGGAATTGAAAGCCTTCGACGAACAGAAAAGCAAGTAAGCAGGGGCAGGGAAGGTGCAGACAGAAGGATAAAGCAGGCTTGGGTTCAGCCCACTTATAGTAGGTGGGCTTTCCAACTGTACAAGGACACTGCAATGTCACACAAACACACAATACAGTATATTTACTCAGTGTACGTAAGTGTATTAGAAATATATATAGAAATATATTTTCTTCAGTTTACTTTAATTGGATATCTCTGTGATGTATGTACTGGATGGAGACATCATTATATTTTCTTAATAAACAAATAAATTATGGAAAGCATCATTTCACAATAAATTTGAATTTGCTGAACCTTGGAGCAGCAGAGAGGAAAAAAATAAGACGAGTTTTGGCATTGTGATGGAAGCGTGCCTGTGAAAGGGGAGAGATGGAGAGAGCAAGCTTAATTTATTTTCATTAGCAGTGTCTATGGACCAAACTCATGCCCGCTGCGAGCTCTAATGCTGCTCTGACTGCTGCTCCATGCATACACACACATATATATACCCGAGACGTCTGGCCTTGCTCAGCTACAGCCAAGCCTCTGTCATGCAAGGTTAATTTTTACCTCCGTCTCCCCTCTTTCCATTTTTCACATTCCTCCTATAGAATTCATGCCATTCATCAGCCATCACACAGAGGACGGTCGAGTACCTGCAGCAGCTCTCCAGGGTGCTGAATAGGACGGCTGTGGGGTAGAAGGAGTGAGCAGTGGGGGAGGGCTGCTGCAGCAAGCATTGCTATATTAATTCCTCATAGTAGGCATGGGGGTATGGCGTGATTGCAGGCAGGGAGGAGGGAGATGGTAGACCTGCCATTACAATAAACTGACAAGTCCTCCATTAGTGGGAAGACTCACTGACAACGTCATTCCTCATTTGCTCAAACAGAGAAACGGCCCCTCAAATACACAGTTTCTGACATATTTGTTTTACCCACCTTAAAGAATGCAGAATAATTTTATGGCAACTTTATGCTTAATCAATTGTCTCAATAATCTGTCTTTCAGTCCCTGTTAGGCAGCGAGCCAGTAAACAAAGCTGTAGCCATTTTTCATCTCCAAGTAGAGGTCAA
Organism: Bovichtus variegatus; assembly: GCA_943593645.1. Lineage (NCBI taxonomy): Eukaryota > Metazoa > Chordata > Actinopteri > Perciformes > Bovichtidae > Bovichtus > Bovichtus variegatus. The sequence continues at coordinate 5,825,702 of CALSCE010010635.1, forward strand.
ATTTGAGGACTGAATCTTAAACAATCACTGATGTGGCAAGGCTTTCTTTCTTCTCTAACCATGGTGAACAGCCCCACCGGCTGGTGTGGGCTGGGTACAACACCCTCTGTTGTCTCGTAGAGATGATGGTGCAGTGCAAGGAGTCCTCTAGATGTTGCTGTTGTGCATTAGTAATTTATATGAATAAACTTGGGATCAACAACAGGAGCGACCTTGTGGGCTGAAGCTAACGGAAGGGATACAAAATCCTGTCCCACTAAAAATGTCATGCCGGTTTTATGAAAGTCAAAGTCATGTTGTGAAATTAAAGAACTCACCTCTAAAGTTGACATGTGAGAGTAACGTAGGGGTTGAAATTTCTTTGTCCTGCTTCCTACATTTTATACAGAAATGAAACCAGTGAAACCTTAAGCTGAGGTGGATATGCGCCATTAGCAGGTCGCTATAAACCGGTCAGGTGAGATCTCTACGTGAACAGATGGTGGTTAAGCCAGCTCCAACAACGTCAAATTAGAAATCAGAATAGTAAGACCGGAAGTACTGTAAAGACGGCGCTGTGACATTAAAATACATTTTGGAAAGATTTTGACAATTACATATTCTGCTAAACTAAATTTCCTAATTCAACCCCATCTTTAAAGTTGTTTTTAACTTAAATTGAATGTTATGTTTTAGTCTCTTAAATTGTATTATTATTATTATTATTATTATTATTATTAATAATAATAATAATAATAATAATACTAGCTTCTGATATTTGTTTTCTTTATTTGTTCATGAAAAATGGTATGGCTGATTGTTTGTACAGTCTTATAACTACATTTCTACTTCTGCTACAAAACTGGTGTTAATTCATTCTGTTTAACATAAAAAAATGTATAATAAATGCAGGTCTAATTTTATTGTGTATCTTATTTTGTAGTATCACCGGATGTAGTGCATGTGTCATGGCAGACTTGACACTAACCGCCACAGTTCAGCTCCCGGCCGCTAGGAGGAACAAGGAGGGATCCATGCGCAGTCCCAGCGTGGAGAAGGAAGCGGTCTGAGGGAGTCCGCATCTCCATACTCAAGACAAGACGGGACCTATTAGCCAAAGCAAAGAAGGAGGAGAGTACTTTCCGTTTGACTTCGAAAAGCTTCTTTACATGGGGGACAAGAAATGACATCTACAGCGAGCGAAAGGAGGGCGTTTGCTCATAAAATCAACCGGTGAGACAGTAACAGAAGTTATTGTTTAACAGCTAACGTACAGTTGTGCCGCTCGCGGTGCGTGAGAGTGACCTGCTGGACATATAGCCAGTATGCTAGGATTGGAAAGATATCACTTTCTTTAAACCCGTCGGTATAAACACAACTGTACCTCCCTGGAATGAAACTAATCTTTTTTCTAAGCAGTTTGCGCTCTCATAAATTACTTTTGGCTTAATAGCATGTTTTGTGTAAGGTTACGTAGCATCGTAAGAGCTTTGTCATCAACAATGCTTGAGCTAACGTTGCTTATGGATAACGTTGTGAAGCTGAGGGCTAATTTAGTGACCCAGATTTGTATTGAAACGTAGCAACACCGAGGGAAATGCTTTACACATAAGACAATGGTACCAAGTGACATTCATTATGATGATTTGTTCTTATTTCGTGTGAACGCCTTGTAGCAACCTGTTTCCACATGTTGTAAACTGGTTTTCCCTCCTCATGACAGAATAGTCCTGCTCCAGCTGGAAATCTAATATGTCTCAATATGCTACATAAATATTGACCAGATTCCAGGAAAAATCGTAAAGGCATGTCACATCTATCAACTGCCTCTTTGAATAGCATATTTGAACAACACTGGTGTGTGGAAGTATTTGCAACCTAGTGCCCCCCCTGTTTGCTGCAGTTAGCTGCACTTTTTCTTTTAAACGGGGCTCCTCCAAACCTTGATTTTTGCACCAAATCACCCTGTTGTCAGAGTTAATTTAATCAAGAAACAGCTTAGCCTTGCAATAATAGATATCTTATCCAGAAAACAAACAGGATGACATATTCTTATCAGTGATCTGCAAGTGAATATTTTCTCACCCCAGTGAAAACCTTGCTGAAATCATGTCAATACAGCGTTATTATAAACCTTGGACCAGGCTCCATCACAGGGTGGCTTTATTTTGATTAGTATATTGCACAATTGGTAACCTGTCACTTTGTTTATATCTCTATTGATCATCAGCAACCTATCCTGTAGAGATATTAGCTTCATTGAACAGTCTCCCACTGCATCCCCCAAGTCCTGTCCTCTCCTTAGTGGGACCCAGTCCATTGTTTAGTGCCGGATGCAGGAAAAGGGTGGGAAGGGGTGTTCTGGCTATTGCCCTCGCAGTTGATAGCTTTCCTTTTTCCTGTTTAAAATTGAAGGCTGCTGAAATTGTTTCCACATCTTTTGAGGATATAGCACTCTTAAAATTTAAACATGCAAAAAAAAGCTGATTTCAAAGAATGATATGTCAGGAAGTCTTGCTACATCTTGGAGATGGGAGTAGAGGCCTTCTTCTCTGCCTTACAGTCCATGGGTATTGAAGGAATGGAGGCATAAACCGTAGCTATGTAATCATGAGAGACATGGTTTGGGAAATGTTGAAGCCTTTGCAGCTGTGTATATGAAAGAAACAGACATTTTGTGGTTCTAGAGGAGCAGCTGCTTGCTGTGTCTGTGAGAGGATTGTTTTTTTCCCCTGCTTTGTCTCTCTTTAAGCCTCCCATTTGCCGTTAGTCCATAAAGGCCATGGACAGAGCTCTGGCTCTGTGCCTGCTCCCTGGAGCCAGCTCGCCACCTCTCTGTGAGATCCGCTTGAGTCCCTATCCAGAACAGCTGCTGGCCTTCAGCATCGCTACTAGTACCAGAAGCTGAAAACTTCTCCTTTGCAGATTGTGCAGTTTTAACACAGAATCTGAAAAAAATTAATGAAAATCATCAATTTAAAAAGCATTTTATTCATGCAGATTTATGTGAGACAATTCAATTAGGCCTCGTTTGTTATGCAGTTGTTTTATGTACGGGATTCTTAAGTTAAGCATGCAAACATTGACATGATAATGAGATTTCTGCATCCATCGAAATTAAATTACTTTATTTGTTATATATCTTGAACACCACACATCTTGACCTTTTTTTTTTTTTTATTTATTTATTTTTTATACAGTTAGTTACATGTACATGTTTGCCTTTGTTCTCTGTTTACCAGCTGACAAATCTTTGATATCTTCCTCTTGCACAGAACGGTAGCTGCAGAGGTCAGAAAACAAGTTTCCAGAGACTATGGCTCTCCTCAGCTGTCCAAGAAACGAGGAGGAGCACACCAGCCTGTGAGTCACCCTGTGTTTAACCTGCCAGAGTTTCAAGCCGGCCGGTTTAAAGCTCCAATTAGCAAGGTCAGGTGTTGATGGGTGTAACTTTGTTAATTAGGTTTAAGTTTAGATACAAGGAGTGCAGATGATTGTAGTCTTAATTAGTGTCAATGGCAGGCGTGAAGGAAGGTGATTTTGAAACATGATATACCTCCTATCGCTCACCTGTGTTGTTTAACAGCCAGGCAAGGTTTCTGCATGGACGCTCACCCAAGAAAGAGTAAAGGGAAGTTATATAAGACGCTGTGTTTTGGAAACGTTTCTGTTGTCACGTAACATTACATGGATGACAGTTTAGTTTGGAATTAGTCCAGCAGAAATTTACGAATACCCTATGGACTCCGCTGTGAAACAGAAACCAGACATAGGTTGTGTAATAAACTGATAACTCATTGCAGACTAGAAGTGCTCCATGAGAGCAAAGGAGTTAGGCAAAAATAAGGGTTTAGGGTAATATTGTTGCGACAATGTATTAAACTATAATTAATATAAACACTTAGTGGTTTTAGATACTGCTAGCTAGGGCTGTAAATCACAAGTTTCAGCACGATACAATATTATATTTATTCTTTGGACAACGAGATGCTATTTGCTGCCAAGATACAATTTCTATTCAATTCAATTCAGGGGCCTGCAATCAATATCATATTTCATATATATCGGTATATATATATATATAACACAATCAGTTACACTTCAACCCACAAAAAGTTACTAAAATATATTGGGAATTTTATTACTGGGCTCTTTCAAACATTTAAATGAAAAACAATATATTCTTTATTAATAAAAAAAAGATGATGTTTATCAATGTTTTCACTTTGCGTCGATGATATTGGATCGTTTATCATTGAATCCATATATCGATCCAGATCATTGCACCCTACTGCTAGCAGTCGTGTCTGTTGCAGATTCGTTATCTGTAACATAAACACAGGAAGTGCATTGAGATTTTGAAGAATTGAGAACCGAAAACTGAAACACCATCAAATACAGCACTTAATACAATTTGCGACACTGTAAGTTAAGTGAGAAGTGCCCAAAAAACCTTTTTAAATTACTTGACATTAACAAATTATTTTTCTGTTTTATTCATATGCATATTCAAAAGGCCACTAAAGAAAAATATTACTGTTTTTACATGCATTTCTGTATTATTTTCATTAATTCTGTGTTTTGTATCATGTATAAATGTAAAATATCCTGTATCGCCCTGTCCTAAAGGCCTCCTGCCTCCTTTTACTGCTCCTTGTCAGTCCTTCTGATCCTGCTGATCAGATTAGGATCTGCCATTATAGCCATGTCATAGTTATTGGTACATAAGAGTCTAACCTTGATTGACAGTTGCCCCTGACGGAGGTGGTTGAGCCAGTGGACTTTGAGGAGTATGTGAGCAGTCACGCTCCTGGGGTGGAGCCCGGCCCGCTCAGACAGCTAATGGAGTTCCCCCAGGATGACCTGGAGCTCCTCCCGCTGGACAAAGAGTGCATTACACTGGAGCCCCCACTGCCTGAGGAGGAGGAGTGAGTCCAACTGCTAATGGCCGACACAACCCTTTTACTGTAACACACATCCCTTTATGGTCTTTACACTACCACACACAGAGGATGAATATTACTGCAATGGAGGAGACACACAGATGGGAACAAAGCTTTTTCTCTGTGACACTGAATGAACATAAATATTAAAAGCACGCTTTGCTCAATTATTAATGTGTTTTTCTATGTAGCTCTCTAGATCCCAGAGTGAGAGATGCCTTGGCAGTCTACACAGATGACTGGCTTGTCATTCAAAGAAAGTAAGTGGTGTCAGTTGTATTACCAGCTGAATTATCCTCCAGTACATGTTTCCTCTAATGATTCATAACCACTTTCCCCAGTTCACTGTTCACGTGATTGACAGTAACATTATTACTGAGACAACATTTTTTCTGATTTCCTGTAGATATCAGCGCTACAGCACCACATACAGCCCTCACAACTCTGAGCGACAGCGGGAGAGGCAGCGAGGGCTGGTCAAACAGACCTTTGAACTGGACGAGTCTGCGGCTGCTGAGCGCCAGGACGACCAGGTAGCTGATGGTGATGTTCAAAGCACTCGTTATCTTAACCGCTGAGTGACCACTCAGTCATTTTAGGTTCATTTAACTTATCTACTGTACATACAATATTGCCAGGAGGAAAACACTTTATCACGCTCCTGAAACTCCCATTATTTACCTGGTCAAAGAGATGTGGAGAATAGGGCTGCAACTAATCATTATTTTCTCTATTGATTGTCTATAAAAAGAACTGTGAAAAATGTCCATCTGAGTTTCTCAAAGTCAAAGCTGATGTCTTTAAATGTCTTATTTTGTCAGTCAAAACCCAAAGATTTTCAGTTTAATATGATATAAAACAGAAAAAGCAGGAATTACCCATATTTGAGAAGCTGTAAAAAGCAGTCAGACATTTTTGCATGAAAGATTACTTAAACGATTCATGGATTATCAAAATAGTTAGTGATTATTTTTCTGTCAATCAACTAATCCATTATTTGAATAATCGTTGCAGCTCTAGAGGAGAATAGCCAGCCTATATAGCTTGTATCTCATTATGATGGGGAAGGCAGTATAAGTCGTATTCTGCTCAGCAAGTTTATCATATAGAGAATGAGTAATGGATAAACAGATATACTTTGATCCATTATCCATTCCACAGTCTCCACATGAGTCATATTAAATGGCTAATAGGGTAATCAGATCTGTAGCATATTGTTCTCCTTGAGTTTCTAAATCATCTGCTGTGAGCACTTAGGTGACATCTTTGCCTGGAAGGGGGAAAAACAAACGCATGATCTCACCTCTTCGTGTGTGTCTTGCTTCAGGATGACGCAAAGCGGCGGTCAGTCAGCCTCGATGAGACACCTCGGGGCAGCTGGGCCTCCAGTATCTTTGACCTGAAGAATTCCTCCCCAGACGCTCTCCTGCCGTCTGTGCTGGAACGTGCAGCTGCAGAGGACATGGACCGCCGCAATACTGAGGCCCGCCTGCAGGGGCGCCACAGTGACCTGCTGGGCCTCTACCCTCCCCCTGATGAGGTTCGTAGTAAACCAGCCTGTATCTGCCTCTGTGGAGGAACAGGTTATGGTAAAGTAAATAACCTGTGACTTTATCAAAAAAATAAGTATTCTTCATGATCACTAGTTGATATTAAATAAAACGGCAAACTAAAGGAAAATTTGCCACCTTTTTATGTGGATGTCCAACCAGTGTTGATGGTAAATGTAGTTGATTGATAAATTCCTCATTGGTGCTGTATTGACTGAGGAGATCACTACTTTAAACTACAACCAGCCGAACACTTGTTTGGAAATGTTGGTCGATGTAGTTGCTATTTGTTGAGCTCAGTGTAACATTATTGGATGTTCCCTTAAAGTGAATGTGCATAATGTTTGCAAACTCAGCCATTTATACAGAACTGTTTGCTTTTCTTCCTCCTCAGTGTTCTCCTTTTCTAGCTCCATCCTTCCTTTATATCTGTGTACACACTGTCACTTTCTCTGCCGCTATGTTGCCATGACATCTGTGTAAACGTTATTCTGCTGTGTGTGTGTGTGTGTGTGTGTGTGTGTGTGTGTGTGTGTGTGTGTGTGTGTGTGTGTGTGTGTGTGTGTGTGTGTGTGTGTGTGTGTGTGTGTGTGTGGGTGTGTGTGTGTGTGTGTGTGTGTGTGTGTGTGTGTGTGTGTGTGTG
>CALSCE010010635.1:5832826-5882357 GCA_943593645.1 Bovichtus variegatus
GTGTGTGTGTGTGTGTGTGTGTGTGTGTGTGTGTGTGTGTGTGTGTGGTAGGATGAAGCAGTGGAGAGATGCTCTGTCCCTGAAGTGCCCAAGGAACACTGTGGCCAGAGGATCATGGTCAAGTGTCTGTCTCTGAAGTGAGTAACATTTAGAATATAACGACTGACATTTATGTCTTCACGCTCTGATTCATTATACCCACGATCCTCTCCATATTTAACAGCTATATTTTTGTATGATTTCAGGTTTGAAATAGAAATTGAGCCAATATTTGGTACACTTGCCCTGTATGACGTCAAGGAAAAGAAAAAGGTATTAATTTTTTGTTCCAGCAGATAATTTTTTATTTGAAACAAAGAGTATTCTTCCAACGACTTTCACTCTGTTAAACCGCTTACATAAGGCTGAGCTCATGCCTAACTAATTGAATTTCAAAAAGGTCTAAGTGGTCTTGCGGTTTAGATCACTGAATGAAAACTGAATTAAAATCCCTTGACGTGCATTTCCATTATCATCTTTCCTTCCCCTCCCGCTGCTGTTTCCTGCTTATCTCAATCTTCCCTCCGACAGATCTCTGAGAATTTCTACTTCGACCTGAACTCGGATCAGATGAAAGGGCTGCTTAAACCCCACACACCTCACGTAGCCATTTCAACACTGGCCCGTTCTGCCATCTTCTCCATCACATACCCTTCTGCCGATATCTTCTTGGTCATTAAGGTACTGAGAGAACCTCATTTTACACAGAAGAATCTGACTTAATGTTAATGACATAAAATATTTATTTCTTATTGGCTCATAGTTCATTTGCCTTTTTTATTTGGCATTTAAGCGCTACTTAACTTATATTTAATTAAAAAAGCTCAGAATATTGGCATGTGATAAAAAGATGTGCTTTATTGTGTTAACTACAGTGTGCATGTGTTTCAGCTTGAGAAAGTCCTTCAACAAGGAGACATTGGAGAATGCTGTGAACCCTACATGGTGATGAAAGAGTCCGATTCCTCCAAGGTAATGGAGCCAAAAATGTGTTTTAAACTGTTGCAATGCTCAGGGCCGACGGCCAGCATGCTCATGAGACCGTTTTACTGTCTAGTCAAAAGCATTACCCAATTCTGTTTGGGTAGCTGCAATATTTGCCATCCTCTTTGGAAGGTCAACTCTGTGGGCCACTGCAGTTATTTTTAATTTCGATTTTTCTTTTCTTTTTTTTTCATCCTATATTGTCTGCTCTTCATCCCGCCTCAGCACAAGGAGAAGCTGGAGAAGCTGCGTCTGCAGGCAGAGCAGTCATGTTGTCGTCTTGGTTGTTTTCGCATGCCTTTTGCCTGGACAGCCATTCACCTTCTCAACATCGTCAGCAGTGTGGGAGGTCTGGATCGGTCGGACCCTGACTCTGACTCTGGTACTGCTTACAGTGCCTCCTTTTTACATGCACGTACACAGAGCATTTAACCATATAACGTGACAAAAGTACTGCGCAAGTAACATTCATGCACGTGCCTCTCTAATATAATGTGTTTTTTCTTCCTGCCAGAGCGAAAAGGCCATGGAACATGGAATGATAGAAAGAAAAAGGGGTTTGAGCGGATGAGTGTCGGGGATGACATGTGTAACTTCGCCACTTTCCGCCCAGCAACATTGACCGTCACCAACTTCTTTAAACAGGTCACACTCTGTCTTATGACTCATTTCTTAGTTAATGTTGTCACATTTATCCTGACTGTGATGTGTGACGTAATGTGGCCAAATTACTGATAATTTTTTTTATGAAGCTAAGTAATGTCACTACGGCAAAAAAGTGAGAAGCGAACCAGTACTAATAATTTCATTACAAAATAAGTTGAAATTTGTACAGCCTCTTATATCTTTGACAACGTACGAATCAAGGATGCATGTCTTTAAAAGCTGCTGGAAACTTACCATCATAAAATTCAAGGGGAAGAATTGACAATCGGAGAGCTTTTTACTATAGAGAGTATCGTACAATCAACAAATTCAGGCATTATTTTTTTTTAATTGCAGTTGTTTTTCCTGTAAAATCCATGATTTTGACGTTAAATATTTTTCAGTTTTGTTAGTGTGATACGATCAAATGCACATTATAACCTGCACTAACCCTCCCTCCAATACAATGTGCACCAATGCTTCAAATTACTACTACTATTACAAGTAGTTAACATTGTAGAACAGTACTGTTGTTACTCTATTTTTGAAGTGACAGCTATTATAACTATATTATGATGAGATTTTTTAATCCGAATACAAACTCTGCTCCTCTGTTTGTGTCCATGAAGGAAGGGGACAGACTGAGCGATGAGGACCTCTACAAGTATCTGGCAGACATGCGCAGACCGTCCTCTGTTCTGCGACGACTGAGGCCAGTCACAGGTAAACGCAATATGCTACCATAGTCAATACAAATATGTGAAATTGACTGAATTCATATAGAAGGAAAGTTTATTTGCGATGAACAGTTGTTCTTTCTTGTTGTGTATTCATGACTTATTGTGTCCCTCAGCCCAGTTGAAGATCGACATCTCTCCAGCTCCGGACTCGCCTCATTACTGTCTGTCACCAGAGCTGCTTCACGTGAAGCCTTACCCCGACCTGCGCGTTCGCCCCACCAAAGATGTGCTGGAGTTCCCTGCTCGCTACGTATACACACCGCACACCACCTACAGGTGAGTGTTAACCTATCACACACGCATTTGTTTACACACACATTATGTAAGTTGACCCATAGAACAAATACACCTTCACCTCTTCATTGCATGCATGGATCAATGTGTTTGTTTGGTTGTTGACTTTTTCTGCCTTCACTTTAGCCTTTAATTGTAAGCAAAGAGAACAGCGGGTTCTGAATTTTGAAATTGAAACATTTTTATTGGTATCATTCTTTTGTAAAATATTTAAATACAAGCACATCTTATCTTTGACAGGGTTTTTTTCCAACATGTGCACTTACATGTAGAAATAACACAAATAATTTAACAACTTCATTTGAATTGCTCCTTTTAAAAAAACAAAGTTTACTAGTACATCAAAGCCAAGAGGAACAACAGACACAAATAGATGAGAGATGCAACAACAAGCACATAATGATAAGAGTACGAACACAAAATATGTTCTGGCTGTACAGTAGATCTTTAGCACACATTGCAGGGTTGGAAAGGAGTGCTGAGACATGACAGCTGAGATCTGCGTAGACTGGAGACCTCAGTGGTGAATCTTAAAACGGCATAGCTTCACTCTGGAAGAAGGAAATGAAATGTGCATTTTATGACATGAAAGTATCAAAAGTTAAAAACAGTAGCTGTTTTGAACAAGTCACTCACCATCTTCTGCAGTTTGGAGAGCTGCTCATTCTGAGTCTCAATATTCTCTTTTTGGAACTGGGTCAGATGCTGTAAACCTTTCAAGATGTTGGATTGCTCCTCGGTTCTCTCCTAAAAACAAGAATACATTTAAAGTAACCTATTTACTGTAATAAGTCAGTGACTGGTGTTCAAATACATAAAGTTGCCTGGTGCTTTTTTCATTAAGCAAAAGTGAATATTGGCAGGCTGGTGTGACAATGAGGTAGGGCTGCAAAATTATTTGAACATTAATCACGATTTTGGCTTGCCACAAATAAATGAAATGATCGACTGTGATATTGACGTTTAAAAATGTGTACTCTGCTGAGGGAAAAAGAGTTGAATTCAACAGAGAGCAGACGGGCAAAACCAAAATGCACTGAGTTCAGGAGAAGAAGAACCTTATTTTAAGTCTTTTGATAAAAATATTTGCACATTAGCAGGAATGTTTAAATGTGAAAGTGTAATAATGATACTTTGTCTCTAGAATCAATAAATAATTGTAATAAATAATCGTGGTTATTATTTTGACCATAATCGTGCAGCCCTACAGTGAAGGTGATTCTTCTCTCTAAGTTGTAACTACAGAGATATGTTCATCTTTCTGTTACCCGCAGCTCTTTGATGCTGATGTTGGTGTTGAGATACAGCTCCAACTTCTTCACTTTTGTTTTCAGCTCCACCTCTTCCTGCTCCATGCTGGCCAGCCAGTCTTTAGTCATCTCGGTCTGAGTCTGTTGCTTGGCCATCTGGGCCTGTCAAAAGAGCATCTGCCCATATTATCCTCTTCCCCCAACAACGATCCCAGTGCAGCTGGCAGCTGCCTGCCCCACACATGTGACATGCAGCTTTCTAATGACACTCACTCTCTTATCTCAGATGAAAGAGTTGCATTGATCCATATACATCAGGAAAATAAATTAAAGAATCATAAAATGATTTTACAGAAGAAGTGTGAGATGCATAAGGCTTTATGTAGACATAGTATAGGCATTGTTGTGTTGTTTAAAATTTTTGCAAATGAGCAAAGAGCTGCTTTGTTATGTCTGTTCAACGGGGTTTTTTTCTCTTTTTTTCTTTTTTCTTTTTCTCTTGAGCTGAGAGACACAATTGTAATCTGCTGGTGATTTTACATACTTTACATACTGCCTCTATCTCCCTCTCCTGCATGTTAGATCTGCAGTTTGATTGTAATTCTCAGTGGTTATCTCTTGTGTAATGAGACAGCACACGGGGAATCCTTTGTTTACATATTTTTCTTACCTGTAGCAACTGGATCACTTCTTTAATCTGTTTCTCCACTCCTGCCGCCTGCTCAGTCTGCCTCTTCAGCTTTTGGAGAGTCCCGTCATGGCTCCCCAAAGTCTGTCTGATTTTAACTATCTTTGCCTCGGTGGTTTCATAAACATAGTTCAGTGATTCGCTGAACTGTATGACACCAAACATGAGCACGTTGACTTCCTCCTGCGGCGCAACCTTGTCTTCCATCTTACCGGTCCTCCTGACCGGAGCAGCATGGACTGCTGTACCCCTGGCCAAACAAAGCAGGCACAGGGTCCAGATCATCTTCTTAATACCAGTCATTTTTACCAAAAAAATTAAGAAGGAAGCCTTCAAAATTTGTATGCGTCTATCACAGCTCTGCAGATGTTAGCATCATCAGGATACCAAGCGGATGATGAACTGTGGGGTGGTCAGTGCTCCTTATATTGGATGTGTATATGCAATACCTTGGTAAAACATTAGCTCTGCTGTGGTTCGATGCCAGGTCTTGGCCGTGGCCTTAGTCTCAGTGACCCTGCCTTGTTTAACCCCTAAGAGACTCATTTAGTCATTTAGTTCACAAACGCATGTGACATGCATAAAAATGTATGTATTCTTGTGTTTAATACAGAAAATGTATGGGAAGTATCATAATCTGCACAGTAAACTTTATTTGAGTTATTTTAAAGATATGTGATTTTGCTGTGCGTCATTGCCTTTTGACAAGTGGATAAACTCAGCTGTTTCAAAATATGAACAAATGTTACCTCTGTTTGCCTTGGACAGGAGTTATGGTGACTTTCACCAGGCCAATACTGGGTCACACTCTCCCCATGTGTGCACACAGATGATAATCTTATCTTTTTTCATTTCTAAGAATAAAACTATTATATGTTTTTGGGGGGTGTCAGGAATGATCGATACAGAATGACTTGTGATATTGTTAACTACTGTTGACAACATAACGAGCTGAGTCCACCGTGTGAAACGGCCTCCCTACAAATTACATTATTATATTATGGTTATGATTGTCAATTAACGAACAAATAATGTCCCTTTTTAACTCCTTCATGGTTTTGCGGTTGTTTATTTTATTTCCGTCTTTGTAATTTTTCTAATTTTTCTGCCTTGCATTGTTTTGCTTTTCAGGAACCTGCTCTATGTTTACCCACAAAGTCTGAACTTCAGCAGTCGTCAGGGCTCGGTGAGGAACATTGCTGTGAAGGTTCAGTTCATGGCAGCAGAGGACCCCAGTCAAGCTTTGCCGGTGAGTCACAGTCAGTCTAATAAGTGACGTCGATGTTCTGAGAAAGCTCAGTCTCAAAGAAACAGCTTGAGGCAGTGAAACTATACGTATGATTTCTTCCTGGAAGAGTGACCTTCTTCAAAGGGGCACAGAGGGAAGGAACATCAACATTTAGTCATCTTTTTAAAAAAAAAAATTAAAAACTGTTTGAACTAACTATTTGTGTTTATTTAATATCAAATTGTTGATTTACACTATGCATTACTAGCTTTCAGTGCTACTCCAACCAAAATCTACATTTTGAGAATCAAAAACTCAAATTTGTAATTTGCTAATTTACGGATAACAAGGCTGTGGTGGCAAGTCGAGGTCGAAAAGATGTCAAAACATCCATAGAAACTTCTCAAACCACGACTCCATATCAATGATTGTTTCTGACTTTCTTTAAAGTCCCCCTGTACTCAAAGATGTCTTTTGCTTATTGTTACCTCGTTTGGATGTTTATCTTTGCAGAATTTGACACTGAAATGCTGTCGGTCCAATAGTTCTGAATACTTTCGAATTAAACAATATTTTCATAGATTCTGCATTTTACAATGAATGATAGGGAGTATTACTCGATTTAAACGATTACTCGAATGACATATTTATTTATTTTCAATTTTGATAATCGATTCATATTTTCAGTCATTTTTTAAGCAGAAATATTGAAACATTTCCAAAATTCTCTTGATTCCAGCCTCAAATTAAACGTTTTCCTGCTTTTAAATATTTTATATATCATTGTAAACTAAATTGATTATCGATAAATTGAAAAAATTATCTGCAAATGAATCCATAATGAAAATAGTATGTAGGATGATTATATTATTATTAACTAAATGTATACTCTGCTGTTTGACCAGGTCATCTTTGGGAAGTCGAGTTGTGCTGAGTTCATGCAAGATGCATACACTCCCATCATCTACCATAACAAGTAAGCCTCCGTCACCTGTTGGCCTTCACTGCACTGGAGTCGGTCCAACTTGTGTCTTCCCTAAACATTGTGTTTAACTCTTGCTCAAAAGGTCTCCTGAGTTCTATGAGGAGATGAAGATGAAGATTCCTGCCAATCTGACAGACAACCACCATCTGCTGTTCACCTTCTACCACATCAGCTGCCAGACCAAACAGAACACTCCTCTGGAGACTCCTGTGGGCTACACTGTGAGTACACTCCTTCAGCTGGCCCACATGTAATACTTCCACCCACACACTCACTTGTTTGATAGCTCCTTCTGTTGTCTTGCCATCGGTGAGCGATCGCGTGTCTCTCTCTTTCTGCCTGCAGTGGATCCCTCTGATGCAGCATGGCCGACTACGCACCGGCTCCTTCAGTTTGCCTGTCTCAGTGGAAAAGCCCCCACCCAGCTACTCTGTACTCACCCCTGACGTGAGTGTGTTTAAAGAGATCATGTGAATATCAGTTAGCCTGTCATTACCTACTCCTTTGTGATGGGACTGAGTGTTAAATTAGTTGGATGTCACTCTGCGGCAGGTTCAGCTCCCAGGCATGAAGTGGGTGGATAATCACAAAGCAGTGTTCAATGTCGAGGTGACAGCGGCCTCCTCGGTTCACACTCAGGTACATAAATGAGCTTTTTATACTATGGTCTCTGCTTTTCCATGTACTTTTCTCTCCCACCATTAAAAGCCCTGTTGGAATTATGTTAGTGTTAGGGGAGGTTCTGAAATTGTCATTCATTTTCATTTAATTACATACTAGTGCATTACACATATGTAGGCCTACATATAATAATAATAATAATAATAATAATAACATTTATTTCTATAGCATCTTTCATACATGACATGCAGGTCAAAGTGCTTTAGAGAATAGAAACAGGAAACACATTAAATGACAAAGAATGCAGGTAAAGATAAAGTGCTCAGCCTTGCAGAGAAAGCAAGCCATTTAAAAGATCAGCTAATAAAAACGCATTTAAAGACACAAAAGGCAATTTAAAAACAGCATGTGGAACTCGTGTGAAGCACGCACATCATAAGAAGTGGTGCTAGAAATAGGTTTGGTTAAAGAGATGTGTTTTAAGTGCCGTTTAAAGTGTCGTTCTCTCTTGAAATCTTACGGTAGTTTGTGACACAGTTTGGGAGCATAGCTGCAAAAGATGCCTCCCCAATTGTCCCTTTTAGTGGGGTTTTGAGTATCTAGAAAACCAGAAGTAGAGAATGTAAGGGCTGGTGAAGGAACATAAGACGACAGGGAGTCTGTGATGTAGGCCAGTCCTAAGCTGTTGAGAGCTTTGTACACAAGTAGAAGGACTTTAAAATCAATTCTAGAAGACGCAGGGAGCCTGTATGCATGTAACACTCTATATTCAGAAAATCACAGAGACCCTTGAATTCACCTCGTTCAAGTGATACTTAATATTTATTACGTTGTTGCCCCTAGGACCCCCACCTGGATAAGTTCTTCACTCTAGTGTATGTTCTGGAGGAGTACTCCTTCCCCTTCCGCCTGAAGGACGTCATCATTACGGAGGCAAACATGGAGGGGGAGCTGAAGGCCAGCATGGCAGCGCTGAAAGGGGCCCTGCTGGATACCTGTGTCAGGTTCCTGCATCAGCTGCTCAACAAGCTCATTCAGCTCATCGTCTACCCACCGGTCATTGCGGGCCAAATTGGTAAGAGATTTCTGAAGGACAGCTATTTGAGGTTTGAAGTGCACTTCTCGGGAACAAGGCTGAAATGCTAATTGTGATCATTTGAGTGGATAATGTGATGATTATTAATCATAACCTCCAAGGCAAAATAAAGGACTGGAGCACGCGGATTGATTTGCAGCCTTTAATTGTGAAAACAGAATAAAGTTTCAACACTGCTGTTCAGTGCGCTCTGGTGCTTCCTTTTCCCTTGGAAATACTAAACCCGTTTAGAATAATAATTAGTTACTGTCCTTGATAATTTAGGCAACAAAACTGTTTGTTTATTATTTTTTTTTTACTTCTAAAGGAAATACAAATGGATGTATAAGCAATGACAACAAAAAAAAGATATGGTACATTTTCAAAGCCAATCATAATTGATCATAATTAAATACAGGAGTAAGAAAGTATTTTGTATCAAAAATATAGTCTCTCAGCCTTATTTTCATTTCGATTGATTCATAATCAGTTTCTTTACATTTGAACAAAACGATTTCATTTACTTTATGCATCTAACCGTACATCCTTATCTTTATTATTTTCAACTTCAGTGTCACACTATACAGAACATCAGATATGCTTGGGGCCAATATCATGCTTATTTATAATTACATCAATTTGTGTTAATGTTTTGGTATCGACAAGCATTATGATTCATATGTGAACCATAAATAAAGTTTAAAACTACCGTCTACAATAGTGCATGCTTTCATTTTATTGTTCCGGCCACAATTTTACGTTCTACCTCTTGCTGTTCTCACTCTTAACTTATCCACAGTGAACCTTGGCCGGGCTGCCTTCGAGGCTATGTCTTTGTTGGTGAACCAGATCCACAAGAACCTGGAGGGGAACCAGGATCAGCACGGGCGCAACAACCTGCTGGCGTCCTACATCCACTACTGCTTCCGCGTGCCAACCGCAGAACCTGCAATACCCCAGACGGGTGAGTCCCCAATCTGAACCGTGCAGTCTGTATCTGAGAAGCAGAGCCTTTCGCTGGACCAGCGGCAGACTTTTGATTGGGCGCAGTTGACTTGCTAATATTTCACCATGTGACATTTCTATTCGTCCATCTCCATAAGTAGGTGGCAAGCAGTCCTACGAGATGCCTATGCAGTACGCCACCTTGTCGAGAGCAACAGCCCGTCCAAGCAGCCTCCACCTGGCCCGCTCCAAGAGTATCAGCAACTCCAACCCGGACCTGGCCAGCACTCCAGTTTCTCCTGACGAAGAGGTGCAGAGGATCATAGGGAGCAAGGTGAGCTGCACCGGTCTTTCGAAATGTGTTATTCTCATCAGAGCTGTAAAACTATTGATGTGTGTGTGGAAGTACCTTGAAGAGCCTTAAAGGAATACTTCACCCCCAAAATGACCATTTGTATATCAATTACTCCCCCCGTGTTACCTTGAATTCTTTAAAAAAAAAAAAAAAAAAAAAAAAAGCTGTTTTTCTTGCATTCCTCCGCAGTGAACCAGCAATCAAAAAACTGGGTAAAAGTCTGAATTGAAGTAAATTGGGTCTGCATTTAACAACAGCAAAACTCTTTCAAAACATCAGTTTACAAACTATCGCACAACTGGTGCAGTATAACCCAGGTCGCATACAAGAAAAACTACGTTTTCTTCGAGAGTTCAAGGTAACACAGGTGAGTAATTGATGCACAAATGGTCATTTTGGGGAGAAGCATTACTTTTAAGTCCTTTTTGAAAGTCATGAAAGCAGTTAGATACTTTATATTCAGATTATTCAGATTTCAGATAGAGTACTTAAAATGATGCATGTTTTGGTGGTCTTATGTTTTGTGAAGAATCTGTAATGTATTGGCTTTCTAACTTGTGTTCTCATAGGGGTTCAATATGCGCATTCATATTTTATTTAGTCTTTTTTTAAATAATGAATCTCCATCTTTTTGTAACCTCGGTAGATTAAAAGAAAGAACCAGCGGGAAAAGAAAATGATGAAGTCTGTGTTTTTATCTTGTGACGTATTTTCCTTTTTCTGTTTATCCAATATCTGTCCAATTTTGTTGTATAGACAGTATCTCGCCTTGCACTGCAGATTCTATGCGCTCAGGTTGACTGATGACTCTGCCGACAGTTTATGATGCTGCTTATCTCAAAGATGCAATTGTGCTTTGTGCCTCTGTCCCTTGTGTTTCATTCAGTATCTCCAGCCCTTCCTTTTGATCTTCCCTCTCTTGCTCTCTTTGCTGATTTAAGCTTCACCTTTCTACACTGTCCCTTATTTGTATCCTACCAATTTTGAAATAATCTTGTGAAGTAATTACCTTCCCTTTACTCACTGTGCCCTTGCCTCTCGCCGCACTGTGTTTTGTGTGTTTTGTGTGTCTCTCTGGTGGCTTACGGCAGGGTATTGACCGCTCCCACTCCTGGGTAAACTCTGCTTATGCCCCCGGGGGCTCCAGATCTGTGCTACGCCGAAACCCCAACTCCAGCTGTGAGCTCAAGCAGGTGCCAAATCCCTCCTCCTCACCTTCACCTCCTCACCTTCACCTCCATCCTGACCTATCTCTGATCGAATCTCGTGGGTCATTTCCTCCATTCTCCAGGGTTGTGTCTGTCTCTGTCTGCCTCACACTCTGCTAGCCATGTCCCACCTCTCACACCTTTTGCATCTCGTCGCTCTTTCACAATTGATTCTCTCGCCACCGACTAACAGACCATACTTTCTGTGTTTGAGAGACATAATCTCTCCCTGGTTACCAGAGTTCATAGAGTTCTCTGTCCACCCGTCCATTTCCATTCATCCATTTTCACATCACTTTGTCCTCATCTCCGTGTGTTCACCTCACCGCCACTCCATGTCAGGCAAGCGACCGCAGCTGCAATCGCATGTCTGCCTTTCTGGACAGCGTGGCCTTGTTTTCAGTTCCCACAAGGCAGATTACCAAGAAGGTAAAGCTGACGTCTACCATAACAAACCATAAAAGTGACATTCTTCATAACAAACTAACTAATATTTTGATGTCCTAATATCATCAACTTTCCGTGTCATGGACATTCATCACCATTCAAGACATTTTAACAATTGTGTCTTTCTGTAAATTGGTGTGATTTTTTTTTTTCTTTTGTTTGTTGATACACTTGAAAATATCAGGACTCAATCTGTGGCAGATTTACTGATGAATGAGTAAAATGTATTTTTACTATCACTGTTTAAAATAATAAATCACCCCTTGATAAATCATTTAAATAAAGCTTTATGTTGTTTTACATGAATTAGGGACTGAATAACAATCAAATAAATATATTTTACAAATCAGTTACAGCTCATAAATTGCATGTTGTGAAAACAAACTCACACCACATCTTAATAGCTCATCGAGTTTTTAACATGGTTTGCTTATGTAGACTAAAATTAGCTTTGTGTTGGTCCATGTGTAGCTGCTCCATGAGGAGCTGGCACTGCAGTGGGTGGTCGGCACCAGCGCGGTGAGGGAAGCGGCGCTGCAGCAGGCCTGGTTTTTCTTCCAGCTTATGGTGAGTATGCCTTTGTAGATTTGTATTAATGTTACATTACTTTTCTTGAGAGTCTAAAGAAAATACTACAAAAACAAGCCTCAAAACACACATGAAGTAGGAACAATAACTATAGCGGGATAGGTAATATTTTCATTAAGTGCCCGTTTTCTTATTTGCCCTCTCCTCTAGACAAAGAGCATGACCCATCACTTATTCCTGACCTCGAAGTTGGACGTTGCCAGGCGTCAGCGTTTCCCAGACCGCTTTGTGGACGACATCGCTGCACTTGTGTGTGCCATCAGTGCAGACATCGCCAATCGGTACCACAAGGTGCATAGCCCACAAGTACCATTACAAGCAATTACAGAAATGAAATGCTGAAAGTCCATTTGTTTTTAAGAAACAAAGCATTGAATAATAAAGGATCGCCAGAGGTTGTTTTCAAAGTGTTTGTCCAATAGAAAGTTGCCTTATCTCTTACACAATGCTAAATCTTTATTGACATCATTGATTTTAAATAACCCAATGTTCCAGAAAAAAGTGGCAGTCTGTTTTTCTTTTGTTATGATACCATCCCGTTTATTTACTCATGTACTGTAGCCCTTTCTCGCCCTCTCTCTCTCTCTCTCTCTCTCTCCTTATGAATATCTCCCCCTCTTTCTCTCAGGATGTGGAGCTTGTGGAGAGGTTGAATAGCAGTCTGGCCTTCTTCCTGAATGACCTACTGTCTCTCATGGACCGGGGCTTTGTGTTCAACCTCATCCGCTCCTACTACAAACAGGTGCTCCCCTCCCTGTTTTCCTTAATATCAAACACTTTGATTCCCAATGCTCCCACACACATTTTACACCGTCTCAATCGAACTTGTGTGTTAAACAGATTGCCAACAAGCTTAACACGGCGCAGAACCCCAGCTCTCTGAATGCCCTGAGGGTGGACTTCACTCGTATCGTCTGCAGCCACGAGCACTACGTCATCCTCAACCTGCCGTGCTCCACTCTCAGCCCTCCAGCCTCCCCCTCCCCCTCCACCTCCTCCACCACCTCACAGGTACTGGAGCTTGCTGGAATATACAATATAACTGATCCTATATTATTTTCTAGGGCTGTACCGAATGTCATTTTTTTTTTTTTTTTTTTACATTGGAAGCTTCTATTGAGTTTTTTCGAATGAAGCTTTGAGTGTCTGCTGTCTTATTTTACGATGTCATCACCCCAAAATACCCGAACACAATCCTCAATTCGAATAAGGTGATTCATTGGATACATTTACTTTCTTTAATGAACATAACTGCGTGCCTCTCTTTGTGTGAGGCAAGCGGGAGAGCAAACAGTTCTTTGAAGGCAGTAAAAATTTTGTTTTTAAATGGCAAAAAAAATATCGATCGAAACAGAATAATTAGTTAGATAAAAACGTGTTTTTTGTAATTTGGGCAATGATTACATCTCTCTTTTTTCAATAAACGGTTCACTCAAATGTGGACTTAGAATTTGAATGTTAACGTTATGAATGAACTTTCAAACTATTCAGTACAAACCCTGATATTTTCATATTCTTTCCTTCTACCTTCACCCTCCTATCTGTATTCACAGAGTTCAGCGTTTTCCAGTATGGTGCAAGACCAGGGTGTGGCCACCATGTTTGACCTCTCCGTCCCTTTCCGCCAGCAGCACTTCCTCTCTGGCCTGTTGCTTACTGAGCTCTCTCTCATCCTTGATCCTGAAGGAGAAGGGTGAGCTGGTACTAGTTACACTTATATAAGAATCAGGAGTTCCATTCAAATTCCCTATTGGGATCAACGGAGAACATGTGCACAGTGAGGAACCAAATGGGCTCATATACTTTTTTTTTTTTTATACCCACAGGGTTTTCTTCCTTCATAAAAAGGCCATCAGTGCTGTTCACTCCCTGCTGTGCAGCCATGATGCAGACCCTCGTTACACTGACCCTCAGGTCAGAGCCCACGTCGCTCAGCTCTACCTGCCCCTCATCCCCATCGTCATGGAGACGTTGCATCAGCTCCACGACTTCTCCGGTCAGCACAACATATATGCAACCCACTGATATCGTTATGGCTGTCCACCTCCTCCGCACATTTATTTCATTTGCAAAAAAATGTTTCCAGTATTATTGAGAGTGCTTTTCTTATTTCTTTCTAGACTCCTCGCCTGCCCGGGGCCGCCATATCACAGCCCACGCTGACGATGCTGACCCAGACAGCGGCAACACTATCAGTCAGTCTGTTGCCATGGCGATTGCCGGCTCCCCTTTGCCGCATGTCAAAGCCAACCCGTTTGCGCTGCCCACAGTGGTGAGTGATAGCGGCAGGGGTCAGGCTGTTCCCTCAGGCCCTACAGACTGACCTCTGCGTGGGAGGCTGCTGCCTCAGTTTGACAGATGCTCTGGCTTTTCTGTAACGCAACGCAGACACACAATCGAACAGCATTTGCATTCTTTCCATGTTGTTCTTTTCTGAAATACAACTGCTCCTCTTAGCCTGTAGGTGGCTCTATGTCCTTTTGCTTTGCAACACTCTGTAAACAGCAGACTAAAAGACTGGCACTGAGTTTGTGTGTTTGTCTTCACCAGGCTGGGCGTCAGTCCAGCTCTCTGTCTGCCGAGTGCAGCAGGACTCTGCTGGTGAGTTTCCTGTGGGTGCTGAAGAATGCAGATGCTGCTCTCCTGGAGCGCTGGGTGTCTGATTTGTCGGTACTGCAAATCAACCGCCTGCTGGATCTGCTGCATCTCTGTGTCTCCTGCTTTGAATACAAGGTACAATAAGAAGGCAGTGTCACTACTATGAGAGTCTTTTATCACTCATTCAGCCCCAGGAGGCCAAACCAATTTACAGATGCTTAATTTGGACATGCCAGAGCTACAGCAGATCATTACAGATATTTATTTTTTTATTTTTATTGTCATTTTGTTTTACTATTTAGTCTAACCTAAGAAAATACAAAGGTAGCCCCCTCTAATTTCTACTGGAGGTTTTTATTTAATTTCATCTCTTTTATTTTTGTTTGTCTCGTAGGGGAAGAAGGCTCTGGAGAGGATCAACAGCCTGACGTTTAAAAAGTCTCAGGACATGAAGGCCCGGCTGGAGGAGGCCATACTGGGCACCATTGGGGCTCGTCAGGAGATGGTCCGGCGCTGCAGAGGTAAGTAGCATGAGAGCATGGTAATGTGTGTAAGTCTATAGCTGTTTTTGTTTATATTGTGTTTATGAAATTTGTAATTTGTTTACACTTCCAGAGAGGAGTCCCTACGGCAGCCAGGAGAATGTGAGGTGGAGGAAGAATGTCACTCACTGGAGACAAAATACAGACCGAGTCGATAAGTATGTTTACATTAATTACTGATAGATTTCTTGATTAGAATTCTCTTTGTCCAAAATGTGATACTGATGGTTGTAAAATAACCCCACTTACAGGACTAAAGTTGAGGTGGAGCAGGAGTCTGTGGTGGATGGAAACTTAGCTACTGAGGCCTCTCTGATAGTATTGGACACACTGGAGATTGTAGTCAAGGTAGAGCGATCATCATCTCACACACACACAGTACTGTCCATTTTATGTATATTAATACCTTTCTGTAATGTGTCGTGTCTCTGTCAGACTGTAGTGGCATCAGAGCTAAAGGAAAGTGTTCTGGGTGGAGTGCTGAGAGTGCTCCTCCACAGCATGGCAGGCAACCAGAGCGCCCTCTTCCTGCAGCACTGCTTCACTACACAAAGGGCTCTGGTCTTCAAGGTACATAAGTGAAATGTCAATTATAGTTTTCCCTTGGTTTATTAGTTTATTATAGCAATTTTATGTTAATTTAGCTTGAAATATTGTCACAGTAACGCACGTGTACATTTTTCCCTACTTGTTTTTTATTTAATTTTAACAATTTTAGGGGAAACAAACAAAAAGATTATTTCATGTGTATATTTGCTTAATTTGACTCGTGCGTGTGTTGCACACACTAATATTGACAGAACTGGTTTCAGGTACTATGCACCTCTTTTAAAAGGAATGAACTG
This sequence comes from Bovichtus variegatus, assembly GCA_943593645.1. Taxonomy (NCBI): domain Eukaryota; kingdom Metazoa; phylum Chordata; class Actinopteri; order Perciformes; family Bovichtidae; genus Bovichtus; species Bovichtus variegatus. The sequence continues at coordinate 5,848,904 of CALSCE010010635.1, forward strand.
CAAACCTCCCTCAAACTAGAATCTGACATTCCCCGTTGAAGATTTTAAAACTTTATTTTCTGATGTTTTATTAGGATTCTTGGAACTCTTTTTAATTCCTTGTTTATTGTGAAGTTGTGATGTTTTGGTTTTTGCTGTTTTTGTTCGTTTGAATTTTCTTGTTCTCATGTCTCTCTTAGAAAAAAGACCAACATCTCAATGAGACTGCCTGATTAAACAAAGATTAACGCGCCAGTGTGTAGTATTCAGGGGAATCTATTAGCAGGAATGGAATATGATATTCATAACTATGTTTTCATTAGTGTATAATTACATAAAACTAAAAATCATTACCTTAGAATGAGCCTTCAGATATAAATAGAGAGCGGGTCAGGGATTTTGCACTCAGCACCTCGTTGTCTTGTAAAGGGAGGGCTGAGCGGAGTGGTATTCTCAGTTGGTTGCAATCTGAAACTCCAATGCTAGATGGCGCCAAATCTTACACACTGTCCCTTTTTAATGAAAATGTATTCAAAATCATTGTACAAAGAAAAAGACAAATAGTAAATCCTACTTAATATATTAGTGTAGGGAGTATACACAGTGATGGAGTGTGTTTGTGTGTGTAGTTCCCAGAGATGCTGTTTGAAGAGGACACAGAGCTTTGTGCGGACCTGTGCCTGCGTCTCCTGCGCCACTGCAGCAGCAGTGTCGGCTCCGTCAGAAGTCACGCCTCCGCCTCTCTTTACCTGCTCATGAGGCAGAACTTTGAGATTGGAAATGTAAGTCTGTACACTGTCTTTGCATTGTCATTCATTTGTATTTTAATATTCTTGTTATAATCAGGAACATACCTGTCAAACTAAATTGATCTAGCGTATAAGATGTTCGAGGAATAGACGCTATATTAATATTGGGAGTCAAAGTCTGTCCTGATTTTTACCCTTGGAGCAGAACTTTGCTCGAGTAAAGATGCAAGTCACAATGTCGCTGTCGTCACTGGTGGGAACGTCACAAAACTTCAACGAGGAGCATCTTCGTCATTCGCTCAAGACGATCCTGACGTATGCAGAAGAGGACCTGGAGCTGCGCGACACGCCCTTCCCAGAGCAGGCATGTAACAGCCTCTGCACAAAGTCTCATCTAGAACTGCAAGAATGGATAAAACTTGACTAATGTGCTGTGTTGCCCTTTTGAAACTGCAGGTCCAGGATCTGGTGTTCAACTTACACATGATTCTTACTGACACTGTTAAGATGAAAGAGCATCAGCAGGATCCAGAGATGCTCATTGACCTAATGTACAGGTATGGTGATGCACAAAAGGCCTGCATATAACGAGAAAATGTCAGAAATATAATCTCTGATATTTTACTTTTTATTTATTTTATTTCAGGATTGCGAAGGGCTACCAGAACTCCCCTGACCTGCGTCTAACGTGGCTCCAGAACATGGCAGGAAAACACTCTGAGAGAGGGAACCATGCTGAAGCTGCCCACTGTCTCGTCCACAGTGCAGCGCTGGTGGCAGAGTACCTCAACATGCTGGAGGATTGCCGCTACTTGCCAATTGGCTGTGTCACATTTCAGGTCAGTGCAAGCTGTTTAACTTGGTGACTCACTCTACATACAGCAGAATGAGATAGGAGGTCACCCTAAAACTGGAACACCAAGACTTAAGCCTGCGATTGTTGAAATGTGCAAATATAAAGATTTTTATAGTCAACCAAAAGAAATCAAAAGTTCCAGCACACACCAGGATACTGAGATTGACACTACTTTATTAACCCTCTGAGACCCGTGGGAACACCGGCGGCCCCGCCCAACTGCACTGTCTTTAATGGGCTGTCAGAGGTTCACAATCCCCAAGACACATGCACTCAAACAGTAATAATATTAACAATAAGCAATAACAATTTGTTCTAAGTATTACATTTCCTTAACGAGATACAATTATTGTCAGTTAGGAGTACAAAAGAGTAAACATTTCCATAAGATAAAAAGTATAAAAGGTACTTATAGTACCTTCTAATAAATATATATATATATATATATATATAGTTTCTATTCTAGTTTGTTATGTATCTTATTAATATATTTATGTAGTTTTGTACTATTTGATATTTTGATATTAATGGCCTCTAAACATTGACTCTTGTGTCTCATTTTGGAAATGTTATATTTATATCTAGTTGCTATTGCTTGTTATTGTTGACTTTTGATGTGTTACCCTGCACCAGCGAACGCCCAGGAGAGAAGCGCTGCTGTGCTCAGGGTATCTTCAGTTTTTCTTGGAAAGTATAAAGATTTTGTTTTGTTCTGACTTCTCTGTTTCCCCCTCAGAATATTTCATCCAACGTACTGGAAGAGTCCGCCGTATCAGATGACGTCCTGTCTCCGGAGGAGGAGGGGATTTGTGCCGGGAAGTACTTCAGTGAGTCCGGCCTGGTGGGCCTCCTGGAGCAAGCAGCTGCATCTTTTAACATGGTACGACTCATATTCTCCGACCACATGGTGACAGACTGTGTGTTAACGCGGCACCGAGTTACAGCATTAACGTGGCTGAAGCAGTGTTATGTGATCGGGTGCTATGTGTTAAACTGGCTTTCCGTTGTGCTGTAACCCCAGGCCGCTATGTATGAGGCCATAAATGAAGTGTACAAGATTCTGCTGCCCATCCATGAAGCCAACAGAGACTTCAAAAAGCTGGCTACTGTCCACGGGAAGCTGCAGGACGCCTTCAACAAAGTCTACAACCAAGTGAGTTAACAGTGTGATCCTCAAATCACCAGCAATTAACTGAGCTGTAAGTGTTGATGAGAAAACTGACTTCATCCTGCATTCCTACTTATACATGTCTTATCTTTTTTCCACTTCTCCAGAGTTCAGGATGGGAGGTAACGTGTTCATTTGTTATTGAGTATATTACATAAAGTAAAACTTCTGCAATTCCTTTCATTTTGTATTGACAATGTTTTCTTTCTCCTTCATTGCTGGTCCTCTTCTCCCCACCGGTGTGTATGCCCCGTTACTGGTGAGTCTTTGTGCTGCCCTCCTACTGTGATGAAGCTACATTTCAGCCTAGATATATATTTTCTCTTTGTCCTACAAAGGTTGCTCTTCTATTGCTAAGAATTCTGTAATCTTTATACAGTAACAAGAGAGTCTTTTCATCTGTGTAGCACTGATGTATTTCTTTTAAGAATAAAAGAAAATGTGGCACTGCCTGGAAAAACAAGTGACACAGTTTTAAATGTCACATAATGAGACCCCAAACTGTACAAATCATATTTTTAATAGAGGGAATTGATAGACTTCAGCTGTTTACATATTTAAACTTTAAAATCATCTGATCTTTTCATCCTGTCTTTAGTGTTTAGAGAATGTTTGGGACCTACTTCAGGGTGGGTTTCTATGGCTGCCGGTTTGGAGACCTGGATGAACAAGAGTTTGTCTACAAGGAGCCATCAATCACCAAATTAGCCGAGATCTCCCACAGACTTGAGGCATGTTAACTGCTCTGGATGCTAGTAAAGGTGTCATTAATGATTTATGAGAAACGTATTTCTGAAGATGAATCTCTTTGGTTCACAGGAGTTCTACTCCGAGAGGTTTGGGGATGACATGGTAGAAATTATCAAGGACTCCAACCCAGTGGACAAAAACAAACTGGATCCCAACAAGGTAGCATGATATGTATATACAGTATGTGACTAATGATATATCAGTACAGATTTTGCGAAAGGTGTGACTGATGACTGTTTGTGCTTGTTTCAGGCCTTTCTCCAGATCACATACGTTGAGCCATTCTTCGACACATACGAGCTAAAGGAAAGAATCACCTACTTTGACAAGAACTACAACCTGCGTACTTTCATGTACTGTACTCCCTTCACTCTCGACGGCCGAGCCCACGGCGACCTGAATGAGCAGTACAAACGCAAAAGCATCCTTACAACAACTCACGCCTTCCCTTACATCAAGACACGCATCAATGTTATCCACAAGGAGGAGGTGGGTGTCTGTTCTGGAGGGATTTTTGGACAGTTGTAAAATGAATGTAGTGCATGGGGGACGTAGGAGCCAGTCATCAGTTTTTGTTTAAATAAAAAAAAAATATTATTATTTCAAGTAACCCCGATTTCCCATTTTTTCCTGCTGATTCACTAATTTTGATTGACAGATTGACCACAATCATTGTGATTGGGGGTGTGTGATAATTAACAAAGGGAAGTTGGAAACGCGCAGCAAACGAGGGAGTCGTAGCTTTAATTGAGACTAAACTGCTTTTTAACCTTATTATCTCGTCTCATCGTTTAAGAATTGATCGGTGTCGTCTATTTTCCCTCTTTCACACACACATTTGAGTCAGACATTGTTTATTGGCCTAAAACGTTTTGGTAGGATATCTGAGTTTTTGTTTTTTTTTATTATTTTCGAACAACAAGCAAATTGTGCGTGGATCTACAACAATGGTGCATTAAAACAGCTCTTCTATTGCTGGGACAGTGGCTATAGCTTTGCAAACGGAGTAGCCCCTTAAAGGAGATGAAAATCAACAATATTTTTTTGTCTTTGGTTCTCCAGATCATTCTTGTCCCCATGGAGGTGGCCATTGAGGACATGCAGAAGAAGACTCAGGAGCTCGCCTTTGCTACGAACCAAGAGCCTGCAGACGCCAAGATGCTGCAGATGGTGCTGCAGGGCTCTGTGGGCACCACCGTAAACCAGGTGCCTGTTTAAGTACTTGCAACTGATGATATATAACTATAATGCGTTTAAAATGTCAAAATCCCTCATCCTCCTGGAATATTAATCTCATCCAAATTGGGTTGAAAGTCTGAGTCAGTGTTTTGAAGTAGTGACAGACATTCCTTAGCGGATATGTAACAGTTTCTCTCCCTCACAGGGCCCCCTTGAGGTGGCGCAGGTCTTTCTCTCCGACATTCCTGATGACACGAAGCTGTTTCGCCATCACAACAAACTGCGCCTCTGCTTTAAAGACTTCACTAAGAGGTGATGACACACTCCACGGCCCAGACGCAGACTGCTGTGTAACTAATAAAAACAAACCCCAGCACCCCATGTCTTCTCTGCTCTTTTTCGTGCAGGTGTGAGGATGCCCTGAGGAAGAATAAAGCCCTGATTGGGCCAGATCAGAAGGAGTACCACAGAGAGCTGGAGAGGAACTACAATAAACTGAAAGAAGCTCTGGGTCCTCTCATCAACCGCAAGATCCCCCAGCTATACAGAACCCTGCCAGCTCAGACTACGCAAACACAACGGTAACTTGAGACACTTAACACACACAGACACACACGCCTACGCACAGAAACACACAAAGTGAGCTCAAGTTGCTTCTCTAACTCCATCAGACCAACACAAGAGTAACTTAAAACCAAACTTTTATCATATTCCAGGTCACAGAATCATACATACTGTGTTTGTGTACTCAAAAACGCTCACATTTGAAAAAGATTCTACATTCATTTATGAAAGAAAGTTCCTGAACTATTGTAGCCTGTTCACTACGGAAACTATCACCATGTGTTTTCATCTGTTTTTGGCATCATCTCTGTGTTTGCACGTGAGGGCCTGAGGAGTGCTGCTTCATAATCAAAAGCAGCTCCAGTCAACAGCACCTGCCAGAGAGATGCTTCAATACTGAGGACAAATGCGTATTTAAGAAGTAGTTTCTTGATGTTAAAACATTGAGACAGACTGTCACTTAATCTTAATACTCTGTGAACAGACAACCAGCACTGGATAAAATGATGAGATGGTTTTACCTCCTTCTACTCATTCAAAGTCATGCAGTCTTCTGCCACAGAAAGACATTATTCACAGATTTCACTCCCTGGATCAGACTTTATTTCTAAAATGAACTAATAACAAATAAGTAAACTGTCCCAGAATTCAAACTCAGAATCACAGTTCTATTTTGCAGATTTTCCGGAAAACACTTTAAAGCAAAACAAACCAATACACTTGGAAGTAAAACATTCTGCATCGTCTTTCTTTTCTCTCGCAGGAACTCCTACAGTAGGTCCAGTCTCCGGAGAGTCGACTGTTGAGGCCAAGCAAACCGGATAACGACCGAGAAAAACAAGCTTTAGAAATTAGCCACATCTCCTCCCGTCTGTCGTGCCCCCCCCCCCCCCTGTATAGCACACCAACTGTCGCATGTACACACGCGCCGTCCTCTTCCTTGTCCAGCTCGTTATTTTAAGGGCCACCCAGACATGCCATAATCCCCCCACCACCACTGCCACCACACATACACACACTTGTCACCTCTTTCCCTGCTGAGCCGTCTCCCCCGTCACCACCACTCTCACACCTCTGTAGGAGAAAACCTTGGCTGTTTATACTGGAAGGTTATCTGCACTGTAAACATCGACATTTGGAGCGAGGCTCTGACATGTCAGTGTTTTAAACCTAGCTTTCAAAAGTAGTCTCCTCACAGTAATCTCTCTGAGCTTGATCTGCTTTTGACTTAAGTTTTACAGGACGAGAGCTGCCAAACACATTTAGCATCCAAAGCGTTTGGGGGTTTGTTCATGTTTTCCTTTTGCTTCTAGTGTTTGCTTTTGAAGAGGCTGTAGTTTGTCTGTTTTGTGTCGTGGCCTTATTTAATTTGGAAGAGATCTTTTCTAAACTATGCCTGGTAGTAGTCACTGGCAGACTTTAGTTATTAAAAAGTCCCTGGGAGTTTTCTTTTGTTATCAACAGACCAAATAACTGACATTCCTTCTTCCTCAAGTTGTCACATTTATCTGTCTATATCTTGTTGTAAGAATTCATTAAAGAGCGAAGGTGGGTTCAGGCCTCAGTCCTAGTCTGAACTGTGGTAACTGTTTTAGAAGGATTATTGTAGTGGGGGGGGGGGGCAGGGGGGATGTTTAAATGTGTTTTTTAAACTGTGAAATTCTCTTGTAATGCACTGCAGTCACATCAGATGTTTATCACAGAAGTAATGCCGTCAGCCGGGTCATCTCCTTAACCCACAGAAATATGTTAAAACTGGGACCTGTTACTGCAGCACAGACTGATGATTGAATGCATTTCGTCTGTGGTTTAAAACAAGTCCTTTTTTGACTGCATTTGAACTGCTGTCAAAAAGCACTCCAAATGTATGCGTGCAACACCCTGGTTGTGGGAGATTTATATTCATTGTAGCTATTTCCAACTACTGTATCTATTATATTGCACTATTGTAAACAAACTGCAGCACATTAACACTGTTACTACTAAAATATCAGTGGTTTTGTTGTTTTACAAGGCTGGAAACTGTTTTTTACCAATTAGATCAACATTTTTTTATTTATTTACACTTGTCTTTTTTCTATTGCCTTCTATAAAATTTTTCTTCCTACGCCTCTGGTCAGATTTTATTTTATATTCAGTGTAATACATGTATCAAAGTGTTTGTTGGCAACAATAACTGAACATATGTAATATTCTCTTTAGGAGTCAATAGTGAATCTTTACTATTAGTATTACATTATTATATAGTAGGATTATTTAGTATCTGTAATGCTATATAAGGGACTTGCATTTAGATTTCTGATTTCTATTGTAGTGTTATGGTAGTATCCTTTATCTGAGTCAAAAGTTTTATTTTTGTGAATTTAGTTATTTGTGATACTTTCTTTATTGTATATGTAAACAGAACAAAGCAAAGACCAACAAAAAAGGATGACAGATTCAGACTAAACATGCAGTACACAGGTAAATAAAACAAACACGGCTCCTCTATCTTACTCGATCTCATACACATTTACCAACTCTATCTCCACGTAACGCGTTTAGTGAAGGTTTTTAAGTTATTTCCTGCAAGTTGTTATGCGAGTCAAAAACATGCATGGGTATATCAATAGTCATATTTTCTTTTTCATTTCCACTCCTGGTCCAGGACTACTTCAGTGTTTGCCTTAATGCAGTTTATTTTCTTATTCTAAATGTCATGCTTTGTAATCAAGCCCTCTGCTAAATGCCATTCACACAGTTCTGCACGATTCACTAAAGTTTGTGTTACATGGTTATAAAGACGAGGCACAGAGGTATGTGATCCAGATGTCTCCCTAGCTTTCCTTTTCCATACCATTAGTCTTAATGTCCTGTGGCAGGAGGAGGATCCACATTATAGCCTGCAATGTTTGTCTAATTTACCAGAATGAAGGGCCCCGCATTTATAATCGGGTACTTTACAAAGACTTGCGATGGCTCAGTCAATCAAAGATGTGGACTGGAAGTTTTCCAGAAACCCACTCAATACTCAGAACTGCAGTTTAGTTGTTTATATTACTGTTAAGTTTCAACCTGTGGTTTCTACGTTGCAGATTCATCTTTTCTGAATGGATATTAGTGAAATATGTTGTGGATGTTTCACTTTTAAATTGTGTTTGCTGCGTGCGTGCGTGAGCTCTTCCTCTCTTTCTTTTTTTCCCCCTTGAGGCGGCTGTGGCTCTAGAGGTGGAGTGGTCGTCTACCAGTCGTTGGTGGTTCGATCCCTGCCCTCTGCAGTCAGCATGTCGAAGTGTCCTTGGGCAAGTTACTGAACCCCAAATTGCTCCACAGTGTCTGAATGGTTATCACTGATGAGTGTGTGGAACCTTGTACGGTAGCCTCTGACCCTGTGTGAATGGGTGAATGCTGACGTGTTGTAAAGCGCTTTGAATGATCGCAAAGATTGGAAAAGCGCTCTAATAAATGCAGTCCATTATATTATATAAATGCAGTCCATTTACCATTTGGAGGTTTGTGCAGGTCCTTAAATTTCCTTGGAGGTTCTTGCCGTTACTCACTGGTACTCGAGGAATCTTGAATGTTTTTGAAGGTTCCTGTACTTCCTGGGAAGCTTGTACTTGCAGGTGTTTCCCTGCTGGCCCTGCAGACATCCTGAAGTGTTCAGGGGATCTGGTAGGTCCTTCTACTGACGTCCTTTGATGTCCATGGAGAACCTTGGACTTCCGATTGGTAAGCCGTGAAGGTCCTTAATATCCGAAGAACTTGGAGGTTCAGGAGGTCAAGTATTTAACTTTGAGGTAGTTGTTACATACTTGACAATTTCTGTTTTATGCTTCTTTATATTTCTATTCCGCTACAGTTCAGAGGCAAATATTGTTCATTTTACATGCAAAAGCTATAGATTAAACAAACCAACAGTATATAAAATTTGCTTTACTTTAACCAGCTCCAATATAAAATGCTGCATATACAGTAATGCATCCCTAATAATAATCCAGTTACAGCCTATATCACACTGTAGACAATCTGCATAATAAGAATATTTTTTCTGCTAATACTTCTGTACTTTTACTTAAGATTCTTCATGTTCATAAATGACCATGGAGGTCTTGGACGGTCTTTAAAGTTGAAGTGTTGGTAGAGGTGATTGGACAGTGGTAGAAAGTAACTAAGTACATTTGCTCAGTTACTGTATCATTTTGTTACGATACTTTATACCTCTACTTTACTGCATTTCAGATTATAAAAATATTGTACTTTTTACTTCACTACAGTTTTAGCAGCTTTACCTACTAGTTACATTACAGATTAAACTTTTTCAAACAACGTGATCAGTTAATAAAATATGATACTGTGCTACAGATCCAACAATATAGCCTACTGTTGAATCTGTAGCACAGTATCATATTTTATATATAATACTATACAGTAGTTTAGGTGTGCTCCACCTACTGTCACATTAAAATGCTGCTTAAGTGTCATCAGTAATAATATTCCATTAATATAATATATAATACAGTAATACAAACTATCTGAAAGAGACCATTCTGCCCAACAAATACTTTGACTTTAATACTTAAAGCATATTGTTAAGGGTTATACTTTTGTTCTTTTACCTAAGCAAGAGAATGCAGGACTTTAACAGAGGAGGGTATTCATACAATATGTGTCAGTCCTTTTACTTAAGTAAGAGATCCATCGCTTTAGGATTTCCTTGACGGTCTTTCTTTTTGTAGGTCCGTGAAGAAGCATGGATCCCTGGAGGTCCATGAAGGCCTCTCAGATGATTGGAGAGCCCTGTGATGGAGGTACAGTGTGCGCTCCCTGCCTGGCCTCGTGGCCGCTGGCCCTTTAAGAAGAGCGGGAGGGGGCGCGGAGCATCTTGGCTGCGGTGTTTTTGTCTCTGTCAGTGAGCGCTCCTGGGCCGAGGCGGCTGAAAGGATTTCCAGAGGGCAGGTAAGAACAGCTAACAAGTTAAAATTGCTCTAATTGAAAACTGTCTTGGTGTCTCGTTGACGAGCTGTTATTTTAAAGCGCTCCAGACGAGGCGCCTTCTTGCGAGTGTGACTTCTTCTTTTGTGAAGCGTCGGTCCTGCCCATTCCCCCGGTCCTCTCTCTCCGAAGTAACGGGTCCTTTATCCCCCAAAACCAGCCCCGCGTCAATTATATTCCTATTACTGCATGCTGTTCGGGTTAAGTAGGTTTCATAATGTCACATGAGTATTTCTTTACCTTTTCGAGGAATGTTTAACTGAGTCTCATTTTCGCCCCTCCTCCGGTGCGTGTCTTTTTGTCCAGAGCATCATTGGAGGCTCTGCACGGCGGCGAGAAGCGCCGTTAACGTCCAATCTCTAGGTTTTAACATCATACTAATAATGATATTTCTGTAAGAACTAAGAGGGAGTCCGTCAGGCTGAAATGTGAGTTTGCAGTGACCCTATTTAATGTGGTTGTATTATTATAATATAAAAGCTGTGCATTTTCCCTATACAGTAGGCTATCTTTGTTAAATTCACCATGTACAGTCTGCTTTGTATAGAGAGGGGTTTTTGCCACGTGACCTCAACTTTGGTCTAAATCGATTAAAGCAGCAGTTTCTGTGTTGCAGCCAGCGTACAGTAGGCTATATGTTGCCTTGCGAAATCTTTCCACCCAACGTCATTTCTGAGCGAGCAACACATTTGGGTGTTTGCTTCTGGTTGCCCTTCATGATGAGACTTTCCTGCTTGCCTCACACACATGATCTGGTGCAACAATCTAACCATTTTCTAATTTCCTTTACAAAAAAAGAAAAGAAAGAAAAGCTCACTGAAGACTAAAGACTCGGGGGAGAGGGTGGGTCCGTGCATTCTGCAAGTTTTCATTACTTCCAGATGTTAGTCAGCTTTTCTTTTTGCCCTCGAATGTGCTCGTCTCGCCTCCTGTAGCTGGCCAGTTATCACTGAGGGGAGTTTATATCCTCAGAAGATGAGTGAGGGCTGATGCAGTTGTATGTCTGCTGGGCAGGGTAACCTAAAACTTTTATTTATTTATTTTTTTCAAATAATATTTTGTGATTTTCAGACAAAAGCCAGTAGAGGCACTTGGTCTGTTGACCCTCATTGATTTCCCGTAATAAACTAATACGTTTGGTCTTAATATGCATACACTAATCCCTCTTGAATATGTAATTGTCTTATCTCAGTAGGGAGGATTGTTTGTTTAATAAGGACATTTATGTGACAGGATGTCTCGTGATTTGTGTGGTACACTGCCCTGATTCATCAGTAAACACATCAGATGTTGTTATGAAGAAGAAGGACACTCAGGATGTGGGGGTGCAGCCTGTTACACTGCATCGTACATACAATACACCACTGTCCTGCTGTTGTAGTGTCATGGGCTGCTGGCTGTATTAAGTCACCTACCAGCCCATAGCCAAAGATTGTAGCAGCTGCATGGCACTCAGACGGGCTCTGTGCTGTCATTCATGCCGTTACACGAGCTTTGTCAGTGGCTTCAATATTCAGACTGACATTTGGTTCACTGCAGGGATTAGTTTTATCCAGGTGCACCTAATAAACAGGCAAGTGAATATTTTCTTATTGTTTTGAGATCCAGAGAGTGTTGTGTAATAAAAGTGAAAACTGACTCTTCCTCGTTGGTCTGGGGACCCCCAGGAATCCCATCAGTGACCCCTGGGAGTCCCCCAGAATGCAGTTGGGGAATCTTTGGTCAGGTTTGTGTGCAGCTGGAGTTTCTTTCAGCAGTGTTTTTTTTTTTTTTTTTTTTTTTACCGAGCTGGAATGTGATTGTCTCATTACAGCTTTTGGACCCAGGGGTGCTGTTGAGGAATGCAGGGTTATAAACTCCATTTGCACACTGGGCCACACGCCGGGCATTTCAAATGGTTTAGTGTAGCTAATGAAATTACACCCTGAACCTGCATGACACTGTCTGTCCAGGATCTACCACTGATAAGCAATCAGACAGATTCACTGCTTGATGAATGAACTGCTCTGTTAAAACAATACACAGCATTAATGATCATTTCCATCACTTAAATAAGGAAAGCTAACAGTATGAAGATGTATAGTGTTGTTAACTGGCCTTTTTAGTAAATATGCATGCATGTTCTTATTTCAACTGCACACACAAAATTATACAGGTCTGCAACTAACGATTATTTTCATTGTCGATTAATCTGCAGATTATATTGTAGATTAATCAATTAATCGTTAGGGCTATAAAATGTCTAAAAATAGTGAAATGTTCATCCCTGTTTCTCAATACAAAGGGATGTTTTTACATTTCTTATTTTGTCCAAAACCCAAAGATATTCAGTTTAATATGATATAAAACAGAGAAAAGCAGCAAATCTCCATATTTGAGAGGCTTAAAAAAAAAGAAATTTCTGCGATTTTTTTCATGAAGAATTACTTGAATGATTAATCAATTATCCAATTAGTTGCCGATTATTTTTCTGCCCATTGACTAATCGATTAGTCAACCAACCATGTTTTCCACCCTCCAAAGACTATATTCAGACTATACTTTTTAATATCTTTTTTCCACCATCACAGCATCATTTTTTTTAAGATGATTAAACCCAGAGTTCTTAGTTGTATTAAAGTTTAATTAGTTTAAAGTAGGGATAAACATACGGCCCAGTATTGCAGAAGTACCATCAGTCTGATTTGGTAAACAGAGGGTTTAATACTCCTACTTAGCTTTATTAATTGGGACAGCCAGTACTAAACATATGTTCTAATCTTGCTTTTGAGGTACTGTACAAGGGACAGTGATTATCTGTCCAAATAATCTCACTTGATCTCCTTTAATACATTAATCACTCAGAAAAGCAAGATGGTTATTTATGTCCAGTAAAGCACAAACACGTGTTGGAATAGTCAGTGTTGTGGATGTTTTTTCTGGCTTGTTTTATTGTCTTTAATATATATATATACAGTGCATCCGGAAAGTATTCACAGCGCTTCACTTTTTCCACATTTTGTTACGTTACAGCCTTATTCCAAATTGTATTAAATTAATCTCTTACCTCAAAATTTTACACACAATACCCCGTTATGACAATGTGAAAAAAGTTTTCTTGAGAGTTTTGCAAATTTATTAAAAATAAAAAACTAAGAAATCACATTTACGTAAGTATTCACAGCCTTTGCTTAATACTTTGTAGATCCACCTTTGGCAGCAATTACAGCCTCAAGTCTTTTTGAATATGATGCCACAAGCTTGGCACACCTATCTTTAGGCAGTTTTGCCCATTCTTCTTTGCAGTACTTCTCAAGCTCCATCAGGTTGGATGGGAGACGTCTGTGCACAGCCATTTTCAGATCTCTCCAGAGATGTTCAATCGGATTCAAGTCTGGGCTCTGGCTGGGCCACTCCAGGACATTCACAGAGTGGTCCTGAAGCCACTCCTTTGAGATCTTGGCAGTGTGCTTCGGGTCGTTGTCCTGCTGAAAAATGAACCTTCGCCCCAGTCTGAGGTCAAGAGCGCTCTGGAGCAGGTTTTCATCCAGGATGTCTCTGTACATTGCTGCATTCATCTTTCCCTCTATCCTGACTAGTCTGCCAGTTCCTGCTGCTGAAAAACATCCCCATAGCATGATGCTGCCACCACCATGCTTGACTGTAGGGATGGTATTGGCCTGGTGATGAGCGGTGCCTGGTTTCCTCCAAACATGACGCCTGGCATTCACACCAAAGAGTTCAATCTTTGTCTCATCAGACCAGAGAATTTTGTTTCTCATGGTCTGAGAGTCCTTCAGGTGCCTTTTGGCAAACTCCAGACGGGCTGCCATGTGCCTTTTACTAAGGAGTGGCTTTCGTCTGGCCACTCTACCATACAGGCCTGATTGGTGGATTGCGGCAGAGATGGTTGTCCTTCTAGAAGGTTCTCCTCTCTCCACAGAGGAACGCTGGAGCTCTGACAGAGTGACCATCGGGTTCTTGGTCACCTCCCTGACCAAGGCCCTTCTCCCCCGATCGCTCAGTTTAGACGGCCGGCCAGCTCTAGGAAGAGTCCTGGTGGTTCCAAACTTCTTCCATTTACGAATGATGGAGGCCACTGTGCTCATTGGGACCTTCAAAGCAGCAGACATTTTTCTGTGTCCTTCCCCAGATTTGTGCCTCAAGACAATCCTGTCTCGGAGGTCTACAGACAATTCCTTTGACTTCATGCTTGGTGTTTGCGCTCTGACATGCAGTCAACTGTGGGACCTTATATAGACAGGTGTGTGCCTTTCCAAATCATGTCCAATCAACTGAATTTACCACAGGTGGACTCCATTTAAGCTGTAGAAACATCTCAAGGATGATCAGTGGAAACAGGATGCACCTGAGCTCAATTTTGAGCTTCATGGCAAAGGCTGTGAATACTTACGTAAATCTGATTTCTTAGTTTTTTCTTTTTAATAAATTTGCAAAACTCTCAAGAAAACTTTTTTCACATTGTCATAACGGGGTACTGTGTGTAGAATTTTGAGGTAAGAGATTAATTTAATACAATTTGGAATAAGGCTGTAACGTAACAAAATGTGGAAAAAGTGAAGCGCTGTGAATACTTTCCGGATGCACTGTATATATATATATATTATTTTTTTTATTTTTTTTTTTTTTTTTTCATCAACAGCTTGCCTCCAATCAGGAAGTAATTGATTAGATCCCTGAGAGGGAACTACCTAACTAGATCGCCCCTGCAGTAAGGTTACTTCCTTTCCTTAGTACCACAACACACGGTGACCTGAGCTTTTAACTCCAGCACTGCTCTGACCGGCTCTCCACCACCCGTTTACTGCCATCTGGACTTCGTCTTCCTCCCTTCCAGACCCCACAGTTTTCTCAAAACAGAGCAGCGCTCTGGCCTCTCTGCTCGGCATCATTCTTAATCCCCATCTCCACAAACTGCACGGGAATTTTCTCCCAAAAGCCTTTTTTTTGTGTCTTTTTTTCCTGGTGCCGCTCCTTGCCGCTCAGCCCCACCCTTGCTCAGTTTCCTGTTGGAGGTCAGCACAATGACCAATAGCAGACTGGCGGGTGTTTACTCTGCTCCTGTTCCAGGAGTAATGGGAGCTGGCCGGCCCCTCCTCTTGGCCGTACTCTAGCCAGACTGCTCGGCCCAGCGCCGTCTGCTCCTCCATACCGCCACTCCTTAATGTAAAAAACAGGGCTTTTTGCTAAAGGGCAGAGAATCCTGGAGGGGACGTCCCACTGGGTTGTGATTTCACTGTCCTGACTTTAAAGCCCATATTAGTCAAAAACCACATGTCCACCAGCAGTATTGCCATGTTGATATGAGATCATCTGACGTAGTTACACATGCTGAAGGCTCCGTCTGTCTGTCAAGCAATGACGTACACCCTTCAGCCACTTTATGCTTGGTGACAAATGGCTTTTGTTGCATCTAAATTTAGCATTCTTTAGCAGTTCAGGGTAGAGATTTGTGGTAAATATTTTCTGATTTATTATTCATGCTGGACCATTTGGCTGAATGAAGCCATCTGTGCTGCTGAGTGGGGAGGAGGACAAAGAAGTCTTAGTAGATCGATCAACAACCATGTCTCCTGTTGTGATCTTTACGCAACATTTAAAACTCTTCTCCATGTCTATATTAAGGTCTTTGCGGACTGTTACTCTGAGAAAAACAACAATGAGCTTTATTTAGGTGCAGCTTCTCATAGGGATTCTCTATTGTCGGCCTATGTTTAGGGGTGGAATGCACAAATGATGGTAATCTTCTAGGCGGAGCCATTTAAGATTATGAGGAAAGGTCCTTTGAAACTGTATATACTCATTGCGAGGAGTTCTTGCAGCCGATGTGATCTTTCTGATGTTGTTCCGGCCTTTACAGCAGCACACTACATTCTGGTGTCAGCAGCAGTGATTCATGCTGGTGGAGTCCAAACGAGAACAGTCATGGTCTTCTCATTCGAGAACTTTCCGTCTAAAACTCTCAGCGGCATTTCTTTTTTTCTTTCTTTCCCCACCCTCCCTCACAAACTGTACTGCTTTCCTCTGCTTTCTCTCTTTCTTACCCCTTCTCCTTTTCTCTTTCCCGTTTACGCTCTTCCCTTGTTACCCTTTCTCCTGGGCTGGGAGGAAGTGACTGGGTTGTTTCTGGATCCTTTGGGAATAGAAAGATAGAGCTCCCTTTTCCTGTAACCCTTCCTTGATCAGATATCAGACTATTGCTGCATATCGTCTCTGTTTTGCCACATCAATTAGCTTGGTATGACATGAGTGGCACATGCACTGGCAAAGCAGTGATAATCTGAGAGCCGTTAATGCTAAACTGACATTAGAAAAAGATGCATTTTGTCATCTGTTGTAAAAATGTTGCTACTAAAATCGGAAATTTATCATCACACTGACAGATGTGTTATCACGAAGACGGACAAATTAAAAACAGCTAAATCACTTAGCTTTCATATCATCGGTGCCCTCACCTGAATAAATCAACATAAAAGCTACAGCTGTGTTTGTTGATCTGTGGGAGTCTTCAGGCCTCGGACAGTGTTGGGAGATCTGTGTGTTTTCATCTGTGCTGCATGGGAGTCGACGGGAGTTCAAGTTGTCTCCTGTAACGTTTGGTATTTGTCCAACACATAGTTCACTGTCTTTAATCTTATCCTTTGATAGCACGTTTTGGCATTGGTATAAGTTTCTATAATCCGGTAAGCTTGCATTCATAATATTGCGTTATCTTACACACTTAGAAGCACAGATAGCTGGTCAGTTGTTGGAGTCTTGGGCACTTCTACATCTAGATATCAATCAGTCCGTGTATTTCCTATTTCTGTCAGTGTGTGGGTCCATAACAGCACTTCATCAACTGTTTGTTTGTTTTGAGGTGAATTTCCTTACCACACACTCATACACACATCGTTTCTCCCTGTCTCCCTCTCTTTGAGATGCCCCTCCTTGCTTTATATTAGAACCAGCTGTGGAACTAGGGGCTGAATGAATGGCTCTTTGTGATTTGTCGTTCCAGTCTAAAAGGTCTGTTTCTCCCCCTACTCCTCCACCTTCTGTGGTATTGCCTTGACAACAATATGAAACAATGGACTGAACAACAGCAAGTCTTGTTATGATATTATGCAAAGGTCACCCATCAGTGTTTTTGAGGCTGCGAGACCCCCCCGACAAAATGTCGACCACACTTGCACAGAACTCTGACTCTGAGCAGCCGGAGCAGAATGTATGAGAATCAGCAGACACAGTCACGCAGCTTATCTGGTGGACATGCACACAGAAGTTAGAGCGCAAGCTTCCAGTCTTTGTTGTCCATGAAGGGAACTCATTTTAAGGTTCATGAAATCAGTCTGGCTTTAAGGTGTGCAGATGACGGCTATTCCCACAAAAAACTGGAGGGCGTGTGAGTCACAGAGGCAAGAAAACAGAAAACATTACCCAATCACATGGCAGGGAGGCTCCCAGTCTTGGATTGATTAGAGAGAGGAATGGGGTGGGGGAAAGTGTCTAAAAAGCTGGGAGGGGAGGAAAGTAGCTATGCATAGATCAGGCTTCACCCAGGCTGCACTACAAGGCGGTCAGAGAGTGATTGGCATTTCATGGGGGTATATTGTTCACATCCGGCGTGTCAGTCAAAACCACTGGAATGTTTTTCTGGCTTCACAACCTGTGTTTATAGTCTTACGGGGGCCACTCTTTTGTAACCTGTCTGTTTTTATCTGTGTGTCAACACAGCTACACACCTTTTGATGGGGGTTTACTCTCTTCTCATGACTACTTGTCCAGATATTTCCTTTTATTTTCATGTGATCTGGGTTATAAACTGCTACAATCAAAAGCCATGACTGCCAAAGTTCAAGTTTCCTTTATTTTCATTTCCTACAGGTGCTGACTGTAAGAGTGCAAGAAAAGGAAGGGAGAGCAAGGATCCTGGGGAGGAGAGATCCCATCCTTGCAGCGCAAGCAGCTGGTATGAAACGGAAAATAAATCCCTCTTTTCCTAATTCACAAACCATTCCCAAGCTTGAGCAGAATAGTAATCACCAAAGGCTGAGAGAGTCACTAAAGCGGTGGAAAAATCCATAAAGATTTTCTCTGGTTGGTGGGAAGAGTGGTATTTCTGACTTAGCAATACTGAGGTATAATCCTTTGTAATGGCAATAATAATAAGGTGACTCATTGAATGGAAGCAATGAGTTTGAAAAACTTGACCTCGAAATGAAGCCTGGCATCTTAAATTACTTTTCAGGGTGGTCTCAATCCTCTGATACACCAAAGGCTCAATAATCTGTATACATGCTGTAAATCAAATCCAGTTTGTAACACTCCAGACACGTTGTGCATGCAGAGTTTGGTTGTAAATGAATAAACCTGAAGCTGCCCTGCGTGTACAAAAACAAACAATTTGCACTGGTTGCTGCAGGAGTTCAAAGACGCGACAGTATAATGTAGTTATTTTCGTGACATCTTACAGGACATACAAGCAGATGTATAATTTGGGCTGGGTGACCTGCATCTTACCCCCCCGAGGGTCGTCTTACTCGTAATAGCAGGGAATAGGGGGAGTAGACTAGGCGATATTAACTTCCGTTAGTATGGTATGCAGCTGTATGGGGAGGTGGGGGGGGGGATTGTAATGGGGGCAAGGCATTTGTCCTGGATGAAGCTGGCCAAGGAGAGTCGTCTGAAGAATGGTAGTGTGACGCTGGGGAAAGGCGCACACTGGTTTCTGTTCAGATGTCATCTCAAAGGAACTCTGTTTGAGAGCCGAGAGAGGGAGGAAGGTCAACTACTCCACCCCAGCCACACACACTCGGGAGGGGGGAGTACGTACACACATGCTAACACATCAGAAACACCCAATAAGCCACTGTTGGAGAAGCAGATGTAGAGGCCTGGTGCGGTGGGCGTTTTGAGGGGGTGATGTGGGACGAATGGCACCCGGAGAAGCAAAAAAGGAAAAAGACATTGTGAAGCAGAGAATGATGAGAGTTTGCTTCTGAGTAGATGTGATTTGAAGGAGTAGAACACTGTTCAAAGGAGGGTGCAGTGGTCAGTGTCAGCCGTCTCGTCCGCTGGGCTGGGATGTTTGGTTGCTAAACTGCAGATTCTAATTATATCTCATCAACTGTCCCCTGTCATCGCTGTCCTCCACCCTCCTGTACACATACTCTCTCTCACACTCAGTTTCTCACACGCACGCACATAGACATGCTCGCTGACTCCCAACCACTCCCCATTCTCTCCGTCCTGTTCTCACTTTCTCACAAATGTATGCTGTACATTGTCGTACATTTTGTACATTTGTCGCTTCCATTCCATCCTGGAGATAAACAGACACTAAAACTGCCTCAACTCAGATGCATTAAATTCTTATTTTTTAACATACCTTAACCTGTGCTTTTTTTTGTATTTTTCTGATCTATGCAGTGCTCCCTATCTTCAAATTGACATCTAGGACGTGTGATTATAGTTGGCTTAATGTCCGTTTTTTCTTCTCACATTAGAGTGAGGAGTACTTGTACTTCTGTCAATGTTAAAATGGGTCTGTATGTGAGACAGTATTTCCATGCCTCACAGTGTGTGGCAATCTTGGTATGAGAGGGCGATGAAGGGGCACAGATAAGGGGGATCGCACCAGGACATTAAACTGACTACAGGACTTCAAAAATACCAAGTCAATTTAGTCAGTGTTTCCAAGTGCCCTACTTTTCACAAACGAGCGAACACTGACTAGGGGAGGGAGGGAGAGAGAGAGAGGGAGAGAGATATAGAGAGAGATAGAGATATAGATAGATAGAGAGAGAGAGAGAGAGAGAGAGATTCTTGTTGCAGAAACAGAAAACCAGCCGTGAAGTGAACTGAGTATGTCCTTAAAAATAAAAGTGGAGGTTTGCAGTCCAAACTTCTGATCAGCTCCTTAAAGTCTAACGTAATATAACGATGTTCGACCAGCTAATGCTGTGGATGGCTTAAACATTATGTCCTCAGTTCCCACAAAGTGATGACCTAGAAAGTTAATCTTTTCCAAGCAGACACAAACTCCGAGGTTTTGGCGTTGTGGAATCTATGTTGTTGCTGGCACCGTGTTAGTTCTCTGTGGGAGGAAAACGCAGAATCTTTTGTTTATAAAGAGTCAAAATGCATTACTTCTGGTGTGAAAAATGTATTGAAACAATTCACTGCGCTTTCTGTGTCGACGTACTGAGCAAGTGAATGAGAGAGACGGTGACTAGCTGAAACCTCCTGATCGTCAGCTGACGTTGAGAGAGGGGGAAAGCACCAGAAAAAAAAAAAGAAGACAAATAAGAGAATACACAGGAGGGGGAAGATGTGGAGAAAGTGAGGGAGAGAAAGAGGAGAGCGTGTCTGTAAACCCTAAATTGAGAGGCGAAGTTAGCGTGCGCAGATGATTCCTAATAAGGTTGTAACTGGCAGGCTCAAACCTCTGTCCTAGAATAAGCTGCCAGGAAACTTTCGTCTGTAACTCCTCTCCTCTGAACGCTGAGAACAGAAACAAACACACAATCGACTGTGACCCACTATGCTCCCAAAAATGAACCGATAAAATTAGACAGTGAGGAAGTGAAAGAAACAGTGAAACTATTTCTGACCATCATACAAAAAGAACAAAGCGGTCAAAAAGAGCAGTCATTTATTGCCAGAATGTAAGCCATATATAGTGGAGGACTCGCATCTATATAGTCCATATGCCTTTCTCATGAAAAGCACAGGTGTAAATAATAAAATAAATGATGATTAGACACAATTACTAAGTTGCAGCCATGATAAGAGCTGGTCGAATTCTCTAAATGCTAAGGCAAGGTGAAGCAATGCTTCCTCTCTTATCTCCTTTAAGCATAGGCAACACTGGAACATTTATGAAAGGAATGGAGATAATGCCCTCCCACATTTCCTTGTAGCAGCAACATTAAAAACGACACACTATTTGGCCATCAATAACATCCGCCGTCACCGTTTAATTGTACGCTATGGATAAATGAAAAAAACATCCTTCTTAGGAGGTGTTATTTTGTTTTGGACATGAATTCTTATTGAAATGGTATAGCATTGAGTTTGTCACTGTACACGTTTTGTCTGCGTTATAAATAAAGTTGCTTTCAAAAAATCCTAGTGTAAGCGCAGTTAGATTCTCTTAGGAAAATCCTACATCCTTATTAATTCTCCTTCACATCTTTCCAGGATGTTTTCTATCAAGGTCAAAGAAAAAGTGCTTCTGAAGAGACATAGGATGTCATTTTTTTGACTATTCGACCGCAGCCAGTAAGTCTGCTGTGAAAAAGGCCTATTTATGTCTGTATAAACACTGATCTTGTTTCTGTTGGGCATACACAATAATGTAATAATATTTTTGCTTTAACCCCTGTCTTGTTATTTCTGCAAGAAAAGCAACTTTTGTTCTTTTTTTAAATATTTGGTGTACTCATTTATAAATGTATCTGTCTCTCCACAGGTGAGAGTTGGTGGGTGACTGTGACTGAAGAGCAGCAACAGGCTCATTATGGCTCAGGTGCTGCATATGGATCCCAGCTTCCCAGGTGCAGCTTCTATTTATTTTTTATTAATATTACTCCACCACAGGATAATTAAGTTATTTTTGTTAGGATTTAAACCGTCAGACAACTTCCAAGTAATTTAACATTTATAGTATCCATACACTTATAAGGTCAGGTTATAGTAGCTGTGCCATTTCACCTTGGACCTAATTTGTTGATTGTTTCAGAGTACACGCATAAATACACAGAAGCCCAAAGTTAATGCTATTTTCTAAAGTCTGAGCCCAAGATTAGACGCAGATTTCCGTTTGTTTAAAGTTGATTTCCTTCCCCCTCAGGGAAACTCAACCCGCCTGCTCCCTCTTCCCTGCACGGCAAAGAACAGGAGGCGCCCTACTCAGTGGAGACCCCCTATGGCTACCGTCTGGACCTAGACTTCCTCAAATATGTTAACGACATAGAGAAGGGAAACACTATCAAGAAGGTACCCATCCAGCGCCGGCCTCGCTATGGCTCCCTGCCCCGTGGCTATGGCTACACCGGCTCCTGGTGGACCTCCACAGAGTCTCTGTGCTCCAACACCAGCATGGACAGCCGACACTCCTCCTTCTCCTACTGTGCCCCAGGCTACCACACGTCGCAGAGGCCCAACTTCAGCACTGCCCGGGTGGAGAAGACCCTTTTGGATGCACGCAGGAAGCTGGAGGAGGAGAAAGAAGGGCGGAGATTCTCCAACCTGGGCAGCATGCACAGCAGTGTAGCAGGCTCGAACACCTCTCTCAGCAGTGCACACAGCTTCAACCGGGCCCATGGTGGAGGTGGATCCTTCACCCCACTGAGTTCTGGCCTGTCCACCCCAGTGACCCCAACACCAGCCCACCTGCAGCATGTCAGGGAGCAGATGGCTGCGGCCCTGAGGAAGATACGGGAGCTCGAGGAGCAGGTGAAGACCATCCCTGTGCTGCAGGTCAAAATCTCTGTGCTGCAGGAGGAGAAACGCCAGCTCAGCGTACAGCTGAAGAGCCAGAAGTTCCTGGGTCATACTCTGAGTTTTAACCGAGGTCGCTCCCGAGGAGAGCTCTACATTGACATCCCTGAAGAAGAGGTGAGCACCGGAGCTAAGAGCAGCAACAAGCAAGCAGGACCACTGTCTCCCACCACACCCGAGGGCTCCAAGCTTCAAGATTCAGGGTGTGAGATAGAGGACACCGTGATTGTGGGAGGAGCGCGACCGGATGCAAAGCGGGAAGTGCGCACCATCGGAGTGGGACCAGAGGATTTGAGGGGCAGTCATCAGGTGGGAGTCGGGGTTCAGGAGGAGGATCTGGGGCTGCTGCCAGAGACCCAGGCTCTTAGGAATCAAGTGGGTCAGCTTGAGGGCCAGCTAAAGAGGACGGTGCAGGAGCTGCAGGATGCGCAGCAGCAGGCTGCAACAGTCCAGAAGGCCCCTCAGGCAGAGCATCCAGTTATGGCTACCAGCGTGGGCTGGCAGGAGCCACAAGGCTGCAGCCTGCACACCCTGGTCAGCTTCACACAGGTGCCCCAACAGAGGGAACAGAGAACTGTGGGAATCCAGGTGTACACACTGGAGCAGCCCACTGTGGTGGAGGTGGGCACGCTGCTCCGAGCAGAGACCTGCAGCTCCCCCTCCCTTCAACCAGCTTCTGGAGTCGTGGAGGGCCACCACAGAGGACAAGCTGAAGGTCTCTGACAGTAAAATTTATGATTATAAGCAGGATTATTTAGGAATGCTCAATATGGATTTTTTTGAACCGATAACCAATAATTACCTGTTTCTCGTCGCCGATACCTATAAAATAACCGATAATTTCACATGTATTTTAAAAAGAAGTTGGGTAACTTTACTTTACTAGTAAAGGACAATACAAAAACTTGTTTTTGCAAATTGCAATCTTGTTGTCTTCCTCTGAAATTGTAAAGAACATCCACGGCAGCGACGACATGTTTGGGTCTCGAGTCAGCGTGCTGCGCTTGTTCTTCTTCTCTGTGTTTTATTGGCGAACTGAAACTAACTTTTATGGGTTCATACTGCCACCTACTGTATCGGAGTGTGTCGATGCTACACACAGCGAATTTGGCTTTGTATTATCAGCTTTAATTACATTATCGAAATAATAATTAATAACATAAATTTCCTATTATCTTCTGATAATTTATCGGCACCGATATATATCGTGCATCCCCAGATTTATTGCATTGCCATTGGATTGCATTAGACTGTACAAGTGTAACCAATAAAATAACAACGCAAGATATATCAGCTTGTGTTAACAATGTCTTGTGAAAAACGAAAAGTTATCCTATTGTATTCTCCATACTGTATTTGAATATTTATGGCTGTAAAGTTGAACTCTTCTCTCTGTCTCACAGAGGCTCCAGTTGAGTTGCCGATTGCAGTCAGCTCCAAGCAGGTGCGCGATGTCCTCAAGAGCGAGTTGTCCACTTCGGTGCCTGTAGCCAATCCTGCCATCGCTGTTAGCACGTCTGGTAATCAGATTGGTTTGTTGCATTCAAAAGAAGAAGAAACACACGTGCATACAACCACAGAGGCTGCCCTGTCCCACGAAAACCCTCAGACAGGTAACTGCACTGAACTCTTGACCATCATTCTAACTTGTTATAACCACATCATGTTCTCACTGTTTGTATGATCACCGGTATCTTTTCCAGCCTCATCTCCCCAGTCTTCTCTGAGGTCCATTATGAAGCGTAAAGCAGAAGGTGAACCAGGATCTCCATCCACAAAGAAGAACCTGCAGTTCATTGGAGTCAATGGAGGGTGAGCACCAATCATTTCCATGCACTCATCACTGAAACTAAGAGAGTTGGTCTCTCTGCCTGATTTTAAAGCACTTATAAGTACGATGGTGAACACATTGGTTGGTGTTGGTCACGTTGGGTAGATATTTTAATATTTTGACCCATTTATGTATTTCTGCTATATCTTATTTGGTTATTGTCGTTGGCTGTAACTTTTATGTTGCTGTCTTTCCCAGGGCGACCTTGTAAAAGAGATCATTGATCTCAACGCGTCTTACCTAGTTAAACGTGGTTCTTTCTCAATGAAAGTCTTAGATCTCAGGCTCCCTCCAACAATACTCATTAAATATGTGTAAAAAGTAAGTCACACGTGTAAAAAATGACAAAAGATATTATTATAGATAAATATAACACATATAAAATAATCATGTATTTGTTGTAGACAGGTGTACATTATTGCAAAATGGAAAAACTGAACAGGAATGTAGTAAATGTATGTGCAGTAATGAGAGGTAATATATATATATATATATATATATATTATATACAATAGTACACTGCCAGAGTTAAAAAGTAGAAATGTTGCTTATGCACAGTGATAAAACAGATGTGAGTTGTTTGACAGTGAAACGTGTTCTTGTCTCGCAGCTATGAGTCCACGTCATCAGATGATAGCAGCAGCGAGAGCTCAGATGAGGGGAGTGACTCCAGCGAATATCATGAAGCCAGAGAAAAACTAACAGAGTCAGCAGCTCAGAACCAGCAAATAACCCACAGCAAGGCTGCCAAGCCTGCAGAAAGCAACAGAGTACCTCAACAGACTCCCGTCAAACTACCAGCCGTCATTCCAGACTCGCAGCAGAGTCCCAATGAGTCAGCAACTGCAGACACAAAACTGCCAGACAAACCCCCCCGGTCACCAGCGACAGACACTGCATCTGACTCCACTCTAACTCCTCCATGTCCAGCAAACGATGCTGCCTCTAAAGACACTGTCGACCAGTCATCAGAAAAACTCACAGTCACCTCCACATCATCAAGCACTGAATCCACTCCTGAACAAAGCTCCACAACGTCCTCAGTTTCCTGTTCTTCATCAATATGTGTCACTAAAACCACTGAGATCACCAAGCAGCAATACACCGTCCTCTCCAGCCAATCAGAGCCAACGCCGGCAGCTGAAAGCCTCGCAAAAGACACTGCCACAGCATCTGCCAAGCAAGTCAGGTAGATATACACATGGTTAACAGACAGACTGATATAGTGGTGATGGTACTATCAAGCCTGTGTTAGAGCTTCAATGACTGATGTTGTCTCCTCGTCTGTCTCAGACTGGACCTGAGTGACAGCCTGATGTCAGCTCTTCATGCCCTGCAGAAAGCCCTGGGGGAACCCAATGCCTTTAGCCAACAAAGAGCAGTAGGTGTCCATTTAATTCACTGGATCCAGGATAATCCACTCAGTATTGATACTGTTTTCCAGGAAATCCAGGAGTGTCCTTTTTAAAAAGTGATCGCACTGACAACCAGAAGCACGATCAACATTTATCTCAAGTCCACACTCAACCGTTTGACAAACATATAGAGTTCTGTCCTTTTTTGGAAAAATAAATTTTTTCAATATTCGATTTCTAAATGTTTGATTCAGTCAAGAAAACATAGTTTAGCTTTTGTAATACAAAGAAAACACAAGAAAAGGGTTTGCTAGACCCAGTTATTCTTTTACATTTCTTTCAGCATTTTTGCAAGTTCTGTAAGAGCAAACAACATATTTCCTGTGTGTTTCTCCAGAGGTCTGGTTTCTAACAGACCCTTTTCTCTTGATTTTGATATGCTGATTATGGTCAGTCTGCATGCCTGTGCTCCAGCATTTCTCCAACAGTCTGTCAAGTGTGTATATGTCTCTTAATTGTCCCCATTGTGTCTGATCTCAGAGGGCAGCCTACACCACCGTGCTGCAGGAGTGGCTGCGTGTGTCCTGTCACAAAGCAGCGGACACGGCTGTTGTCAAGGCCTATATGAGCACCTTCGCCTCAGTCTCCCCTCAGCTGCTGGAGTTTGTAATCAACATGGCAGATGGCAACGGGAATACAGCGCTTCACTACACCGTCTCCCACTCCAACTTCCCCGTAGTGAAACTGCTGCTGGACACTGGTGAGTATATGCGTATGTGCATGAGAAAAAAGTGAGAGTCAAGATTACATAAGGGGGAAGTGTAGACGCGGGTGATATGGTCACTAAATTGAGGACATTAACTAAAGCATTCAGATCATATATGAAAAAGTGAAACTCCTTTTCACCCCATTGAGTCAGATGTTTAAATGTTTTGAAACATTCCCGTCTCCAACACGTCATTCATCTCTGTCAGTGTTTGTGCTGCTGTTGTTTCACCTGTCTCACTGATATATACCTGACAGGCCTGTGTAATGCTGACAAGCAGAACAAGGCGGGCTACACGGCCATCATGCTGACAGCTCTGGCCGCCTTCCACTCTGACAATGACCTTCAAACCGTCCTGCAGCTGCTGCGCACAGGGGACGTCAATGCCAAGGCCAGCCAGGTGCGCCCTCTACTGCTCATTATGTTTTACTGCAGCTCCAAACACAACCAAACCCATGTGACTTACTGTACAGAGCATTTACAAGTTTGCTTTTCCAAACTCTGCAGTGTATTCGGACACATTAGAGAGCAGAGTTTTATTCACCAGTATGTAAACATGTAAATGCAGTCTACATGATGGCCATTTAGTTCTGAAATTAGATCCACATGTTGAAGAGATGAGTTTAAAGATTTTAAATGTGTGTTCGTAGGCCGGTCAGACAGCGCTGATGCTAGCCGTCAGCCACGGTCGAGGGGACATGGTGCGGGCGCTGCTGTCCTGCGGGGCACAGGTCAACATTCGTGATGACGACGGCTCCACAGCGCTCATGTGTGCCTGCGAACACGGTCACGTGGACATTGTGCGCCAGCTACTGTCTATGCCGGGCTGTGATGTCACTCTCACTGACAATGTAAGCATATATTTCCTTTCCGTCTCTCTCTTGTTTTCTTTTTTAATCCTTCCCAAAGCCCATCATCTGACCATCATCCTCTCGTTTCTTACAGGACGGCAGCACTGCTCTGTCCATTGCGCTGGAGGCCAGCCAGAACGACATCGCTGTGCTTCTGTATGCTCACCTCAACTTTGCGAAGCCTCCTTCCCCTGTGAGTACTTTGATGCACTACTAACACACACTTACTGTTGTCTTAAGGGCCTTCTTTGTTGTCTCAGTAAGGCACAGTGTAACTAACTGAAGAAGAGGTAGATGAAGCAGATCAAATGTAAAAGAAAATGGAACATCAGCACAGACGAAACTCCTTGAAAAGACTAAATATCACAAATTAGATGTTGAGCTGTACAAGTTTGAACATATCTGAAATCTTTATATTTTACATATTAGCTATAATTGGTACAGCTTTACGACAGCTGTGAGTGTAACTGTACAGAATATGGCAATTATTATCATAGTTTAAAATGTACATTTAGTTTTTGACTTTTCAATTTCATTTAAGTTTCAGAGGGTTTACTTGTTTTAGTTTAGTTTCAGAAAAGTTTAGTTTTAGTTTTTGTAAGGGCCAAGTATAATGTCTCAGAAGTATGTAACTACAT
Source organism: Bovichtus variegatus (assembly GCA_943593645.1). Classification (NCBI taxonomy): domain Eukaryota; kingdom Metazoa; phylum Chordata; class Actinopteri; order Perciformes; family Bovichtidae; genus Bovichtus; species Bovichtus variegatus. The sequence goes on from CALSCE010010635.1 coordinate 5,877,050, forward strand.
ATATATATATATATATATATATCTTTTGATTTGGGAATCAATTTGGGCACTCTTTCACTACAACACAACTCAAACTTGTCAACTGCAATTTAATCCCGACCTGAGCTGAATAACTAGTTAACTGGAGTTTGATCTAATACAATGTTTGAATCAACTTATTGTTATTTAATTATACTAGATTAGGGATTAATTGTGAAGCAATTGTGGTATCGTGCCATCTCTTGGATTATCAAATCCGTTCAATTGCTGTCGTTCAATGTAGTGATACATTATAGCAACAAAAAAAACTGAAACTAAAAATGAATTTACTTTAATTTTCATTTTAATACATTTTTAACACAGCAATATAGTTTCAGTTTAGTTTTTGTTTTTCTTAAAGGATATCACCCAATATTTTTCACTGCTTATTTTAGTTTTAGTTTTAATTTACTATAATAACCCTGGAATATGGGACAATAATACCTTGTTTTTTAAACTTGTCTAGGTTTCACCGAAGTCTCCTCTCTTGGGTTCCTCTCCTCCTGCCGGTGAAACTAAATAAAGCCTGCCACAGCCAATCCACAGTAACTACTCATATTAGTGTTTGTTTTTTTCCTCATCTGTGTAATTTAGAGCAGCAATGAGTTTGTGTGTGCGTTTGTTTTCACCCTCCATAATTTAAGTACATTATAACGTGCAGATAATTACATGACAGCTTGCCCCATTGTTATTCATTCCTTTTTGTACACTGTGGTCTTTTTTAATCACAGTGATGGTTAAAAACAGGGGTTTCTCGTGTGGTACAATCTGAAAAACGGAACATCAAGCAGCTTCATAGCCACTGTCCGCACTGTTTTTACAAATTAAAACTGTTCACTAAAATTCATTATACAGTTTATTATTATACACGTGTTGTTTTATTCCATATGAATCTCATATTAGTTGCTTTATAGAGCGATGTGTTTTCATTGTTATGTGTACGATAGCTCTTACACAGTAGCATCATTATGTGTGTAACCATCATCATTTGGAATAACAAAAGCCACCCCTCTAATGGATAAGTGTCCTTGCATCAAGTAGCTCGTTGGTGCTACAAAAGCCTATTACAGAAAACACCACTTCAACAGTATAACAATATTTATACACAGGATTTATTTTTGATATTGATTATTTTACATTTTTGACTAAATTCAGGATTTCCAAGAATCACGATTTTTATTTCCAAAGCAATAGTTAACTTATTACACCTTTTTAACCCGAGAACAAAACGTAATTTTTCGGTGTAAACCACATTTCCTAAATTCAACCCAAAGATGTATCTCTGTGACACTGTGCTGGTGATATTATCAACACAGGCCTAGCATCATTGTGAAGAAGGAAAGAGGTCAGAATTACTCTCTGAAGGATACGGTACGATGGTCTTGTATTTTTATATGTGATGGTATTTTGGATGGTAGTAAGGAAAGATGAGTGTATCTGTGTTTGTAATATTCTGTGCTCATAAGATTTAACAAGACTTTGTTGAGAAATGACTGAAAGCACTGGTGTAGCCACCTCCGCTCTGCTGGTAAGATTGGTCAGGGAACCAGAAAGTGACTGATTGGGGTCTTTAAAGGACGTGCGGTGTAAGATGTGAATATTAAAATAATATATGTCAATAAAAAGTGGTAGTTATTATGCCTAAAATCAAATTCCTTGAACTAAAGTGCATAGCCTATTGATGTCAAAATTTCTATTACTTTTGAAAGACTTTTTCACAATTTTCATATTCACTTTTAAGCAATTGAATTTTTATAAACTTTAGATTTTTTTATTTAATTATCTATCTTTTTATACATTTAGAATTTTTAAGCTCACACCTATTTTATGTAATTGCACAGCTCTTTAGTATATGTTTAACGAAGGTTTATGTAAAGTTCTAGACTGTGTTACTCCTCTTCTAATTTGTGCATTTTGGAAAAACAACGAATTAATAAACGTGGACCACACTGTTTCTATTGCATTTATTCAATATTACTTTTGTTTGCATGTAAGCTGCCGTCAGTGATGCAAAAACAGTTTGCACTGTTTGAAGTGTTACATCAGAGTAAGTGCTAATAAAGCCTCTCGGCCATGATAACAATGGGTCTTTTAGGGGGGGAAACTTTGAAGTAATTGGTATTTAACTGGTAGTGCATGTTAGAAATGTCCAATAGAGGGCGCTCTAACACAAACAGCAGGTAGGTAAGTGGGTAAAGGCCACCAGAATCAATATAAGGTTGAAAAGCATCAAAACTGTCCTACTTTTGTTTTTATGCTTCAACTCAGTTTCATCCATTTCAGTCTCAACAGTATTATACATTTGAGATGAATTCCCCATTATTGAAATTTACCTTAATGTTTGTTGTTAACCTGTTAGGAATCATTGTCCTCTGGTATTCAATGCTCAGAGGTATTATTTCTATACTGCGACAAAAATACTAATACAGTATATTGTACATATAAATAATAATATGATGCTTTACAGTTCCTTCTCACAGTGGGGTAAGCAAAACACACTCCCTCACAATTTACCTGAAGTGGAAAATAATAATACAATTGCATAATCAATTTGTACAACAATGATTAAAATAAATTTAAAAACATGAAGGTCTTTCTCGGGGGATAATTGTAAGAACATGTTGTTTACACATGCTGCAGTTCTACCTGGAGGTGCAGGATGCTGCTATGCAATGCAATGTGTCAGTGAATCTCAATTTACGGCCCAGATAGTGTGCCGGGTGACTCGCTCCAGTTTTTTTTATTCACAATAAAAATACATGTATTCAGAATGGGAAAACTTTTTTTGTACTTTTTTATGGTAAATAAGGTGCCAGAGTTCATAAAAAAGCATCACAACGGATTAATAGAGCTTGTTCATATTAAATGTTACCTCCTGTCATATAGCAAAAATGGCCCCCGGGCAAAGCAAGTTCCCTGTATCCCTGTATTACATCCTCATCCCTCTGTGGAAAGATACAGAAGAAAATGATTGTAACATGTACCCTGATGCCTTCAGGGGGACAAACCCAGAGGGGACAGCATAAAAGATTTACATTGCCAATGTAAATGTACTGTAGGATGCTCCCTTTAGTGTGTATACAAATACTGATACGATTTCTGGTTTTCCAAAAACAACGTTAAATGGAACATACACCAATGTTAGACCGACGTGTTTCGGCTTGTCGTTCTGTATACTACAAGCATTGCTGGAGTTTTACCTCTTCAGACTTTTTCCCTTCTCCAAGCACTTTGGAAATAGGTGAAGCTGTGCCGGAAATCCCCACTCTGCTTCTACAATCCTCACCAGAAGTGACCAGCTGTGATCACAGATGCAAACAACAGCTGAAACAGTTTGATCCTTCTCAGGCGGCTCCTAAAGAACGTACGTACGTCCTGCATGGTGCGCACCTGGGTGTGATCCTGGGTTTGAGGGGGCTATAGCACAACCTGATTATGAGGCTGTTGGTAGATGTAGAACCAACCTGAAACCATCACTAAAATCAAGAATTGAGTTTCCACGTGGAGTTGGGCCTGGTGGTGTTTGGTTAGTTGACAAAGAGGAGCAGGATGCAGAGTCGTCTGATTTTTCTCAAATTGTTTAGTTGTGTTTGCACAACTTTAGTGTTTGTGTTCTATTTGGGCTCTACAATCATCTGTGTTCCTATTCTAATTGGGCAATGGGCAGCCATGTTCATTCCTTTAACCCTTATGAATCACTAGGAACATTTTTGGTTTTTCATTTTTGATCATTTTGGTTTGTGTTGATGCATATGGCATACGTTTTGGCAATTCGCAAGTTCAATCTCAGCTCCTATAAAAAGTCTACAATAAAGTATGTAGCCAAAATACAGACACTCAAGCCCTGAGTGTCTGAAAAAATGTCCCCATAAAAACAATTTTTGATACCATAGTCATTACAGCATAAAATTATGCATCTATTATATCAGACTTTCAATCTAGAGCCCTGGCTTAAAAAAATTTGTTTTTACACATTTTCACCAGATTGAGCCACTATCGGGCAAATACATGTTATTTCCCGGTTTCTACTGAGGTTTTGCTGCTGTATTATGGAGCACTGCAGGGTTTGATGCAGTGCATTAAATCAATGTTGTTGCTAATCATTGACATATCCCAGACTGTGAACAAAAGCCCTCTAGCATTTACTATACAGAAAATAATTCAATTGTTGTGTTTTTTCTGTGTATCTTTTCAAAACAACAGTGGGATTATGTTAACAAACTGGCATTTCATTTAAAGGGTTCCAATTGTGAATATCAATGAATATGTGGTAGTCATTATCAGGACAAAGTTTGTTAAAAGATTTAAGTGGAATTGAAATATAATATAAATATATCATTTTATCGCAGTTTTTGACTGACATTTTTATCCTCTAGGGACATCAGAGCATTTTTTTAAAGGGATACACAAGGTTTAAAAGAGTGCAACAAGGTGTAGCATTTTCAAAAATGTGCACTGGTCACAAAAAAACACTTGTCATAGCACCAGCTGTTTTCTTCAGACAGCTGCTTGTCTTAGGGAGGGGTCGATTAGATAACATGCCAATGCTGTTATGAACTATGTTTGAGGCAATATAGCATTTTAGAGGCATGGCCAGACAATAAGAAATTAGATAGCCACTTAAAATTATACTAAGGCTAAAAGAAAGCAGGCAGACCTCCTCAATGATTCAATTTTTATTATTTATAGATAATTTCTCTTACATTAGCTTTATTCTCTATAGGACGAATCATGATCATAACCACTATGACTGAGAAAAGCCAATCTGTCTGGACAGTAACAAAGTGAAACATGTGGCCTTTTCTCTGTCTAAGTACAGAAGCCTTTAGCCCAAAAACAATGACCCTGCTCATTTGGTTATAAGTGAATGCCAATTTCTGATTATGTAAGGCAGCAGTGTGTTACTAAGAGAACACCAGATATGAGCTGAACTACACTGGAAAAACGTCTTATCTATTCCATCCTGTGAGTGGATCCACCCTTACAGCTACAGCGTAGTGCGCTACATAACCCTCTGAAACAAACCGTGTTTGCCAGGAAACACAGAAAAAAGACTTTAGTCATCATGTTGGAATCTTTTCAACTGATAAATAAATCTATTAATATTACTTGATTGTAGAGCCTGGATTTGAAATCTGTTTGAATGAGGCCTGCTTGGTCTCTGCATGTTTTAGAATCACAATCAGCTATATATATTATATATATATATATTTATATATTATATACAGTATATATACATATTATTTTATATTTTATTTTAAATTATTTAATATTTTATTTTTATATATAT
>CALSCE010010635.1:5933637-5995296 GCA_943593645.1 Bovichtus variegatus
ATATATACACATGTATATATATATATATATATATATATATATATATAGGCACCGCATGAAGAGTAAAATGTCAGTATGTACTGTTCAGTGGTATTTAGATCCTTTAGTCAAAGCTGCAATTTCCCTATGCAAAAATAAGAACAGTAAAGGTCCTTCATTCAAAGTTGTTATTATATGCATTATGCAAGTACTCAGAATGGACACTTTCAAAGTGCTATATGATGATGTCTTATAATAATAATAATAATAATAATAATAATAATATATTAATATTAATTTAATGAATAATACATACTAATATTAATATTGATTATAATAAAAATAATCATAATAATAATAATATTGATCCATCAACATTTAAGTATAATAAGGTTTTTTTTTTGTTATTTTATTAGCTCTTCTTATATATTTGTATATATAATAAATAGGCCTACATTGCTTGTGATTTTCGTACTTTGTGTGAATATTTCTCTTTTAGCCCCTCTTATACCCCACTACATTTCAGAGAGAAATGTTATAATATTGTAATGTAATAATAATATAGGCTAATACATTTTATCACTATTATAATACATCAGAATGTAACACTTTGAAAGTGGTCATTCTGCATGATGAGTACTTTTACTTTTTTTTGAATGGATGTAAATACTTCTTCCACCACTGAACATACATTGTGAAAAAGACTTTCACAATAGCAATTTACATCTTCCTGATTTGACCATGAACACAGACAGTGAAAAGACATACAACGTCTTTATGCGTATTGCTTTATTTATTTATGCCTTTCAGACATGACAAAAAACAGAGCTTTTCATGCTCAGCATGTGACAGTCTTGCGTTGCAGTTCTAATGGTACTGTCTTCCCAGGGAGGACACCACCACGGCCAGGAACTTCTGGAAAGCTGCCTGCATCTCACCAGTGAACGCTTTCCCCAACTGACCAGCAACCACAATGGTCAGGCAGTCAGACAGGAGCTGCAACACAACAAGCATCAGAAAACATCAACAACATGAAAGGTTGGTCATCGTTGAATATGAATAGTTGCATTAGCTCCACAACTTTACCCTGAAATTGTCGGGGTCCACGTGCAGTTTCTCGGAGTGCAGCACGCTCAGCTCGGCGTAGGTATTCTTGATGTCGTCCATGTTCTTCACAGCCCGGTCCAGACCGTGCAGGATAGTTATTCCGTGTTTTGCAACCATGGGATTTCCCATGATCGCAGCGGCGTTGTAGAGGTTTCCAAATTTCCCGAAATACCTCTGAGTCCAGGGATAGACGACCAGACACCTGCGGAAACAAGTAAAAACGTAGATGTTACAGGGTTAGATTAGAAGATGAGATCATTGTGCCAAGAAAATATGCATTTGTGATTGACAGAAACACATTGTTTAAAAAACAAATGATGTCTCCTGCGGAAACAAGTAAAAAAAAAAATGCATAACTTGCAATTTAAAAAAATGGCTCTGTTAATGAACCAATGACTTCTAAACAGAAAAAGATGCCTCACCTGGCTAGGGCTGCAGGGCCCACCACCCCATAATCCATCTTGGAGAAGATGTCCTGGATGGTGGCGCGCTCGAAGTCTGTCCATTCGACCATTTTGTCGGCTTTAGATTTGTTCCACTAGTCGTGTGTTGGTCAGTAGCAGATGCAACTTTTAAAAGAACCGTTTCACTCCTCCCAAAAATAGGCGATTGGAATCCAATCCAATCATTGGATGGAGTGGGGCAGTGGGTTGGCCGAATATTACGGATTTGCAAAATTGATTAGGAAAGTAATAATCTGCAATTCTTAGATTGTGTCCGAAGCTGAGGAAATAGATATTGTTGGTTGTGTTAGGAAAAAGAATATATTGCTTGTGTCCTGCGAAAAGAAGACGTTGTATAAAAAACGAATAACTTGTCATGAGGTGTCCGATTTGATTCCATGATGCATTTCTTATGAAAATGACCAATTTTACATTTCAAATTTTCATTTTTTACTTTTATTTGGAATACTCTTTTACGCCACTTTAACTAATTTGTACACTATAGGCTACATTATGTGCCATTTAACTTAATTGACATGATATAAGCTTTCTTTTTGACAATATGTTCCCGCTAATGTTGTAGTAATTGGAGGCGTTCGTGGTCATTGTTCTAAATGAATCCCTTTGCAATGATAATTAATAAATTCAAGAAAAAGTAAATGATTGGTGATATGGTAATATGGTTTACTTATCATAGGATCCATACCACCGAAGAAGTAGTAAATCCTGTGGAGGGCGCTCCTACACGCCAGGAAGCTCTGACCGCTGCATGACTGGACTTTATGCAACAATCTGCTCATAATGAGGATAAATAATGTAGTATGTCTTACTACATTAAAACAGTATCCGTCATTGTAAAACCATGTTTGCAAAACCACAACTGATAAATGCCCTTCTTCGAGGTCAATTTAGCCCATGCATTTATCAGACTGTAATACGCTTGCAGATCTGCAGTTTACAAAATAAATACTAACTACAGTGCATTTCTGTATTACTTATCATAAATGATTGCCATTTTACGCCATTGTAATCATTCACAAGTTTATATAAATGTCCTGCTATATTTATGGCTATATTTAGTTATATGAATATATATGGCTTAAAATAAGATACATAATTAAAATTAGCTCCACATTGATCAGCTTCTACATTGCAGAAAAGTGATGAATACATTAATGCATCAATAATTATAATCCTATAATATAATATACGTACATTATTCTAAAATATGGGATAGGTTTGGACTCATTAAACTTCTCTCCTTTCAATATGACCATATACGTCTCTGCGTCGCAGAGTACTCATATGCAGGTGGGTGAAATAATACATCGAAATATAAATTTTATTCTCCTATTTTTGAAAGTTTTTTGAGATTATTAAATACCTACAGCAATCCTACTGCAGCAGAAACGATCAGTGCGTCTCCCCAGAAGAGAGACGCTGTGCGCATTTACGCACGAGGAACAGCAGCGAAACTTTATTGATTATTTAAATCAAGTATTTTCAAAAATGACTTGGAAGGGATCTTTATTCACTTACTTTTCACGACACAACTGTCAATGCATATTGTCACTGTGTCAATGCAGTGACCTCATCCCTAAATAAATGAGTTTGAGTGGACACCCCTTATGTACTTCTTTTAGCTGTGAATTCACAAAAGGATTATGCAGCTTTTGCTGCCGATAAACATGTGCAAATAAGACAAAACAAGCGTGCAATTTATTCTTTGTAATGTGCAATTTGAAATAAATAGGTTCGGTCATCTGAAATTAATGATGCATCAAGATACTGTGTCATGACGGAGAGAAAGTATGGAACTGATGCCAATACATAACAAAACGAGAGTCAGTAGCCTACCAATGCTAGGTTTCTTTCATGTTTTATTTGAAGGACTTTATGGAATTTATGAGTCCTGGTTGGAAATGGGTACCGTGTTTTACTGTTTTCACTGCATTACACATTTAATTCTTAAATGTGTAATGCAGTGAACCCATTAAATTAATCAAATTCTTAAATATGTGTATTATAATATTTTTAAAGCGCTGATAGACGCAAAGACCCTAACACAAAACATTGCAAGTATATTTTCACATAAGAATCAGTCCTGTGACTTATTTTAATTTTGCAGAATTCTGGTTCATAAGCCTGACAATCTTTTTACACACACAACAATTCGTATATTAGACTAATATTTACATATCATTTCGACAATGAAATCAGTGGCTTGTGGAACTCTTGCGTTACGTAGTAACGTGGAGTAATGTAGTCCTATATTTCTGGAATAGTAATAATAGCTTTTCAAAAGCCTACATACCTAAACCATACCTACAGTATGCAGCATCGAATCTACTACAATCAGCCAAATGTGCCATCTAGAGGATATAATGTAACATGGAAAATATTTACTTGAATGAGTTAAGGTCTTTTTTAGGCCAAAACTGCCAAATACACTGATGGTAAACTTCGTGAATAACAATGAAAGTATGTGATCATTTGTCAGATTTAATTATAGGTTCAAACCATATTAGGCTACTGCATAGTTGTTTATGTCACATCCATCATTAAACACTAATAAGTTACTAACTAACTAACAAACTAACTCACTCACTCACTGGTATACAGGAGAGCACTGACTATTGAAGGGGAACCTCTCGCCGTCTACTCTGTTCCAGCCGAACACTTTTCAAGGTGACACACAACAATCGCTGCAGCGCACTACATGGACGTGCGGAAGAGAGGACTTTATAGGCAGGCCTTCAAGTTCATTTCAGTGAGACTGTCATCTGTCCAGGGTCGGTGTGTGTGTGTGGCAGACGTTAACACGCCTGCCACAAACTAACCGTAACGGTCACAGCTCGCAGTTGCAGCTAACGTCAAGTTAGCTATTATGCTAACAAGATGTTCAGCCCTTTAGCCGGCTTACCAGATGACCGACAATCTATGTACAGTCAGTCACAAAACAGCGTGTATAAATCTGGCGATAAAACCAGCCCTATAAGCGTCATTCTGGTTAGCTCTGGCAGCCGAGGGAACAAGCTACTTTTTCGATACCCTTTCCAAAGAGTGGCTGAATGTCCGTCATCTATTACAGGTAGGCGTAGCTTTAGCTAAATTTGCATTTGACAGATAATCACAGTTCATCACCTGAGCTCAAACGTCTTTATTCAGAGAATAAACTCAGTGCCTTCGAGGTCTCACTTTCACATAATTACACATTTATATCGACTGGACAGCGTTACAAACATTCCCCAATATACTACAACAGCCCACCAATATATATTGTACCTCAAATGCTTGCAATTGATAGTACAATATCAATCTGATAGTGCGTGTCATTTCTTTCAGTATGTGTTGTCAAGGCCCACTTGTGTCCACAGTTCCTCTTTCTGAAAAACTGTTTTCTGTTGGTTTTGACATGTCGTTTGAGCTTACTGTGATTTAGGTAGTTCCTTCAAATTAAATGTCGTTTTTCGTGTGCTTATTACTCTGTTATCTGAATACAAACTAGCAGTTTGTTTGAGGTCTGACTTTTATATAACTTTTATATAAGTTTGTTTTCATGGCTACATATGGCAACTTTGAGGTATGCCTAATATGGCAAAAATAGGTAAACACTGGAAAACTGCTTTGGCAAAGAATAAGTGGGCACAATAGACTCAGAGAAACAGACCATCGACAAAAACAAACTATAGCTTCATACAATACAAGAGCTTTGAGTTTAGTACACCTCTCTGACACATGTTTGACAATAAGATTGTTAATTGTGGTGTAAGTCTCCACCAATGTATTTTTTTTCTAATTGGCATTAATAATCATGTAAACTAATACAAATATTTCTGTCCACAAGCAAAACAACGAAGTCCATATGCTCTGAACACAACCGGGGAGGGTCTTGAAGATCAGGATGGTGATTCAAGGTATTTTATTGGACTTCATTTAATTTTACAGGGTTTATCATTTTATTATATGGAAATTGACTATGGGTGGACACACAGCCCATTCTAAGATCCACACTTACTCTCATAAGGTTTTTCCTCATTTTTGCGTTAGATCTTTTTTTTTTTTTTTTTTTTTATAAACCTCATTGTATTTTTTAAGAGGAATTGAGGCGCTGCTGTTCCATGTTTAATTTAACTCATGTTATTGAGGTTTAGTTAACTTAATTAATAAATAAAAAAGCAATTGGTAAAACTATCTCCTCACCATGTGTCTAAATGTCCCTTGAAATTTGTCATAGCACCGTCTGTGCTGCATAATGTCATGGTTTCACAAAAGCTATGAAATTAAAGAAGATGGGCTGACTTTTTTTATCCACTGAGTTAAAGAAGAGGGAAACTGCTGTAAACAGGTGCAGCAGATATGATAATAGTTAAGTAGAGTAATGTTCAGATCCATCCACACTCACTACTACACCATGTGTGGACATTTGATTTGTCATTAAAGTATATTAAACAAGGGTCGACTGTTGTTTATGGTGTAAACTGCTGGTGGTGAGTCACATGTGAATTAATATAATTACTGCAATTAGTACAAACATGCAGCATGTGAAGCACTCTGTAATATAGCCATTAATAGACACTATACAATTAAGTGTAAAAACAGAAGAATTTGACAAGACAAAAATGACTAAGTAGAGACTGAGGTATCAATTTTGTAGTTGAGTATTTCCTGCAGTGTGTTGAACACCAGCTGTGTGAGTAACGGATAAAAAGGAAATACAAATTCAGATAAAGTGGTACACTTTCATTATGCACGGTTGAGCAGTCAGTACTGACTGTGGCACAAGTTGTATTAAACATGAACCGAATTTTAACTCCTCCCTCTTTGCACACTCAAAGATGTTGATATCTGTTTCTGAAAAAAATCAAAAAATATCAGACAGAGAACATTTCATCCCTGTCTGTTGTTTCAAACAGCATTTAGTTTTCATCATGCTTTCGCTTTATGGATGGTAATGCTGGTCAGTCGTTGGTTGGCAGAAATGACTTTGGTCACAGGGCTGTAAGAAGCAGATAATTGAAAGTTTTTTTTATCAATTAATCTCACTGGGCATACTGAGATAATACTGGCACAACTCTTTTTTTCTTTTTTTCTTTTGCTCAGTATTTCCCGGCTGACTCCACTACTAACAGGCTTCATGTATATTCCAGTTTTACAGCTTTTTAAAAATGTATGACCTTAAATGACTCTAGAGAGATTATACTAGGTTCATACAGCTCAACAGAGCCTTATAAAAATTTTTTTACTTTAAAATCAATTAAAGCCGACACTTGGAGCCAGAGTTAAGTGCACTGTATAAGATACAGTAGGTGTCAGTCATTTCTGTCTTGGTTAAGAACCTGGCAGCAGCAGCAGTTTGAAGTCATGCAGGAACCGCTTCATAAAGACCAGTATTAAGTCGTTTGCAGTATTTATGTGGTTGTTTATGACTCGCTGCATAAACTAGTTTTCTGTATCTTTTTGAGGAATGTTAACAGTTTTAGTTGCCTTTATGACAGTTTTAAACTGGCTTTTAAGATCACATATCTATGTTAAAGGGATAGTTCTTATGTTTGGAAGTGGGGTTGTATGAGGTGCTTATCCATACTCAGGAGATGGCGGTCGGCACGCCCCCAGTTTGGAGAAACAGACAGGAGTTACTTTATAGAAGCTAAGCAATGCACTGCTGTGGATGTGGTTAGCAGCAAAAAGTATTTAACCTCCTAAAAAAAATCAATATCACTTTAAGTACTGTATATATATATAAAAATATATAGCGATAGACCAGAAACTCCTGTGTTCTGCGAGGTAAAATGACTGTTTTCGTCAAAGGAGACCGCTGGCTTTGAAGAGAGCATAGATAACAGCTTCAGTTCCCTGTTGGAAAAGGCTAGTTAAAACAATGAAAATATTCTAAATATAGCGTACACTCAAACTGATCTAGAGTTTTTTAGGTGGCTAAAATATGTTTGGCTACGGCTCACGTCATTAGCAGTACAATGCTTTGCGTCCTGATTCTCCTGCCTGCTTCTACAAATGGGCAGGCTGAACGCCATCTACTGTACACTGACTAGGGATAAGCACCTCATACAACCCCACTTCAGAACATCCAAACTATCCCTTTAACTGACATTTTTCAACATTAATGAAATGAAGTCTCACTCAGGGTAAACTGGTAATTTGCTTGAATCAACATTCGACCAGCATTTTCACATCACAGTATCACATGTTTGTTCGGGTTGTTTTGATGTCCATTTTATGCATTCAGCCCAACTGTGTGTTGCATTTTCCCTTTTGTTTGCTTTTTTCTTCTTTTTTATGGCCCAATTCCCATTTCAGAGAACAATCTCCACTAACTGACGAACAGTTGGTAGCAGGGTAAGACCAAATCATTCTAAACCACCTTTCCTTCGCTTAGATCACCCCTGTCTTTTTTTTATTTTTTTTTTTATCCCCTTCTTTCCTATTTCGTGTCCTATAAGGATCCCCAACCCTAATCTCAGTAAAATCCTTGTAATTTATTAGTAGCAGATCCAGTGAATCAGTGCTTTGGTTAATTCAGGACTTCAGTTTTTCTTTCCTCTGTTCTCTATCGCCTTTAAAAAAAACAAAAAAAGAAACACAACAGTTTAAAACTATAATTAAAGTTTTAATTCACATTGATTATATTAACTATAGTATGTAGACTCAGCATTATGAAACACAATATAAATCAAATCCAAACTACAATAAAGCAACTACTACCCTTCTTTTCAAATTGTGTTGGTGAGGTAAGTCTATAGTGTGTTTAATTTTTTTCTGGAAGTCAACGTCTTGATTTTTTCCCTTTGATTGCAGCATGAGTTACTTCAGTCAAACCAGCATGTGTCTTTCACATTCTTCATTCGTACAGCGACTTCACTGTTTCTGCAAGGCGGCTTCTTCCTCTTTTCTCCTCTCCAGTAGCCACACAAGCTTTTTTATTTATTCTGTCTTTGTTGAATTACATTACAGCGAGATGCATCTGATTAACGCAACCCCTCCTATAGATAGGAATGTGAGAAATGTAAACAAACAGCTAATTTAGACTTTCTTACTTGTCCCAGCTGTTTCTGAGCTGTGACTTCTCCTCCCACCCTGCACATCTTTCTTATTGAGTCTGTTCTTCCTTCTTTAAGGTTCTCTGACATCATCCTCGCCACCATCCTGGCCACCAAATCTGATATATGTGGAAAGAAGTTTGAACTGAAGATAGACAATGTTCGATTTGTGGGTCACCCTACTCTCCTCCAGCATCCTCCCATCATTCAGGTAAGACCCAACATGGGTCCCACTGAAGTCACTCTTGATTTGAACTAAAGTTCAATAGTAAACAAGATGTTTTGTCATTTTAATCCGGCAAGTTAGCTTGTTACCACTGTTCAGAAAAGCACCATATTTGTCTCTCTTTCTCACGTGGAAGAGAATTTGATAGTTTTGGAGCAAAACAAAAATGTTGCCTGGAATCACTACATTAAAACGTTTTGATACGTAGGTACAGCCATGTGTGATGTGTATTTCCAAGATCTGTTATTATAAACTATTAGACATGGGACAATATGAACATTTCATGCCATGAGTATCCTGGCCAAAATCATTGTGATTCACGTTATCCCAATAACAACAATATGCTTAAAACTCTTGAAATGGCAGTAAAACATCCAGGAATCGCTTTAGCTTACATTGTGTTAAGACATTTTTTTTTCTGTGTTGCATCACAGATAGGACACACTTATTGTTTTAGTGAACATCCTTTTTTAGTGAAAAACAAACAATCTTAAAAGAAGTAATAATCATAAATGATAAGGTCCCCAATGCATAAATAAAGGATAAATATAAAACAAGTCTGTTCTTTCTTGCATGATAATTCCTGTATTAGTAGCAGAGGGCTGAGGCATTATGTTTCGGGTTGTCCGTCCGTCCCATTCTCGTGAAGGCGATATCTCAGGAAGGCATTGAGGGAATTTCTTTAAATTTGGACTTAAAGATGAACTGATGAGATTTCTTTGCTTTAATTGCAGTTTAAATCAGGCACCATTTTTCTCTTCTCTACCGTGATAACACCCTCAAAAGCTTTTTCAGGTCACCCGTGAAGATATTCGCGATTCTCCCTAAAATGAAAATTCCCAGAGGTATAGCTTTTATCTTGTGAGCCTGTATGTGTGTTAGAAGGGCAAAATGTGCTCCTGGAGACAACTATTGTAGCTGAAACTACCACAGAATAGGTTTTGCCAGGTGTTGCGTCGCAACTGTGCAAGATGCAGTCACGAAACCTTACAGATGTGTAGTTGAGATCAAAACGAAGGTCGAGGTCGAAGATGGTCTCTATTTGTGAGTATTTTTTTATCGGATCTGCCATCCTATATCGTCCCTTCCCCATTAGACACCTGGGATTGATAATATAAATTAAAAAGTGCCATCTTGATTTCTATTAATGTTATTATTGTAATATCGATGTGTCTTGCCATCTGACATTGATGAGACCACAAGGCCATTTCTTATTTCTCCATGACCCTCTCAGTGTAAACCTCAGCAGTGCCCCCTGCTGACAGTTCTTTTGCCTGACGATTCACTGCCCATGTTGCCAAGATGAAGGCATTTAAAAGGGATATAGGATTAGATAACAACTTGTAAAAAACATTCTATTATAAGGTGCGTGAGTGGAAACAATATACTGTAATTCAATACAACAACACCTACTGTACATGACTTGTACATTTGCATAGAGCTCAATCAACACTTCTCAGATGCAGGCTCAACAAAAGCATTTCAGGTTTGACACAGGTGGATTTATTGCAGAGCTGTTATACTCTGCTGCATAACATTGTGCTGGTGCAGCTTTTATCGTGTTATATTTGTGAACTGCTTTTTAAAATGAAGTTGATATGTACAGTTGTGGTCAAAAGTTTACATACACTTATATTTACTTATATTTTTGACCCAGACGATTTGATCACATTTTTCAGTAGACCCATAATAAATTCATAAAAGAACCAAACTTCATGAATTTGTTTTTGTGACAAAGAAGTATGTGCTTCACAGAAAATAGTTGTAGAAATGATTGGAAACTCAAGACTGCCGTGACATACATGTTCTTTACAAGTGTATGTCAACAACTATATAAATCTACACGCTGTGAGTTTACATTTTATATTGTTTTTGGAAACATGCTTATTTTATGCATCTTGTGAAAAAAAATGTTTTTCTGTCTGGGCAGGTTTCAAAGACAGATCCTTCACCTAAGAGAGAAATGCCAACGATGATCCTGTTTAATGTGGTGTTTGCACTAAGGGTATGAAAAGACTTCTTATCATTCTAATTGTTTAGCTTTTTGCTCTACCTGTTGAAATAAGGTGTGCACAAATGTTAATATTAACACTTATGCACAGTTTATTTAAACTGGTAGAGCAAAAAAGCATATTTTTAATTATGGCACAATTAAGTCATCTGGCTGAGGGTGCGACACCTATATTTTGTGTTCTGTTAATCTGTGTTTCCTGTGAATGGGAGGGGTGTGGCTGAGTGATAATGTACTCTTTACTCTATCTGTGAGAGCATGGGAACTCAAAGGAACGGGGCCAATGTGCTCAGCTTAATCATGCTGCCCAACGAGGCACAGCCTGTTCCTGCCCATGCTGAGTCACTGTACCCAGTAAGTCAGTACAGTACAGCTGAGATGGCGCGAGAAGTGCTCAGTCATGTTTTGTCAATGATATCTGCCCAGAAATTGTGGTATTTACCATGGAAATTTAAAGAATTTGCCATATGGTAGTGTCTGTGTGTATATGATAATGTTATATGTACATAATGGGGCTCATTTCTGTGTATTTTATAATTAATTGCACAAGATGTAACCATTCAAATTCCAATGGATTCACAATTAAGATTGTATGCCAGTAAATTATTTCATATTATTCTACATTCATACAGATTAGATTTGTTTCTTATTTTTATATCTACTACAATGCATAAAAAATAATGGCAGCTGATCTACTTAGCAATGCCAAGAGATGTTGTAGGTCACTGATCATTTTATATACTGTGTCCAAACTCTTTTACATACCCCAAGAGAACAGAATGTAATAAATACCTCTCAGTATAATGCAATACAACACCTCTAAACTTCAGAAATACCACAGAAATGAGGCAAAGACCTTTGAGACCCAGTTTTAATACAACTGAACAAAAAGCTTTTGCATGGTTGTTATGTGGGATTGCATTACAAGTTATGATTGAACAGGTGAAACTAATAAACTGTTCGCTCAGTTGGTTGACATTGGCCTAATATTTAAAAAGCGTAAAAATGATAAGCATTCTGTATTAAACATACACTTCAATATTTAGCTCAGGTATAATTTGGATTATGTATTACATTCCTATCTTTTCATTCGTCTCAGTGTGTTGCCTACTAAGATTGTTACCTCACATAAAGGAGCTTAGAAGTAATGTAAATATTAAACACTTGAATGTTTACTGAGCTACAAATGAAAGAAATTGGTAATCACGTGAAACACTTACAGTTAGAAAAACAATTAAAATGTTCGGTTTTTATATGGCAACCTGCAGTATTATACATTATTTCAATAAGACAAACTCATGACTGGTAATTGATAGTGCGGTGTTATTTAAGATGATACCTGTGACATTCCTGTTTGTTTGTTTTAGTGTTTCTCCCTTACAAGAATAAATGTACATAATATATGTTCACAAATATGCAAATTAGTTTATAAACAGATGTTAAAAAAAGAAGAAAGAAATATATAATCACTGAGTTGTATACGTATTACTAACATGCTTCTGTAAAAACTGTATCCCTCTCATCGTTTACCTCTACAGGCGAATGCTGACCCGTCCGTCATCAGCTGCATGCATAACTTGTCACGCCGCATCGCCATAGCCCTGCAGCACGAGGAGCGGCGCTGCCAGTACCTGACCAGAGAGGCCAAACTGATGCTGGCCGTCCAGGATGAGATTACCACCATGACTGAGAGTGAGATTCACACTTGTCACACCTCAGAACAGCAATGTGCTGCTCTGTCTCTGCCAGTCATTAGAGTTCACAGATGTAATTGTATATATTGGTGTATTTATTACAAAACAATGTAGCTTGTTAGTGTATCAACGTTGTGATGATGTCAAGGCTGCAAATGAGGATTACTTTCATTATCAATTGATCTGCTGATTATCTTCTCGATTAATCGTTTGGTCTATAAAATATCAGAAAATTGTGAAAAATGTCCATCCCAGCTTCTCAAATTCCAGGTTGATTTATTTTTAAATGTCCTTTTTTTGTCAGTCCAAAACGATTTATCGGTTATCAAAATAGTTGGCAATTTTTTTTCTGCTGATAGATTGATTGTTGCAGATATAGATAATGTATTGTAGCTGAGATTTGAAAGAATATTTTGACAGTGTTCTATGTTTTTCCTGATTTAAGCGGATGGAAGCCCGCAGTCCCCATTTAGGCAAATTCTTCCCAAATGTAAACTAGCCAGGGACCTGAAGGAGGCTTATGACAGGTGTGTGAATAAGCACATTGTTATTTTTGTATTGTTATTTCTCCCCTTTCGTACCATGAATAATGTACGTATATTGTTCATACAGCTGACTCTAAATATTCATGTTTTTGCAGCCTTTGTACAACTGGCGTGGTGCGAATACATATTAACAACTGGCTCGAGGTGAGCTTCTGTTTACCGCACAAGATCCACCGGATTGACGGCAACCACATCCCCCCTGAGGCATTAGAGCGCAGCCTTAAGGCTATAAGGTTTGTTTTTACTTTTTATGTGCATAATTAAAAGTTTCTACACTCTTCTATGTGTGTTGAAACTTTTAAAATATCACTTCTGTCAACACCTCAATCAGCAGTTGTGGAGTGTGAAACTGAAAATGACCTATCATAACTAACCACAGATACTCCACCCAACCTCCACCTTCTTAAAGCATAAACACATGCAGGAAGTGTTATTATCGAAAAAGCCTTTTCTTATGCAATATTTAAAATAATATTTAGAAATTGCCAAATGTTAACTTACTATATAATACATTTGTAACATTTACTATTAGTTGCAAATATAGTTTTCTTCTTTTCTGGGGGTAGAGGAAAAATGTGACTGTCTCCTATTTACCGGTACTCTTATTTCTAGATTGTGCATTTATACTATTCTTAATTCTGAATGGAGCCTTAAAGCAGCATAGTGTTCATTTGTTTATTTGACTTGGCTGCAAGTCATGCAAAACTGCAAAATGAGTCCGTAGTTGTCAGCTCAGAATATAATAGAACGGTATAATACCCTAAATCGACCTTGTTGAGGAAGAACAACAATAGATTGATAAACTCATGACTCTAACACACTTACATTTAGTCTGCCAGCCTGCGTAGGCCTGACTACCAAGTCGCACAGGATTGTTACAATCCTTTGAAATCTGTTGTTAGATGCACTGGTGACACTCAGCAGGTCGACTTGCTTAACAAGAAGTCTCAGATCCTTGAAACTAAGAGTCCAATCCCCCATCTGCTTGTTATATTTAAGGAGAAGTGTGTCTTTAACAGCTGATTAAGGGCTCTATATTTTATGAGCTTCAGTACAGACATATAAAGATCATACTGCCCCCTATTGTTACTTCAGCCTACTGACATCTTCTACCTGGCATTTTATTTCTGTCTTTTGAAGCTGCAAAGGTGAAATTAGTGCAAGCTATGAAATCTTGACACCTCTGCAGAAATATTATCATATTTTTAATGAATCAGAGTGTTCAGTTTGTGCTCTCAGATACTCGGTTGTTCTGTAGATGTTCTGTTGTACAGACTGTCACTAAAGCTGATTCCTTCTGGCTTCTATTGAGGAAGATTCTTGACCTCTAAAGAGGAGGTTTGTTGACTCAGAGGTTGCATCATATGTTGTTTCTGTCCTTCAGGCCCTATCATGCCCTGCTGCTGCTGGAAAGTGAGAAGGCACTGCTGAGCCAGCTTCCTCTGGACTGCTCGCCTGCCATGGTGCGCCTCATCAAAACCTGCTCAGCGGTGAAAAACCTGCAGCAGCTCGCACAGGATGCTGACCTGGCCTTACTTCAGGTGGAGCACACTCACACCGCCTGCATCACCACTGCACTTTACAACATCAGATGTCCTTTTCTGATCTCAAAAGGCATTTATCTTTACATTTAAAAGCACTTTCTCCTAATTAAAAAAGTATGTATAACTACAAACAATCATTACGCTCATTCTCAAATGAAATGTTTGGTGATTGTGTGATATTTTCAAACCTTTTCCTTTAAAAAATACAATGTCATCAAAGTTATACATGCAGTAATATCTATAACATGGAGAATGAAAGATCATGATCCGTTTAGCTGTATGTAGCACTTGAACAAGACTATTAGAAATAGAAAAAATGGGAAAAAGGTGCAAAAAGTGCAACAATGGGAGTGATAGTGATGTATGTCTGAGATCAATTAAAATATATATGAGTAGAAGTCGTTTACCCAGAGAGCTGTTGATGGTGTCTAACTGCCATCTAGTGGACAACATATGTATATTCAAAGAAAATGTGAGACCACCAGTACAAGAAGTTCCTGTATCTTCCTTCTAAAGTTGCTTTTCAATTGCCAAACATGTTGTTGTTTAGATCGACTTATTACTAATTCTCCCTCTCAGATCTTTCAAATTGCTGCTCACTTGGTTTATTGGGGCAAAGCGATCATCATCTACCCACTGTGTGAGAACAACGTCTACATGCTGTCTCCTCATGCCAACATCTGCCTGTGAGTGTTCATGATGGGATGTACTACTGTAGAGCTAATGGACCATAATATTGCTGAGCACCCACCCATACCATTGCCTCATATACATAGTTCTCAAAAACAAATCTTTATTGTTGTTAAATCCAGTTTATGTACTTGTTAAATCACCTCAAAATGTGTTATGAAATAACTGGATTGGGCCATTGGCAGCACTTGTCATTTTCTTCTGTACATATAAAACTTTAAATAGCCTTTCCTTTACTTCATTGTGGAATTTTTTTTGCTGTGTTAATGGAAAAGCTTGCTGTTGTAGAATAATGTCTGCCTTCTCTCCCTGGATACGTAGATACTCACCATTGGCTGAGCAGTTTGCTCAGCAGTTTCCTGGTCATGATCTGCCCTCCATGTTAGCCAAGTTCTCACTGCCTGTCTCTCTGGCCGAGTTCAGAAACCCCCTGGAAGCTCCTGCACAGGAGGTAGGACTATTGTACAATAATAAATACACAGCCAATAATCTTACCTCTCCACACTGGAACACATAAACACATACACAGACTACACATATATTAAGCTAGCCAATAATTAATATCAAGTCCTACAAAAAAAATGGTATATAATGAATGACAATCCCCCTGGTTTTTAATGTAAGTCAATTTTATTTTCTTATTATGTTTTTATTTTTTCATGTTAGTGAAGTAATATGATTTATTTGTATTGTTTTTTTATTTTCAGAAAGAACATAAAAAAAAAAAAAAAAACTTAAAGTGAACTTTCTTGGAAACAAATATTTCTAGTTTAAAGAATTACAAATTTTTAGATTTAAGAATTGACTGCAACATTGTAAACAAAAAACACAAAAGACATTTTTGTACAAAGAAAACAAAAGTGAAAGTATAGTTCTCTGGTAAATCCCTATGACATAAAGAACATTCCTGTAAATGTAGATACTGCATTGTATGAGCAGAACCATCTGCTGTTCTCCTCCGACCCATCTTGTTTTGGCATTGCTGCTTGAGCGTCGGCGCTGAATTATAAATGGAAAAGGGACATCAGCTCCAGCGTCTGCAGCCTCCATTTTTCATGAGAACAAGATCAGAGCCATGACTCTTTATTTTTGGCTCTATTTTGAGCTTGTGTGGCACCTGTGGCTGATTTAAAACATTTGACCTGGTTAGGGACATCAGCTTCACTTGTTCAGAGTTTCTCCTGTGCTCTGCTCCTGGCCAGGCTCAGCTGATCCAGATGGTGGTGTGGATGCTTCAGCGTCGCCTCCTGATCCAGCTGCACACTTACGTCTGCCTGTTGGTACCGCCCAGCGAGGATGAGCCCGGGTTGAGGGATGAAGACCCTCCAGTGGCCGCCCGAGTAGGAGGCCGCAGTCTCAGCACCCCGAGCGCTCTCAGCTTCGGTTCCCCAAGTATGTCCTCACTCAGCTCCCTCCTCGGCCCAACTCTTTGTGGTATAATATGGCAAATAGATAATCAATGTGTCTTCCTATGTATAGCCAGCAGTGACGATATGACCCTCACCAGTCCCAGTATGGACAACTCCAGCGCAGAGCTACTGCCTGGTGGGGACTCCCCGCTCAACAAGAGGATGACAGAGACGCTGCTTGCCAGCCTGTCGGAGCACGAGAGGCAGGTTATTCTTAACATCCCTGCTGCACAAAATCCAGAGGATCTGCGGATGTTTGCCAGGTAATTAAGCCAAAAGCCTAGTGCATGTTCTGCGCTTTTCTGTTAAAACAATTAAACGTTTCTTGTGTTTCTGCTTTTACACAGTCAGATTAAAGGCCTCTTTACACTGTGCCATGTTGGGCTGTCTGAGACTAAAATTGACAATCATGAGAGAAATCTTAAGTCGTGAATCAATTGATATTGAACAGTCACAGATTTCAACCAAGATTTTATTCTACCCATCTTGCACATACTTGCAATAAACTTGCTGTCGTCATACAGTCTAAAGGGGACTTAACAGATGGGATGCGTTTTAGTGAGGATTTAGTGAGGAAATAAGAAGATATTTGTGCATTGGTTTGGAAAATTCTTCTTAAGTTCTTTTAAGTGCATTCACAGAATATTGGGAAATTTAATTAGAAAATATTGGCGGGAGAGTTCAGATCATTTGCCAGCCGTTAGTGCTGTGAATGTTCGAAATAGAAAATGTCTAGAAATCTTCCTAATCCGGTATCCAATATTGTGTGCCATCTACTGCACAGCAAGAAAAAAAAAAGTCCTGTCTCATGGTTGATTTACGCAGCTGATGATTCAATAACTCTTTTCTGTCTGTCATGTTGACTGCTTGCAGGCTGCTGCACTATTTCCGGGGACATCACCACCTGGAAGAGATTATGTACAATGAGAACATGAGGCGCTCGCAGCTCAAGACGCTGTTTGACAAGTTCCGCAGTGTCCTTGTGGTGACCAACCATGAAGATCCCATTATTTCAATCTTTCAGTCACCAATGGAGTAGTAGCACGGAGACAGTATCAGCTCTCACCAACTGGAAAAGATGTCACTTTGAGAGCCGTTAATAGCCTGCTGTGCTCACAGCTAAGTGCTATTGCTCAACAGTGTTGTTTTAAAATGAAAACAATGATTGCATTAATGAGTGTAGATTTACAAAAGTGTTTTTCCTTTATGAGCCAAATGTTTGTTTACAATATTAAATTATTTTGTACATACCAGAAATGCCTGAACCTTGAATATTGGAAATAGGGGTGGCTTAACTTCAACTTCCCCTGCCTGTCCCAGATGTGTTAGATAATCTGAGCTGACCACAGAGGGTCACACTGAGTAATGATCATTCCAGACCTCCAGCTACCGTTCCTCAGCAATCCCAGAGGTGGGGAGTGAAAAGCGGCAAGAAAGGAAAGACTCAACATCAACAGGCAGCTTTTGCTTTTGCAAACATCTGTGAAATCACTGAGAAGAGAATTTCCAAAGTATGAATGTTTATTAAAAAACACAGATGGAAGACCTACACAAAAAAGACTCATGAGTGAGTAAAGGTTAGAATTATTATTTTATTTTTTTTAATATGCACTGATAAATTGAGTCTTACTCTAGCTGATTTAAGTTCTAATCTAATACTTACCAGTACAACTTTGCATCAGTACCTTAAATACACTGTCAAAATAAGTTGGACTGTAATAAATGCATGAGAAACATTGTGTGTAATATAAGTAGATTTGAATGTAGACGTTCAACCAGTCATGGAGGTTATTCTACCACGTTGACTTTCTTCTTAAGTTGTTTTGCTGCCACAAAAAGTCCACAAAAGGAACAGATGGCAGAGTAGTTTCAGGAATATTCCTGTTACGTCCTTTTGACATTGTGCCGTCCTGGGTCAGACTGCACATCTGAGAGACCTTAATTGTTTATTACATTTCCAGACAGAGACTGTCTTTCTGCCTCTTTATTCACTACGCTAACACAGGGGTGCCCACGAAGATAAAACCGCCAGGGCTTCTTGGCCCATTCCCCATGCGACTCAATCCCAATGCGTGGTGCTGACACTATATCCTGGGGTTCTGCTGGATTTGTGCTGCTGTCCTTCTCCAGCCACACCTCTGGGTCTGAGACTAGGTCTCGACGGTCAAAAGAGCGTGGTATACTTAGAGCTTGGCACAGCTTCGAAGGCCCGTTGCAGAGCTCTTTGTCCTTCAGTTGTCGGGCTCCCTCTTTGCGTCTGGCCGCCCTCAGCTGCCTCATGATGGGCTGACCCTGCAGGGGCTGAAGGGAGCGCAGCAGCACGGCAGCACCCTCCCCTGGAAATACAGCACACAATATGCATCAGTCAGCAAGGCTCCGCCCTGTCTCCTTCCTTTCGCCCTTTACCCACTGACGATTTAAAAAACAAAAACAATGCTGTATTGGTATAATGTCGAATTAATGATAAATACTTGGAGGAAGGTAGTTTAAACCAAAAAAAGCATTTCTTCTGTGTCTATGCACCAGTAGGCAAAATGGAATAAAGTGGGAAATGCTTTTACCTTCACTAGACACGTTCATACAGAGGTAGATGCCATAGATTGGATACACATAGATCGTGCCAGGCTTCATGAACATGGCTGTGTTCCTCTCAGTGCGTTTGCCTCCTGCTGAGTGTGAAGCTTTGTCCTCTCCTCCAAGGTAGGCTTCAGTTTCCACTATTCTCCCTCGCAGCTCAGTGCCATCTGCACACCTGCGGACCAACACCTGCAGGGACAAGGAACAAGACAGATTATGTTAAATAATGATTACTAAATCAACTAATCAAGGTTAATTGGCAACAATTCTGATATTAAAATTATAAAAATACATTGTACAGCACCTTTCAAAACATAATGACAAAGTGCTTCACAATAGAAACAATTCCAATAAAATGACTAAATAAAAATAAATAAAAGCATTATAAAAAAAGCAGAAAAGTAACAAATTAAAATAAAGTATACAATAGAATATTAAAATTATAAAATAAAAAAATTGAATTGATTAAGATTATTAGACATGAACAAAAAGGAATTAAGTAAAAGTGCATTTAGAAAGTGTTTTTAAAACAGGACAAATGTTTGTGACAAAGAAAAAGACAAAATGGCAAAAAGTCCATGGTCCAAGCTTGGCAAATGTGATAGTAAACTGCATATCTTTTAGTTATGGACACAACACAGACTGATGATCCTACAAAACCAAACATTTGAATATTGGGAATTTGTAATGGGCATATTTCAGTACTTGCACACACTTTAAAGACCAAACTATTTATCGATTAAGCATGACAATAATCTTTAGTTGCAGTCCTGCACTACCCTATCAGGATGCATTTTGGATTTTGCAAGGTTATAGCTGAGTGTAATACAATGTTACAGTGTTACACTATAGGACTGAAGAGGCTGAACCGACAGGTGACTGCATGACATACAAAGTAACTACAGGTGGCCAGACTTTCAGATGAAGGCTGTCCTGTCTTAGGTCCTTGTAGCTTTGATAGATTGAAATGTTGAAAGACTGGACACAAGATGTCCATAGTACAGAGCAGTATATGGCTTTCAGGAACCATCCTTACAAAGTGCATGGGGAGCATTACCTTGCCGAGGAACGCTTTAGCCAAACTGATGCAGGATTGTTTGAAGACGTCCTCTCCCAGTCTGTGCTGCAGGTCACTGGTGAAATAATGGCTGTGCTCCAGCTCAGCACTTTGAGCATGTTCACACTTCTTCAGCTTGGCAGGTGAAACATTTAGTGTGAAATCGGTCCGTTTGTTATGCTTATTTACTGCTTTTTCATGTGCTGCTGTCAATGGTAGCATCTTTCTTTTTCTAGCTGCCATCATAAAACGTTTCAGCGAAATATTACAACCTTAATATCCTTTACGACACCCTCACTGTCTCTTGTGTAATGTCTGCAACACTTGTATATACTATTTGAAAGCATTTACTTCATCATTGCTTTGAGTCTTAAAGTAGATGAACGCTAACACTAACATACAGGAAGTAAAGCATTGTTGTGTTTCTCTTAAAGGGACCGCGCACCATTTCGGGCTGACGGGCGTTACTGTAAATCACTGTTTAACTATTGATTATGTTGCGATTCAGTGTTTCCTGTTAAATGTATCTTTCCAGCCTGCGAGGAGGAATGTCCATCATCTATTTTTGTTCCACGCAATTATCAAACGTGACTTTGCCACCCAACGTTTCCTTTCCTGCTTCAAATGACAGACACATTTGCTGATAGGTAAACCTCCTACACTCGCCTTTTTCCTGCTGCTGTCTTATCTTTTCAGCCTCATTTGAAAACACTCCGCGGCTCTACTAAGAAGTTATAAATAGAGCTGGTGCGATCTTGCCTGCCTGTTCCCAGGAAGTGGATGGCGCCAGTTTGGCTCCAGGCATTGTGGGTCCATGTGGCTTTCTGGAAGACTAACAGTGTGTGACATGGTGCTCTGCCACGGACTACAACTTTATCAGGAAAGTACAAGTTTGCTGTGCTGTTCATTTGAAGCACTGCACTTACACTTTAGCTCATGACTGCACACATTGAGTGATATAAGAGTGGATGGATAGGCAGATAGATGGATGGGTAAATGGAGAGAGGGTGAATTAATAAATAAGTGATGTTATGAATGAGATAGATGGCTTTCTTGGGTCATTGGAATTGTTTAAGAAATCCATGTATACGTTTGTGAGATGCATTGTTAACAGATGACAGAAAATTAACCTGGGTTAAGGTAAAAAAAAAAAAAAAAAAAAAAAAAGGCAGATTTTTATGGATTTTTGTTCATTTAGTCATTTTTTTTTAATGTATATCTACAAACTTCTTAATTTTGCTTGTGTTTATTGGCATGTTTAGATGCAAATGGCTAAACTTCTGTGCAGATTATGCACAGAGGTAAAATGTCCAGTGTGTACAATCTTCCTCAAGACATCCTGTCAAGCTTTTTGTAGTTCATCATTTTGCAGTTATTTATTAATGTGCTTTGCACCACTGGTACTTTGAAGGGAACTTTTTCTCCTTTCAATCTCTTCCGCTTGTACACACCTGCTGGTCTGCTGGGAGATGGCTTTGTTTCACATATTGCAGGCGACATTAATATTGTCAGTTTCTGCTGCAGCTTTACACATAGGATAGATTCACAATGTCCTTCTTTATATTGTGGGTATTTTCTTAGTTCAGATGTTCATCAGACTTGTTTTTCTGCCTTCTTCTGCAGATCTTCCTGAGCTTTCCACAGCTGCAGCGTGAGCTCTGACACATCCCTGTCTTTACTCTGGAAAGCCTTTGTGCTTTGACTGGGAGCCTTCTCCTGTCCTCCTGCAGCTGGGTTGGTACTTTGTTGCTTTAGCTTCTTGTTCACCTCGTCTAAAATAATCTTATCTGGAAGAAGTAGTCTGTTAGTGGACTTGATTTATCAAAAACTATGATTACAAAAGAGGCACATACCATAGACGTATGTGCATTAGTGCCAGAGAACTGTTGTTCACTCTACTCCTAATTCAAAGGGTATTTTAATTAAATTGGTTTTACATGAACTATGCAACGGGAATTTGAAACAGGTTACAGAAACATCTAAAGCGTTTCAGAAGGAGAAAACATTTGGGTGGATATGACTATGTATCATTATGTGTAGTCCTGACTGCAGGGCAAGAGAACAAATCTTTCTCATTTCCACTTTTAATACTCGATATGCTATTTTTTTTTTGGATTATGTTTTGCTGAAGTATTACTTTCAGTATATTAAAGATTTTTTTTCTCAGTCTTTCATTCAATTATTTGTAAGAATAAAAGACAAAAACACAGATGGCAATATTACAAAAAAAAAAAAGATTATATAATATCTCCCCCCACAGAGGCCTCTCTCCTTCGGTCAGTCAGATTTTTGGAGAGGTGCCAGAAACTGCAGCATGCCGGTGAAGTGGCAGCCCAGTGTGTGTGTATGTGTGTGTGTGGCATTGCAGAAATAGGCGAAGGGGGCACGACATTGGATCGAGGGTAAGTTGATATACTGCAACAACATAAAAAAGTGCAATAAAAATTCCCAGTTCAAATATTTGCATGGCTAGTGATTAGATGTCATTAAACCTATTCTGTAGTATCTCGTATTACACGCTTTTATTTTGTCAAAACGGCTATGGTCTTCGAAATGAAATTCCTAAATCATAAGAGACAATTATTATTTTTAGGAGTTTAGAGTTATCGCTTATTCACATAAACATGTAACATAATGCTCCTGTAGGATTGGAGCAGTTGTGCAGTAATTATGTACATAAAGACCATTTGACTTCTTGAACCAGGATGTGATCCAGACAGAAAGCTGCAGAGCATGTTCAGGAGAAGAGTCCTGGCATGAGTTGTTGACTTTGTCATGGCTGGTGGACCAGTGAAGGTCATTGTTTGCTTTGACTGTGTTTTCACTGCTTGTCAGCAGTGATGCTGAAGTGATGCTTTCATTGTTGCTGCCACTGATAATCTTAGAAGCCACAGCTTGGCTGCGGCATTGCATTCTGGATCACTTTCAAAACCAGCAGTCACCGCAGTGATCGTGACACTGAGCAGGGACGCCACAGACTCGTTTGTGTGTGCAGATGGACGAGCAGAATGCAGGCAGACTGAAAATATCTTACTACACCATGAGTCAGAGAATCCTATGAAGAATAAGGGTTTGATCTGCTGGGTGTAATATCCTCTCGTCATGCAGTGTTTAGAAAGTAAAAATATTTGTTTTTGATTGCCCGGTATGCCCGTTCAGTAATCCATCCATGAACACAATAATGTCTTTTGTTTGTGTTCATGGATAGTTTACTGAACGGGCCTACTGGGCACCGGCGACGGGGCCCAAAGTGTCGGGACCCCCTTGCCTTCACCTTGAAAATGTCACTCAAAGAGACCCGTACCAACCAAGAAGAGATTTAAAAATGACCACAAAGAAACAAATATGAACAGACACAATAAGTCTCGCAACAACTATGAAAGGGGCAAAACAACCACAAAGAGACAGAAATTGACTAGTAAGAGACACAAAACAATTACAAAGTGACACAAAATGACCACAAAGAGACTCAAAATATCTACAAAGAAACACAAAACCAGAGAGAAATGCATAAAGACTACAAAGACACACGAAACAACAACAACAAAAAGAGGCTAAAGCACTGAGGTGGTGAGGCCTTTCTCATATCTGTGGGCAGGGGCACATTGTCTCATAATCCGCTCCATGATTACATTGATAAAGTTTATGTAAATTTAAAATGTTCAGTGAAATGTTTCAATTTCTTCAAACTTTTGATGAATCTGTAAATATATACTCATGTACTCTATATAGTTTTAAAACCGCAGCAGACTGGCTTTGCTATCTTTGGTTTATATCTGGCTGTATGAAAATATTACGTCAAACTCATGACTGAAATGGATTAGCCAAAAATAATGTCACTATTTTAAACTGCCATGTTTATGATATCTTAGGTCTGGATGCCAGTACCATCAGTGCAAAAGTCAAAAATGATTTCCCTGAGTACATTGGCCCGGAAAATCTCAACATTTTATCTTTTATTTTATTGTCTTAATGATTTACTTGTTTACCCTTTCCTTGATGATGTCTTCCGTTGTAGCACATTGTACAATAATGCCAAACCCTTTACCTGCGTCAGTGAGGCCTGAAGGCGTGATGTAAACAAATCAGGCAGGACAGTGGTAGGGTTTCAGCAGGAGACTGCTGCAATAATAACTGTGTGAGACTTTACTGTGGCATCTCTTTTATAGGAGAATCATGATTTAAAAAAAGGACACCTCTGATGATCTTTGTTGTAAATAAACACAGTAAACTATTATTGGCAATGTGTCATAGCTTTTGAGCTGCTGAGATAATCTCTTGTTTAATACCGAGTTTAAATTTGTATTGCTTAATGCTTACATGACATCATTGTATTTATAAAAGATTTTCGTCTTCGTTATCCTCATTCCATTATAAGGTTTGGCAGTAAAGACCCGTATTGTCATATGGTAGTAACAGGTGTTTCAGATGACTGTTCACTATGAATTGCTGCATTGTTAATGGGTTTATTTTCAATTTTATATATTTTTCTTCTTTTGTCTTCTCTCTCTTTATCATTTTCTTCTATGTCTGAAGAAATCAGATTGATCGAATATTTAAAAACATTTAAATCCTAAACACAAAGATCAGCTTTCAGTACTTCAAATACAAAGACTGCATATCAACCTCTGAAATGACAAGTTAAACTGTCCAGTAGAACCTTTAACTCAAATAATTAACTCATTTTTGTGACAAGTAAAGGTCTCTTACACAAAAGAGGCTCCTTCCTCACTAAGCTAATGAGTGGCAGCGCCTGGCAGCCATCTGCATCCTCAGTGTTTGATAGGATTAATTATTAATTGATGACAATAAATGATTCATGAGTTTCTTTTCTTGTTTGCTGCAGAGGTGTGGTGTGTGCTGCACAGGTGACCGAGTTCTCACTGAGAGGGGGAAACGGAAGGATTACTCCATGTGAGACCCAGTTCAGACACCTACACAACACGACACGCTTGAAGAGGAAACTGCTCTTTTTCCACATCTGGGATTGCATGGCAACAGAACCACTGGTATATAACCACAGCTTAGGGAATACCATGTATGCATGTGTCAGCTGTATGTCTGTGTTGTCCTTGTGCTTGTCTAGGCCACATGTATGGTTTTGTTCTGCATTATAGAACATTTCTGTTGCACCAGTTGACTTGAGAGTCTGGTTCAGAGGGTTTAATCAGCAGAGACGCACTTGAGAAACAGAAACATCTGGGCACAGTACAGTGAATAAACCCATGGTAGGTGTTTTGTACTATAAAGCAGTTTAAAAGCATAAATGAGAGAATCAAACCGTTTAGTAGATCATTCATTCTTCATCTGTTTGGTTGATTGATTGAGTCTGCACTGAAATCCCCAGCCCCCTGACCTTTCTCGGTCTACTCTGATAACAGCTTCCTTGTCTCTGCTCACACCTGTGGCTCTCAGAGGGAACAACCGTTGAGTCAGGGAGGGAGGGCTGTCTGCAGGATCTCCCTGGTCTTATCACAAAAACAAGGGAGTATAAGTTTGCTCAAAACCACGCGGCGAAAAAGCTTTTCTGCCCTTTTTTGATTTCTTTAACAGCCTCCTTTCCTTCTGCTGTGGTATTGAGCCACAGTACTTCGGACTGCCTCTTGCCAGTAATCATTGAATGAAAACATGCACTATATTTTACCTCAGAGACTTAAGCTCTACCCCGCTATTGATTGTGTGATCAGGGCTCACAATATAACAATAATAAATGAACAATATTTAATTTCTTCTCGGCATACAAAGCGCAAACAATTCTTGTTCTAGCAAAATTCAATAGACCCTTAAAGGCATCCTTGGAAGAAGAAAAAAAAGACACATGCTTGTAAACAGTATTTGGCTTCTTTGAATATTTCTTCACCTATGTACGTGAGAGCAAAAACCTCTGTGGTCTTAACCCCTAAACGATGGTCTCCCCATCACTTCTCTGCTTGGTTAAAGAAAGAGGAAGCCGTTAATGGAGCGTCGGACAGTGTCCTTTAGCTTAAACATTACCCTTGCACTCAACCCTTTTATCTGTGTCTGATTGATGGGGCTTTGGGGGGCCTTGAGTGCTCCTACCGGTCCTGTGTCGCTTCCTAATTGCTGCCTTTGCCTCAGCTTCAACCCTCCTCTCTCCCAGGGGAAACTTCACCATTAATTACTGCAACTTCATGGTATATCACTCAGAGACTCCCGGCTGGCTGCTGAAGGGTCCTTACATAGCTGACTACATGTAAAAGAGTTGATGAAGTCCAATAAACTCCTGTGGTGGAAATATCGTCTTTTGCTTAATTTAGGAGCATGTCTCTGAATGCGCTCGATTTTCAGTGTGCCTATCTGTCTTGCTGGCAGGGACGAGACCCGTGGGTGCAAGACGGAGAGGAGACTTGAGCTGAGAGGAAGTTCTAGCCTTTCATACTGTGAACTACAAAGAAGAACAGTTGTGAGACTGCTGTGTGCCTGCAGTATATTTAAACTCACATTTGAAGAGTCTTGATGAAAGAAAGAGGAATTGGATGTTTCTTGCTACAGATATGACTAACTGTATGGGAGGAGGTGTTACAACATTTTCAAAACTACTCTTTAGACGTTTTTATATTTCCTGTGTCGAGAATACTGTTAATGTAATCACGCACTGATTAAAACAACTAGCCAAGTCATTATTTGTCTACATGGGTCCTATATAAGAAACCTATACATTTTTTGTGTTCTGTTGTATTTCATTTGTCTGAATTTCTTTTAGGTGTTGACAATGATATGCACAGATTTTAAACTGTAAAATGTAATTGAAGATTACTTGAACTATCAATGGCCATTAAAGGACCTGGACTTAGCTTCAGCTATATATATGTGTGCACATTGGACACTGCTTCTGCAGCTGTCCGTGTTCTTTCTACTTGTCCTTTACATATAAACTAATAAATAAAAAGAAAGTATGTTCACTTCTGCTGAATATAGGCCTCAAAGGAATAGTATTGCTTTAGTGAATCTTTACACACTGATTGAAATTGTGGCAAACAAATGTGAAACGTGTGGAAATTTACAGAACACGGACGGGCTCCGAGCTAATACAAGATTATCCATCATTTACTGAATAAACAGTGGTGGATAGGAAGCAAGTACATTTACTCAAGTACTGTCAGTACTTAAGTACCGTTTTTGAGGTAGTTGAGAATATTTCCATTTTATTCTACTTCATTTGTTTTTTTCTACATTTATTTCTGCCTCTTGTTTTATTTATAGTAATTTTGACTTTCTTTTTTAAGATTTTGCATGCAAAACATCACATTTTAAAATAAGATGCATTGCTGCAGTTTAAACTGCTACAGTGTAAAGTACAGTATATACTTTACTTTTGATCATTTTAATATATTTAGCTGTTAATACTGTATTTTTACTTAAGTACACAATGCAACCGAATACTTGTAATGGAGTACTTTTATTGTGTGGAATTGCAACTTTTGCTTGAGTAAAGGGTCTGAATACTTCCTTCACCATTGAAAAATACTATTGATCTGCCATTTCCAGTAGTTGAAAGTTGCGCTCTCTCATGACTCCTTGTTCTAGCAACACAAACAAATCACCCGCCCTGTCAGCATAAAAATGGGATCATGTTATGTCTTCCTTTATTTTAAATAGCAGAAGTTCAGTGGTGAGTGTCTTAATCGAGAAGTATATCAAAGTAACCATGAAGGAGACTTTTCCAGAAACCTGCCCCGAAACCTCTTCTGAGGAAAACTGCATAATGGGTGCCCCTTGTCAGCACCTCAGAAACCCTGTGCTTCCTCACATCCATCTCTCTCCTGGAGAATTATCCCAGGTGGATTTGAGCTCTCACTGAAACCATGATGGAATGCACTGTAATGGTCTTTCATTAGATGGAGCAGCAGCCTGTATGACCTGAAGCAGCAGAGGGGCTCCATTCCCTCTAATGAAAGTCTTCTCTTTTACAGTATGAAGCAACGTCATTTGGAATGTGAAGTGTTGCACTCTTGTTATTTCTTTTAACAGGTTTAATGTATTAAATGCATTTATTAATTAAAAACCCAGAAACTGAAGTGGCTCCATGGTGAGAGTTTTTTATTTAATACTTTCAAAATGCATAGATATGCAGTCGCACAGATAATTGTTGTGAAAATGCTTTGGACTCGGTTGCTGTACACGGTCTCACACTTGGGAATGCCCATGAGATATGGGTGTGAATTAATGATTACGACATTGCTGCAGAATCACATGAGCCAAGTATGGGAGGAATCTCTGCAACAGTGATAGGAAAATAATGGCTTTCCACATGTGAATCTCATTTTTGTGTGGATGGATTCATGCAACCCTCTACGACTATCTATCTATCTTTTGAGTTATTTTTATGTTTTTGTCTGCATAACTTGACAAACTAGACTAGACAAAGCAGTAGCTGCAGCTGGTACACAGAAAGTGTTCAGGCTTAGTTTAATAGGCCTCAGTCGGGCATATTAACATCAGCAGACCCAAACCCCTGGCTCATATGACACTGGCGTAATATGCTCATTGATTTAAAGAAAAAGTGTGGGATTTATGTAATAGTTAATAGACAAGCAGTTTCTTCATTGGCTCAGTAATAAGCAGGACTGTGTAATTCACTGAGATGTACTGTGAGCACAAGGTTCATTGACATCATATGATATCATGATCGTCATGTGGCAATGTTGCATGGTTTGTCTAAAAACAAACCGAAAATAGGGGGAAAAACATGAAGGTTTACGTAATTACAATTAAAAATTACATTTTTATTACTCCTTTTACATGTTTACACTATGTATTGAAAATGAGTCGAGAGAAGCAAACACTTTTCACAATAAATAACCTTTTTTTAAAGAGGAAGTGCCTTATTGTGTTATATTGTCTAGGCTCTAAAAGTACCTCTAGTTCCTCCTGGTTCTGGAAAAGTCCATCCCAAGGTGTCATTGCTTTGTTGCAGGCTTTATTGCTCATGCAATATGTGCAGTGAAATACAGGGTGGCATACTTAAATAAATACTAATAATAATTAGGAAATATTCTTTTAAATAAATAAATGAGAAATGTAGCAACTACAATATAATGAAACTAATTCTGCTGCTCAAAATGTGAATTAAACTCCTTTTTTTTATTTATTATCATGGCATGGCATTGGCATGGCATTCATATAATCCATAAAGCCATAAAGAAGTATTAGGCCCATAATAATCAAATACAGTAGGTCTGTGTAGATAATAGGTTGCAGTGATAATCCATGCTCAGGATGACACATTTAATTTTTTACAAGTAATTTGACATATCCAGAGATGTTTTTACAGTCCTCTGATCTAACTGGTTAAGTAGTAGTCTTTGATCATGATAACCTCTGAATCAGCTGCATGTCAGACACATTATTGCTACTTTTTTACATTGACAATATGATTTTTACATTATTTCCCACCATTCACGTTTATGTCAGTCTTTAAAAGTAACCCACAAGATGCTTAATTGTACACTGAACTGGGTTCATCCTGATCCCATTCCTCCCACTGCAGGTCCCGAAATGAATATGAAAATGATTGTTATAAAACATGGTGAAATGAATTACAATCTGAATGTAGTCATTACACGTTCAATGTAGGGGCGTCCACGGAGAGCTTTGGAGTGAATCACTGTATATGGAGAGAGTTAACCCCCGGTTCCAGTCCCCGGACCCCTCTCTGGCTGAGCATATCGCTTAGTCACCGCCGTCCCCGGGAGAAGCAGCGCCTCCCCGTGTACACACCGATTGGCTGGTGATCTTGACGGGCTTGCCTTCTCCACAGACCGTCCCCAGTCCAGGGCGGGGCTGCCTCTCCGCCAAACTGAATTAGGCTACAACCGGCAGAAGAAAACTTCCCCCGGGTCGATTCATGGAGCAGTGTGGGAATGCTCTGTCCGTAGGTGGGAAGCAGAGAACCGGACGGCAGCTACATTTCGGCCACAGCTCCCCGGACTGCCGCCGCCGCCGCCGCTGCTGTGATCAAGAGTGACCTGATTTAATAGCACCGCACCGGGCTTGGCTTAAAAACATCTGCGAGGTGGAAAAAGAAGCGTGTTTATTCCTGCGCCTCTATCAGGATGATGTGACAAATCATCTCATCTGCTGCCTGGGGAGAAAGAAAAAACAAATCTGTGAAACCGGATTTTCTTTTTCACTGCTGGAGATCATCTGAGCTGCTTGTTATAAGGGTAAGTTGTGTCATTATTTCACGACTGTGTCCTGTGGTCGCCCATACGGAAGGCAGCAGCCAGAGGAAGCGCTCACGCGTCGTGATCAAGGAGGATACACGAGTTTATATTGAATTATTGGTCGACATGGGAATCCTTCTCATACAGGCTGGACATAGTAAGCAGAGCATCGTTTAGGTGACAGGGTGCTGTGCCATTTGCGCTGCGTGTAGTGGAGTTTATAGTGAAAGTAGGGCTATTTAAAGTGCTCATGTGGTATAATTGGGTCTACCTTTAGGCCCAATCACCTTTTTAAAAAAAAAAACAAAACAAAAAAAAAAACGTTTTAAATATCCTACATATTCAAGAGATGTTGAAGTGGAATTAATGAGGTGTGAAATGAACCTCAGGTCCAAAATGAGCCACAGGCTGATGAGCTAATTTACTTTCTTTCTCTTTTTTAAACTTGGCCAAATTCAGGAGAGATTACTTCTGAGCCAAAGGCTTGATGGTTTGAATTCAGGCAACATTATCTCATGTGGCTGGAGGCTGAGGGAAGATGGCTCCGCCTAATTGTAATGTTGTCCTAAGGAATGAACCTTAATGACAACATTTCTGACGAACCATGCAACACATCATGCATAAAGTCACACCATGACCTCAATCCTCCTCCTCTTCCTCCCACTGCTCCCTCCCCTTCCACCTTCATTACCAGCGTCACCTTCATCTTCCTCAATCCTGACTGTTTGTGTATGTTTCCGTGAATCAACAAATAGCAGCGTTACACATTTGCTTTGCTGTAATATAGATGCCTGTCTGCACAAAAATGTTACATAATTCACGATGTGGATGAGAAGAGCAGCACACAGCATGTGGTTCTCATATCGTTCTCGTATCATCTCCCTGCACTCGAACCCTTTGAACCTGGAAGTATTATTTCTTCCTCAGATCTTTCCTTTCTCTCTCGAATTGTGGCTTTCATGAAGCACTAACACACAGTGACTAAAAGTGACTCATGGCAGACAGTCGCAGAAGGGCACAAATTCCACAAAATCATACGCATGGAGGGGCCACCTTAGCGTCTAGATTTGAATCATCAGAGGTTGAAAGCTCCATGGACGGCAGCTCAAATATTAGCAAACCGCAAACTTGTTGACATCGGAAAGGTTACGCTCTCCAATGTCCTACAATACCTGGGCAGACTGAAGTGAAACCGTAGACGTACTGTATTAGAAACTGCTGAGTTATTTTGGCAGACAGGACATAGGAGCACATGGCCCGGTTTGTGTGCCCAGTGTTCCTGAAACCTTATCACATGGAGGGAGGGGGATCATGGCTCTGGGTGATGTAATCACACCGATAAAGCAGGGCTCTGATGTGTGATAGTGGCAGTCAGGCTCATCCTCTGTGTCTGCTCCAACTGGACTCCAGAGAGAGTATTCCCAATGTGTGTTTGGATGTTTATGTGGGTGCATTTGGGTACGTGATACTTGGAGGGAGCCGGGAGTAGCTCTGCTGAGGCAGGTGGACTATCCAGGCTGGTCTGTGTTGACTGGCTGGTATGTGAGTTTTTCAGGGGGCTGCTGAGAGGGCCACGCTGTAGTCATGCCTGCATGACTCATGGCGCGGTATCTGTCTGTCTGTCAGTCTTGCCAAGTGCACAATCCTGTACAACTGCTTCATGGTGTTGCCTTCAAAAGAGCTACAGAGCGTGATTTCACGCTCAGCGATTATGTTATCAACCTTCATTCATTGACATTCTTCAATAGAGATTTATTTCCAAACCTCTCAAAGCATGCATCCCTACGCAATAGCACTGTAGTGATGGTTTTCATATGTGACCTAATCACTTCAAGATCATTCATCTGGGGCAAATCCCTGCAGAAATCAATCACTTTCTGACCTCACCACATGTTTACCTATAAAGGAAAGTGTTAGAATAGCCCCCTTCATTTTTTGTAAATAGGGTAAAGTGTAGACACACTTTACATATCCTGAAGTTTTATTGTTGTACTCGCTATCAGTTGAGCAACAGCAGACTTCTGAGTGTATGGTCGGCAGGTCAGTCTACCACGTGAATCCTTAAAGGTAAAAAAAGGAGGTGCATACTTATTTATTTTGGTCTAAAAGTTTTGAAATTGTTAGTTTTCCGATAGTCATGAAACCATACTTGTATGTTTATTTTTGAAGAAGATATCTGTATCTTTAGGAGGGATGGTCGTCCAATATGGGTAAACTTTGAGGGCCCCTGTCTCCTGAATGTTTGGTCATTCCTAATAAAACAACGTTCGAACACTCTCATATTGGTTAACATTTGGACAAAAATTCATTCAAATCCTGATGTCAGAAAGTGATTGATCTCTGATGGAATCCCAAGCAGGACACAGTTATTAAGCCCAGATTGGTCTTCCTCAGTAGATTTGATGCTCTGTGACGAGATGACACAGGACTACAAAGCAGCGATAGATTTCCTGCATGAAGCCCTTTTTAAATCTGAAAGCTGCCTGTTCCCGAACTTGGCTGTACTCTGTGATTGTTGGTCATTTTCTTCAGTCTCTGGACAGAGCTCGCTCTGAGAAGTGAGCGTCACTGGGCTGAACAGTCCCATGTGTGGGGAGCGCATGCTTTTCCAAATAACCTCAGGCTGTTTCTCCAACAAACACATCTGTATCACTCGTTGAGAATTTGTTCACTTGTTAATCCTGTTTTCCAGGTGACCTGAAGTTTAAAATTTTTTGCTGACCAGGTAGAAAGTTGCTCTGACTAGTCATGCTAAATAGTAATGTTTTTCATATAAGCATTTTACATGTTCACATTCTGTTCATCATTGACAGGACACTGATTCCCCCATAAAGGTCCCTTAAGCATCTACAGCACCCTGTATAACAATATATGTTAAGGAGCGTCTTGCCGAATGGCTACAGCGCATGCTATATAACACAAAAAGATCAATACCACTTAATGTTCTATTCTGTAAATTATGCTTATGATGATACTCCAACTCTTCAAAGAGCCTAAATTATTCTCACTTTTAAAAAATGATCAAAACACAAGAAACCATGTTTTCTTTTTTTTATGGCTGCACCATTACACCGAAGGGAATTTTTTACTACTTTTGCAAAAATTCACCTCAAGCTATTTAGTAGTGTATTTGGAAACTTTGGGGTCTTGACTTGAATTTAAAATACATTTCTGTGGGTTTAAACAGTGCTTTTCCACTCATTCTAAGACTGGAGTGATTGACCTACTTCCCGTGAATGTATTGTGTATTGTGTTGATGACTTATAGTATTGTATAAATGAAATGAATTATGCACTTCTCTGAGACTGTTCTGCATCTGTCATCTTTCTGCTTTGTGTGAAACCTGCTGCGGTGAAGATTGTCTCCTGGGTTGATTTGTGAAATGTGGGGCACGGCAGCAGTTTCTGGAGAGGTCAAACATGTTAACCAACTTGTTCTGCTACTTTGGAGACAATGCAGATGCTTTCCTGCTAAATATATTGGTTACAACTGAGCTCAAACAGACATTAGCTCAAAAAGCATGTCAGGTATGTTTTTTTTTTTTTTACTGGGGATTGATGGTGAGAGAGCCCACAGGCAGTGTTTGATATGGCTCTCACTGGTACTCGCTCAGCTCGTACCTTTTTTTTGTCTTTAATGTGGTTACGGTTTTGACTAAGTTGTCAGGAGCATGAACATTGATTTTTCTCGCATGTCAAATAATGTGGCATTTGTGGAAAAAACATTTGTGTCTCTAGTGTCTGTCAGGAAAAATAAGCAGATACATTCTGCCTTGTTATAAGAGGGGGAAAAAACACGTATTAGTTATGGTGCTTTTGTTCTAATTATACAGGAAGTGGGGTGTTTGTTGCTCATACAGATCATCATCCT
Source organism: Bovichtus variegatus (assembly GCA_943593645.1). Taxonomy (NCBI): domain Eukaryota; kingdom Metazoa; phylum Chordata; class Actinopteri; order Perciformes; family Bovichtidae; genus Bovichtus; species Bovichtus variegatus. The sequence continues at coordinate 5,968,035 of CALSCE010010635.1, forward strand.
ATGGCTGCTTGTTTGCCTGTCTGCTTCCCCTATGTGACTCACATTTGTTGCATCCAATTGTTCCCATCCTATGACATCTTGGTGGTGGCATGATGCAGCGGCAGTCATGACGGTGAAGTCAGTTGTGATGTAATGCTGTAATGCAGCAGCTGGGCTATTTCAGGTCTACCTCTGAGCCTCCAAGGCCTCTGCCTGCCAGCATGCCACCCTTCTCTTCTCTCAGTCGGCACCTCATCTGTCATGAGCCGGGAAGCCATACATATACCAGCATTCACAGAATTTAATAGAAAACCTTTTGATGCACAGGTTTGGAGAAAAGTGGGAGGTGTGATTTAAATTGAAAATACAGGTTACTATGATTTGTTTTCACAGTTATTTGGTTCAGGCCAACATTAGGCTGTAGCAGAGAGGAAAAACATCTAATTTGGGGTCGGTAGTTGCAGGGTGTTTTTGTTCCTGTAGCTTGTATTCTCACTGACACGGTGTCTGAGGCTGGTTAACCTCAGGAAAACACTCATTTTCAGGGCTGTGGGAGTTTTTCCCAGAAGGTTGGCGCTTTTAGACAAACTGCAATGGCTCCTTGAACTTTGATCCTCCTCTTTAAGCGTGAAGAGCTCTCGGAGGGTGTGTCGGCAGATAACCCAATAAATATCTTTCTTTACCTGGTGCCTCGAGACACAAATATATGTTGCAATTGTGTAGTCTTACCTGGGGGGGGGGGGGGCCTTAAATAACAGCAGTACAACTTGTCAACTTGTCAACAATATGTGCAGTCTCCTTGTGAGAAAAGCACTTCGTTTTAGTGCAGATGACAGATGATATTTTTACTTTGTTTTTTGGAGTGGTTGTCTTGCATGAATTACAAAGATTTTTCAAAATTTGCCAACCAAAAGTGTTTGGTGTGTTGTCATTAAAAGCCTTTAATTACAACCTTCAAAACCTTCCTGAAATGCATTTACCAGAACATTAATATTCAAAATACATCCAGAAGATGCTGCTTTGGTGTGTGTGTTGCTAATCCACATTGGAGACTATAGATGCACTGCAGCGCAGGCCTTAAATGCTGTAATGACAGCACTGTGTCATATCTGTTTACTTTTTCTCAGATCATTGTCAGGCCAGAGGACCAACTCAAGGAACACCCTGACTGATACAGTATCCCAGCACTGTTACAGCAGCGATGAGGGTGCAGTTTTAAATAGGATAGCCCCCCTCCTCCCCTCTATCTTTGGCACAGTCGGCCGTCATACCCAGAGGCTGTGAATCCTCATTGTGTACCAGACTGCTAAACTCAAGTTGACTGTTCCCTGAATGGAGCTGCACACACACAGTTATATCTGGACAGCTTCAACAGTCCCACCAACATCACATACCATGCGCCAAATTCACTCAGCAGACTTCCCAGAAATGAGGGTGTGTTTTGGATTCCTCTGTGACTTTTCGGAAGAGGTGGTTCTTGGTCGGTTTAAATGCTCTTTTCAATTGACTGAATTTGAACCATTTAAGTGTTGAAATATAAATTCTGAGAGGTTACTAAAGTATGCCCATGTTGCGCCTTATGTCCTATTTTATCATTCAGTTGTTCTATTTTTAATTACACAAATAGCGTGTTCGTCAGTCAGACGGGTTGGCGTGGAATCAAGCCAGCCGCCGCTGGCATATTTGAACACGTACCTGATCCTGAAACTCTCAACTTTCCTTTTCTACTGCCTCTGTTTCTCTTCGCAGCCGTGCCAACTTTCCCTTCCATTTGCCAGTTGACAGAGCTTGTAATGCCGCGTGCCAGGGAAAATGATGTAAAGCCTTTCATTTATGGTGCCCAGTTGATCACGCCCAGTTATAGTGAAGGCATCACGCTGGAAGACTAATATGTGGTGAAGCATATTCACTCAGAACTCGGCAAAAAGCAAACATGAGCAGTAATGCAAATCAAAAGTAATTTATTCCTGGAGGCTGTCAGGGTTTGTATTCCCACAAGTTCTTTTTTTTTTTTGTTTCACTTCTCTCATCGTGTCTGAATTATATTCATTCCGTCTCCTCAACGACATTACATTTCCTGATCGTTTGTCGCTCTTGTGTGACAATATGTGCTTGCTGTCAAACCATGAGCAGTCCTCTGTGACCTGGGCGGGAAACTGACTGTATCTCCAGTGAAAAAGAGTCTGTGTGATTTCTTCCGTTAAACCAGGATTGGGGAGTCCTCCCCTTCACTGGGACTGGGACTGTCCCAGAGGACCTGCCCCAGCCTTCCCATTTTTCCTGTGCTTTTGTTGGGAGTTTTCCACTCATCTCTTGGTCCAGCTGCATGGCTTCATTCTTCCTCCTTCCTCCCCCATCATCCTCGCTTTCACATCTCCCCGATCCCAACTGGGAGACCCCGGCCTCACCACTGGCTGTTCCCCTGGGATCACCCTCACTTCCTCTTAGTAGCCTATACCAGAGGGGATCTCTAAAAGAAGTGAAATTACACTGAACAGAAATGATGTCACCCTTGAGTCTAAAATATTCAGTTTTTCATGAAATAAGAAGTGAGAATAAGTTGTAAAACTAACTTTGCCGCTTACATGAATTAGTGCATTTCATGTAACTATAGGCTGGATTCAGTGCTCTTCGCGCCACACTTCTACTGTGTGCAGAGTAACGCATGGATCTGTGAATGTTTTTTATTATCTGAAAGGTTTTTCTGTCTTTTGAAAACCAAAATGGAAATGGCAGCACCATGATGAGTGATTCTCACTTGCTTTGACACAGAAACCTAAATCTCACCTCACATTTATCTGAATCGTTGCTCCAAAATCTACATTGTTCACAGCCTCTGCCAAAATGCATTGTGACCCACATTTGTGTCCCACCACAGTGACTGAGAGTAACTGCCAGATTTCTCCTGTGGGATGGAAATGTCAGCGACTATATCAGAAACGCTGTTTGTGAACTTAATTTGATTCTTTTTATACACAATCGTTTTTTTGCAGGGGGTGTGTTGCAGTCAATGTGATTGATTTGTGTGCTCTTCCCACCACATGCAGTGCTGGGAACTAGAGCACATACTGTAGCTGGGAATAAGCACTTATCTATCTGTTGGGCAAACCACTTCATCTTCCACAACTCATTCCCAATCAGACAAACTTTGTGCGTGTAATTTATTTTAATGATAACTCTCTGCCTCTTCTGCCTCTCTCTCTCATCTGCATATTTGACTGTGTATCAGATTAAAGAGATTCAAATATGGGAGCTTTATTCAAATGACCTACTAGTTGTGTGTATGTGTGTGTGGAACAAAAAACGTTTCCCCCTCACTCCAATCCAGAGGGGAACCTGAAGACCAACCTAGTCTCTGTGGCTGTTGCCTCTGCAAAAATAAAATAAAATCCTCCTACCTGTGACAGAATCAAAGTCTGTATCGGTGTCTCAAACAAAAATCTGGCTCCTTGTGACAATGATGTGTGACACTTGTTGTGGTGCAGAAGGAGGCTGCTGGCACAACAACCTCCATTGATATTCCTTATCATTCACTTGACTGTGCACAGAGCATGCACATACTCGCCCGCCCAAATGTTTATATCTATTCACAGCCTCCAGTGGTGAAAATCAATGCAGTCAATAATCTGTACTCTGCAACTGGTCTGCACATCTTTCAAGGGGAATTCATTTTCTGAGGCATTTTTAGTCATTTCAGTGAATGATGAAGTGTTTGAAACATTGAAAGGGTAAAATCCTTCATTAGACCTTGCTATGAGGGTTGAGTCTATGAAAATTATTTATAGAGGCTTTGAATCAAATCACTAATATAGTCGAGGTTGATTCATGCCTAAAAAAATAAATGAGTCATATTTTCATATTACATTGAATTATTGATATCCTGTTCATGACTAGTGAATGTAAGTTACCCGTAACACTTTTGTTTTTCATGCCATGGTATAGGTACTGTGTATTTATGAATACATGATGTGTTACTCCTCCGTCTTTATCGCTCATCCTTCGCCTCTCTTGTTGATACAGGTTCACTTTAGTGAGCTAACAGCTGCTGTAAACTGGAAAAAGAAAGGAATTGAACAGCAGTTTTTTCCAACAGGCTTAGTCCTCCTCTGACCAATTTTGAGAAAAAAAAAATCTAAAAGTCTAGTTTATTGTTAATTAATATTTTTTCCCAAGAAGCTGCATTTTAATCCTCTAATCCAGAAGAATGAAGAGTTAATATTCCCTGTAGTGGCACATAATATGTTGATTTTGAAGTGGATTGACTGTGTTTTTTTTTTTTTTTAGAAAATTAAATTAGGCATTTTATTAGCCTCTAAAGCTCTTCGTCATCATGCTGTGGATTACATTACTCTTTGAAAAGCTACATTTTTAATGGTTTGATTTAATTGAATAAGAATTCAGTTCAACCAATCATTCCTTATAGCCTTTGGAAACCTCTTTAAGCTCCAACTTGGGGGTTGACTCTGTAGCGCTCTGTGTTATGAAAGACTACACAGCCTCCCTTCTCTCCTCTGCTTGAATCCATGCTAATATGGATAATTCCCATTGTGCCAGTGCTACGGGCCACACTTCATCTGCTCACTTCAATAGACGTGTCAGCTTCAATGTCACACTACACTGAGATCACTCTGGCCGCTCTGCGTGGGCGGCCGGCCTGACTCAAACAAGGCCTATTATTTTCTGCATAGAGTGACGTATGCTTCATCACGGCCATGGATGGGACGTGTATATTTACATGTGTTCGCTTGATGTGTTCCTGTGCATGTTAGCGAGTGTATGTTGTTTCCGTGGTTGTGTGGACCGGACACGGAGAATGCGCCCGGTCTGCAGTGTGTTTCCTGCCTCCGTTTGCACGTCTCCCCCTCCTCTGCTCTGCACTTCCTTCCTTCTAGCACTCCTCCATAGAATAAGCAGTAACCTGACCTCTCTCCATGCTGGTGGTCTCCCGCGGAGGATGTGAGATGACAGAGCTGATGGCTCTCCTTTTGTGAAGTATTTTTAATCCTGTTGATTGATTTAGATGACAAAGATAAACCTAAACAGTTGTGATAGTAGCATGACACTGTGTGCTTTGTTTTCTCAGTTCTTAGGACGTGATGCTTACCTTGGATACAGCTTTTGTCCATTAACCGTACACGCCAATACAACGTCTCTGCTAAGCCATAATGGAGTTTACTCGTTTTGCGCCTCAACCTGAGTAATTATCTCAGCTGGGAATTTGCTTAGTCCACCATTTCTATTGATGGAAGAATGAAAAATTCAGCCTGCTGCTCTTGCTTTTTTTGACAACGATCCGGCTGCACAATGACCCTTGTTCAGCCCAGTCCACATCAGGCCATACAATGCAGCCTTTTGTAGACTTGATTCAGGCTGATATCATGCTGGAAACTATTTAGATGATGATCACATGTTGTTAGGGCACACTGTTTCTGAGATTCTCCTCTTACTCACTTAAAGAGAGAATGTCAAACCTCCGGTAGACAATGAGGTGATTGTTTGTACTCTCAGGACACTTTTGGGAGGACTGGCCTCTGCAAGAAAGATGTCTTACTTCCCTTTTGTTGTCTAAAGCGTCTTCCCTTAGTTAGCCATAAATCTAAGAGGTTGCGTCAAACCAGGGCACATCAAGGGGTGAAATGTACTCTATAACCTTGTCAGAAAGTCTGATGTTCATGTTATTGATCTCCTGATTATGGCGTGTAGTGCAAATGGAGATCTTTGACATTTACATTTCTAGTCTGGTTTGATAGCCCTTGTCTAATATGTAAATGAAAGCATTTCCATGCTTTGGAAAAGGCATTCAGATTTCTGAGTCTTTTTTTTAAATCAAATTAAAAAATAATTCCATTATTATCATTCTTTGCTTGTAATATGCAAACAGAATTTAAGCTTAATCTAATTGCTTCTCATCCCTCTAAACCCTGAACACAGAATAAACTAGAGTTTTATACATTAGACGTGTGGGTTCGTTGCAGAGCCATATTTTTATTTGGACACTGTAGGTGTTTGTTTTAAACATCTACTACAGTTCTCTGTTAGCCTCTGAGATGAGGTCAAGTCCTCCGGAGTATCACGGTCCTGTTGAATTTCATTAACTGTCACGCACATGCTTTCTTTAGCTCAGTGTGGAGTTGTACGGAAGGTTTCAGGAGCTGCTGAATGTTTCCACTCTGGGGTAGGCACCAAGCTTCCTTGTTGGGTACAGTGCAGCTGGAGATACAATAAGTTGAAGATAAGCTTCTGCGGCAAACAAAGAGGTTTCAGGTCTGGCAGCTGAAGTCCCAGCCTAAAACTAACTGCTTATCAACAGCGGTGAAGGCCGTTTCACTGTGGGCTGATTCAACAGGGTGTTACCTGATCTCACTGAAGTGGAGTATTCACACAACTCCCCTGTCATGTATAAAACCGTATTTAGTTGTCTTGGCCTGTGAGGTGTATATATATAGCCCACACACAGGGAGTTTTTTTTTTTTTACTCTCAGCTTCTTCCTGAAGATTAGAGACACAAACGCAGCACTGGACTGAGACATGACACCGACAAACTAAATTAGCCTTATTTTTCCACTGAAGTGAAGACAGGTCTTTACTATCTGTTGTGAGCTGAAACGGGCCCGTGGACATCCTGAGAACAGAGGTGCTGTAGCTAAAGGGCCTCGGCCATGTGCACAGCAGCTCCAGTAGCAAGTATGTACTAAATAATTCACCTGTGCCGACTGACTAAATAATTCAAGTGCTGAATTAGCAACACATGTATTACTATTTCACCTGTATAGCAAAAACTAAGAACACTTTTTGCTTAGAAGAGCTGATATTCAGTTGGCTGGTGTTCTGATCATAAACACACTGAGACTAAAGTAATTGTATATCTTGGTTCCCGTGTACTCTTAACACATCTCACCTCTCCTTCATATTGATTTCCTGTGCAGGATATTATTTCACGTAGAAAGGCTGGGTCTTGTGCTGATAAAATAACCAAGCGCAATTTTCTAGAACCTTCATTCGCCTTGCAATATATAAGGCTTTGTGGAGGAAGACGGGCAGCGGTGCAGGCTGTGCGATGGTGAATATAGATATGGCTACTGGTGGTGGTTATTCCGTGCACAGAGATAAATGAACGCATCCCGTTCCTTCAAACTAGTTTGATGTCGTTCGCATCTTTTGAGAGGTGTAGTCCTGTTTCTTTGACAGAAAACAGCCCGCTGCCTAGAAATCTGGAGCAGGATGTTTTTCATGTTGGTCTGCCGTTTCATCCAGACGTACATTTGCAGTTTGACTCTATAAATACACCGCATGCACACAGCCCGCTGTTAGGAGGCCATTTATACTTTCATGAGCTATTCATATCTCTGGCACTCCATCCTGTCATTTAGTAAACACTGTTATGACAGTGAGGGAGCCTGGCAATGGACCCGATACAAATCTGTCACTCCAGACTGAAACCACTGAGACTGAAAGGTTAAGTTTTCTTTGTAAAATCCCACCGAGTGCTGACAGCCTGAGCTAAAGATCTGTGGAAAACATGGGAAAAGGCCTGAGCTGCTCCACCCTTTTTAGCTGGGCATTTCAGCCATGTCTACACTCAACCACCCACCTTGCCAGTCACAGCAGCCCCGCCCGCACACCATGCCTGCCCCTCAGATAGCTAGCTGTGACACTTGATCTAAGGGTCAGCTGCGACGGATATTTCTGCTGTCTCTCCGTGTGTGTTTTTTAATGTTGGAAGTGCTGGTTTGGCGTGACAGCCTGTCACATGTCACTCGGGTCAATTCAGATGACTGCAGCTTTACTGGTACTCGGTTGCACATCACTCTCTTGCCTGCGGCTGCTTTGCAGTGTATTTTCTTCCTCATAAGATGGACAGAAAGAAAGATAGAGAGGGACTAGGTGGACAGCTCAATCTTATTTTTGTTGAGGAGCTATGTGTGTGGAAGCCATGTTAAAGTCACACGGTTTTTATAGTTGCCAGAGCAGCCAAAAATGAAGAGAGACACATTAGTGAAATGCTCTTATTACTTATATCGATGTAACTCTGTATCCAAATCAAGTTTCACAACTGGTTCTGTCACCTGGCATTAATGTCTGCTCTACAGCTTAGCACGTTTATTTTAGTGCCTGTTTCTGTTCTCCTCACCCAAATGAAATATCAGTAGCTTTGTAGTTTTGTCAGCTTCTTAATTCAACCATGGTCGGAAGCACGATGTGCTATATAAAGATCAAAAGAGTAGTTATGCAATTAATGCGCAGATGGGCCTCAGATGCCTGTAGAAACTACACAAGACACAAGCCTGTAGTGTTATTAAGTGCAGATGATTTATGTTTAGATCGTCTGTCGGGGGGAATTGCCAGATCTGTTGCTTTTTCATATAGTTTCCAACATGCCTCCACCCACTAGAATGACTATGTGGTCATGAGTTTCTGCTCACCATTATGAAATACCATTTAAGGGAACTACAGCTACTGTATATTTAGCTTGAATTCACAAAGGCAGAATTAAGTGTGTCTGATGTAGATGGTATTTCATTTGACAAAATGTGTGATTTGCTTTGCTTGTCTTCTTGCATTGAGAAGAGGCTTTACTAAGAATGTTTCAAGTTATACGAGTGAGAGAATAACAGGGAGAGTGACTGTCTGAATAGCAGAGTTTCCCTCCATTGTTTCCCGTGTCAAATCTTGCCTCCAGCATGGAGTGAAACATAAACAATGGATAGTATGAGTATTTATACTGAATGACTAACTGTTAGAGCCTGGGGAAAACCAAACATAACCTGTTTGTGCCGTTAGGTTGTGAGTAAAACAGTAATCTGACAATCAATCTGGCACCTGCCAGATTTGTAGCAACATATTAAAAAGCTTGCTACCTAAATGTTTAGATAACACGACAATAGTAATTTGAGCCACAGTGGTTAAAAAGCTGACCTGTAGTGGACAAAGAAGCAGACGCAACATGCAGGAAGAGAAAGAGGATGAAAGAAAGAAAAGAGGAACGCATGGCCTGGGGCCAGGAAGTGCTGCAGCTCTCAAGAATGAGGTATCCGGCCTTCTCACTACCCAGATTAATGAGGTCATCTATCATGGCGCCTGCCGTGCTTGCTAGGCAGCAATTCCTCCTGTATACTGTCCACTCTGGCTTTATGATCCCTGTTGGGAGTCAGCAGGGACCTACTTGGACGGCCACCTGAGGCTTTGTCAACCTCAGTGACACAACTCTGTTAGACAGCCACCCTCAGTGTAGCTGCAGCTAGCCGTAAAGTAGCAGTAAAGTACACGCAGTACCCGGAAACCAGCCAGCTCCTGTCCATAATGATTAGGATTCATGTGGTTTCCTTTTCTGGCATTTCAGCTTGGTTCAGCCTGAGCTAGAGATCTTGAGGAATGTGGGTATGGCATGCACTGAGATTGGAAATGGCCCCATAAAGAGAAGATTTCATGGATGCACAAAGACTCTCAGAAATGTTTGATTCATAAATAATTTTTTTCTAAAACATGTGATACGGTAGAGTCATGTGCACTCTGTAGATAATACGTGTTTAGTGTAAAAAGCTCTATGTCCATCATTTCTCTTCATGTACAATAGTGAATAGGCTCTGAAGATTTTAAATGAGGCATACGTGGGCGCCCTATTGGCTCACCTGGTAGAGCTGGCGCCCCATATGCAAAGGCTGAGTCCTTGCAGCGTCCTGGGGCTCCAATCTGTCCCGTGGCCCTTTTGCTGCATGTCATCCCCTCTCTCTCCCACTTTCACAATCTCAGGCTGTACTATCAATGAAGGCACAAAAAGCCCGAAAGAAAAAACTAAAATAAGACGTTGGCAGAAAAGATGACTGATCCAATATAAAAGAGGCCATGGCCAGATTGCTGTTTTATTTATGATGAATGTGAAACAGGAGGCCAATGCTCTCTTCCAAGCCTCTGCACTTACAAGAGCGGTCGGATAAAACTAGTTATGTTGTGCTCAATGAACAAGCACAAAATGAAGCAGTAGCACGGCCCCCACCCTCACTTCACTCTTTAAAAAAAAAAAAAAAAAAAAAGAAAAAGTTTAACTCTGGCTTGAATGTGTTCAAGGTGGCACTTAAAAGCTCCATCCACTGAGCCGTTCTTCTGTTTAACTTTAAGCCTCACCTGTGGCAGCTGTTGTCATAAACCAGTGCCTTTCTCTGTATGACTGGAGACCATTACCAAGTGATTATATTAAATGATGGCATGGAAAACGTCAATGGGCTTGAGTTTGTATGCAGAAGGTGTTATAATAGATCGCAGCTCCCCTGACACAGAAAGAGAGTGCTGGTTATGCCTGTCAGCCCCAGTCATTATGGCCTGCTGGATGTCCCTGCACCTGGAGAGACGTCAGCTTTGTCCTCTGTGTTTTGTCCGCCTGTCTCTTTTTTCCCCTGCCTAATGGAGAAAAGAAGTGGCCTGGAGAAGAAATGTCAGCCTCAGAATATAAAACAATCCATGCAGGGTTGCCATGGGTCTGGTAATTGTGTAGGAAGTGTTAGTTTCTCACAAGGAGCAAACGACGGCAGGAAGCCGATCTTGCGAGGCGCAGTGCAAAGTTATGGGTGTGGGTGTTTTCCCTCTTTTTTTGATGTGAATCGTGAAGTAAAAACAAATCTTTTTCTGAGAAACTAGATGAAAATCGTTGTAGTCTAAAGAATGTGAGCCTGATATCTGTGCTGGGAATGTAAACACTGTAGGAAACTATTACACGCTTTTTAAATTGTTGCCATACAACATCTCAACCAGAAAAAAACCACCTTGAGAGTAAGATAAGACTGGTGGTGCTTTCGCTAAGCAGTTGGACAGGTTGAATGAATTAAATAGTATAGCTTGTCTCAGTAAGCCGTTACCTTACAAGTGATTTTCTTTAACCGTCAAACTTGACCATGAACAGATAACATGCGCTGTCAAGGGAGGGCTAATCCTCCAGCCTGGATAATTGCCAAACACAAACTTCAATCAACTCTCCTTCCCCCAAGGATATCTCTCCCTCTGAAGGACTTTCTGCCTATGAAGAGCTGTCTTTATCAGACGAGGACTAGCCTTGAGCCTACCTTCTCTGTTCAGTGATTTCTAATTATCACTCGGTGGGAATGGCTGACATTTTTTGGTCGCTCCCTCACAGTGAGAAATGAGTCAGTGGCTGTCATAGCCATGCTTGCGTCTGAGCAATGCCCAACTGTTCCATCTTAACTCCTCCTGAGACACGAGTCGCAGGCCCATGCCAGTTCAGCTGCCATATTGACTTTGGAGGCGGACGGGAGAGAAGGAGGGAGACACACTTCCACAGTGCTTGGCTTGGCTGTCTGACGAACGTTGGATGGTTTACCTTGGGCTGTGACCAAATGCTCTTACAACCCACTGATCAGTGGGCTAATGGAAAACCATAACAATAGCTTCATTAGTGTATCATGTTTTGCTGCCTTGCAATGTATATGGCATGATTAGAAAACCGTCTTTGCTGCTGTGTGAGATCTGTCTGTGTGGGTTTATTCTGGCTAGCAAATACACAGCAGGCATAAAGAAACTATGAAGCTGTAATTGCCTGTAAATGGCAATCACTCACACAGAGAACACATACATGCAAAGATGAGAGGAGTGGGAGACAGTAAGCAGGGACAAAGCTTAAAGCAGGAGGAGAAGCGCAGCGCACGAACAATGAGAGTTGTTCCGTTTGCTTCTGCCCGTCCCTCCTTCATTCTCTGGAGGCAGAACAGCATCAACGCAGCCGTTAGGGCCAACTGAGTTAAAGCAGGAGGAGCCAAAGCTTAAGCAATCAAACAATGTTTAGCATGGAGGGAAATTAGGTTCCCTCGCTGTCTGCTTTCAGTCCGGTCCCAGTCTGTTCCAATCTGCAACCCTGAAGCTGATGCCCCCTCCCTTCACTGATTTGCTCTATATCAGGAGCCCGCTGTTACTTTGAACTAATGGTGAAAGTAATTAAATGTCGGGTGTTCTAGCCTGGGGTAAGAGACAGGGCTGTTGTGCACAAGCTGGTACTGGATTTGCATTTCCCTAATGTTAGATGTTAACGTTAGAGATGGAGGAAGTCTGTCTTCTTCTTGGTGCATTTACAGGCAGAGGGCTTTGCAGTCTTTCTTCAGTAATACAAAAAAGAAGAGCAGAGTGAAGCAGAATGTGTCAAAATATGTCACTTTGCACTAATCCACTTATCCCTATTTGGTCCGGGCTGCCTTGTTAATCTGATATCACAGTCCAGACAATGTCACTGGAGGTCAGACAAAACCCCACTATAACAATGCACGCTGCTGTTTTATAAACCACATCTAGTTTTTTGCCTCTTGTAGTAAAAACTTTATTGCGGTAGGAATGTCATCATATGATACAGCAACTATACCTAGTTACTGTATCATATGATGATACTAGTCCTTTTGGAAACTGGTGAATTGAGAAATATCTGTCAGCGAGAGCTAGACCGTGTTTAAATATTAACACATTGGTGACGACCCCTGCTGCCCTCGGCCTGAGGTTTTCCTTCCGTCTCTGCTGAGATCCACTGACAACACTTCCCATCATCACTTGGGCTAAAACAGAAGCCTGTGGTGCGTTAAAATGGCAATGGTTAGCAGATGTGGTTACTTGGAGCTGTGGACTTTTTTTCAAGGAGCTGAATCTGTAACAAGAGAAGTGAGGACGTGACCTGCTCGAAGCTCGAAGCTCCTGATGCGACGTCAAGTGTGACGATGCCATCTTGTGAAACGGAAATAAATGAAGGATGGAAAAGAGATTCTTTAAATTCATTTGGTTTTGTAACAGCCCCATAGCTGAGGAGACGCCCTCCTTCGTAAGTTTACACATTTGTGCTTTGCGGAAAGGCGTTTATTACTTTGTACATTCCTCATGTCTGCAGAGTGAAAGATTGCTTTAATCAATAATGAATGCATATGCATAGTTATGCATTCATTATTGATTAAAGCAACTGTCCACACATTTTTGCGGGATACTGCTTGACCATATGAAGTGAAAATGATGACTGTATCCTTTTTAAGGGGTAAAGGAGGCGTTTTCTGTGGGAATAATGGGAATAAAGTAAATGGCAGGAAATGAACCACCAGGCCCAGAGAAGTGAGGTTAGATCGTGGGACAATAAAACGAGTGCCTGGTGATAACAAGGCTGCAGCTACAGGCCGGCGGTCTGATGGTGAGGTTTACTTCGCACCTCCACAGGCTTCGTTGTGGGAATGCACACAGTCATTAGTCTCTGATAGGTCTTCTGGGTGCAGAGCAACTTTCAACCACAAAGAGGGATTACATTTGATTTTAACTTTAGAATTAAGGGATCATTTTTAAGACTGCAAACTTCCGCACCCTCCAGCACAGCACATTTATTGCTTTTTTTAAAAAAATTTAATGGCTCTGTGAACTGTTTTGGGGAAGGGGTAAACGGCTCCGGGCTGTTCTCAGTGGTTTCCCCTTTACTATCTAATGAACAGAAATATGTGAACGCCCATGCTTGAATCAAATAAGGGGCCTTAGCACCCTCTTGTGAAACAATTTTGCAGCACCAAACTTGTGGCCATCATGTTTATAACTGCAAATATTCCCCTTAAACTGCAATTCATTGAGACTCATAATAACGTCATCTTCTCCTTCCCTGTCTGTGTAGCTGGCAGGCCTGGGGTGGGACAGAGAACATGGCTGAACCACAGCGGGAGAGCACCAGCAGCCTGCAGAGGAAGAAACCTCCCTGGCTCAGACTGGACATTCCCACGGCTCAGATGTCACTAGACGAGCCTCCCACTTTTGTTCAGGTGTTCTTTCTCGCTGAATCAATTTTTTTTGTCATTTTTGTCATGACTTGTATTCACACTTTTCCTTTGGTCCTTTCCTGTGTAGCCCGTGAAGAGGCAGGGATTCCTGCGCAGCATCAGCATGCCAGTGGAGACCTCTCACCTCCAGTCCCCACCCCGCGACCTCTTTGACACCCGGCGGCCTGTCTTACAACGGCAGTCATCCATCACTCAGACCATAAAGAGGTAGACGCAGCAATACACTGGATTTATATGAACATCTTTATATAAGCGGGTTGTAGCATCTTTCATGATTAGAATATGAAGTACTAGCTGATTTCTCAGTTTGCAAATTATTGAATGAAATGCAACAGTATGTAATATAAGCAGCACATGCTTATATGAAATCCATGAGTCAAATGGAGGATGATAGCAGCCTGTGTCCCATGGCATGTATATAAAATAACATTTCCATTTAACAGTGTTTCTGCTCTCCTTACTTTTTTTCCAAATTGCATGACTGTTTCTATCTGCCCGGTAATAACTTTCCTAATGTTATTAATCTGAATGAAAACCAAGCCTTAACCTAACTTTGCTTTGCTCTCTGCATGACGGCTACAGCACTGTCCAGCTGCACTTTTCCTTCTCATTGCCTGTTGTTGTCTTTTCTCTTTTCCTTCTCCTTTCCTTCTGTCCCTTCTTGCCACCTTCCGGCCCTGATCTGCCTGGTCACAGCAGCAGAAGGGTGCACTTTGAGCGGATTAACACGGTTCCCATTAAGGGGCAGAGGGCTGCTCGCCGCAGCATCAGGAAACACCATTCGCTCTCCAGAACCCTGCTCAGGTAAGGCAGGAAGTCCCTCACAAGAGTGCAAGTGTTAGGGTCAGGGATGAGGTGTGTGTTCTCACTTATTTACTATGAGGAAATACGTGAGTATACTGTGTGTATGTTTAGTTTACAATGCTCATTCTGACATGATTTTGCCAATGTTGCTTGAAATTTAGACTTTTTTTTTTCCCTCAGTCACCAGCTGTTGCTGCTGTGAGTCATAAAGATTTATTTTTAAATAAGACATAATACGACCTGAAACCAAAACAAATTCCTCTTAATTCAAGCGGGATTCATCACAGGAGGTTGTTGCTTCTGAGCGGTGAGGCAGCGTTTTAAGGCTGACATGCCGGGTCTAAAAGCTTCTTTAGTGGACACTGATTAGATAAGTCTGGGCCATGACAATGTTCAACCATACTCAGAGAAACCGAGGTTAGCGAGGGCATGTCCGCTGCCACAAAGAGAGGCACACATATGCCAGAATACTTGTCTTTCACTGACAGAAAGAGTGAGCTGAGCTATGAGAAGTAGATTTGAACCAAACTTCACGGAGCGTTCACTCTGCATCTGGTAATTACAGCTCGCTTGCCGGAACTTTCCTTTGAAGAATGTTTCCACTTCCACTTCCTGCCCTCGGGGTGCAGTAACATTGTTTTTTTTCTGGTTCTTATTAGGCTTCAACTTCAGCAACCTGATTCCATGTATATTCATCAGTGTTTGGTGGAATGGGAGTGGAGTAGGACACAATTAAAACCTCAGAAAAATCCTCCGTTCAGTGTTAATTGGATTTGGTGTCTGCTTGTGTCAATTAAGATTAGGAAACTCTGAATGAATTGGATTTTTATTTTTCTTTATAAGCAGCGTCAGAGTCCTGTACATCCCTCTCTTGCTCTCTCTGTCTTTGAACATGTAGAGTTTGTGACTCTCCACCATGCATTAAATGTGTGTGTGTGTGTGTACCTGGCTAGCTGTATTTCCCAGTGTGCCTGGAGATAAACATGCCCAGGCTTGTTCCCTCTTCTGTGCCTTTTACATCTGACCGATTACTCCTCACACAGGACTCTCAAGAGCCTCATCTCTACATGTCAAGTGTCACCAGACCACATAGCATTTAATCTCTCTGTGAGAAGTGAAGCACGTGTGTGAGTTTGGTGACCCAAAGCTGAAAGGTCAGTGTTTGTTGTGTTAGGGGAACAGCGGACTGGTTTGGGGTCAGTAAGGACGGCGATGCTACCCAGAAATGGCAAAGGAAAAGCCTTCGCCACTGCAGCCTGCGCTATGGGAAGCTGAAGCCACAAGTGATCCGAGAGATGGATCTGCCCAGCCAGGACAACATCTCCTTAACCAGCACGGAGACCCCGCCTCCTCTCTATGTCCCCTCCTCACAATATGGCATGCAAAAGGTAAAGGAATACATGGGTTGCTTTGCTTAATGCTGTTCTCATTTGAATTCAAGTGGGGTTTTTTTAAGGAAAATATGGACATGCAGATAGTGGACAATCGTTTACTTGAACCTAAAAAAACTAAAAATAATTAGAGAATGATGTCCTTCAATATATCAACTGGGACATCACCTTGGCACACATGTGCATTATGACAAAAAAATCCCCTTACTTTGTGCCTGTCTCTTGTGTTAAATCTAATCTATTTACAGCATGTGTTGAATGTCTAAGGTAAAATATGGTTGTCTCTTTATAATTCATACTGTTGGGATCTTTCTAACTACTTGTTGAACCCATTGGTCTCCAGATTGTGGACCCGTTGGCGCGAGGACGAGCTTTCCGTATGGTGGAGGAGGTGGATGGCTACAGCGTGCCTCAGACCCCCATCACCCCTGGAGCTGCCTCGCTTTGTTCCTTCACCAGCTCCCGCTCAGGTCTCAACCGACTGCCTCGTCGACGTAAGAGGGAGTCTGTGGCAAAGATGAGCTTCAGGGCTGCAGCAGCGCTGGTCAAGGTGAGTGAGAGGGCTGAGATAAACTGAACAGATTTAATACACATGATGGATTTTTTTATTATTATCGAGTCATGCATAAATAATGTGCCCAGCTCAAACGGGCTTAAAAGACACCATTATTTAGAAAATAAGACCAGAAACCAGAGTGGCAGCATCGATTATAAACAGAGTAATACTAAACAAATAAACCATCCTGAGGTTTTTTCACACAACCTGTTGTCTTCCTGGATGTTTTTAAATCCGAGAACTTCAAGGGCCAGAGGAAGGATTCCTGTCCTCAACTGTGCTGCTAACGACCTTTGACTCCTTGATAAGTTTGCTATAGGTTGACATTCGGTGCCATAATTGTACAATAATTGTACAATGCTTGCAAAATAACATATATACGACAAATAAACAGAAAAGTACCAAAACACCGTACCTTCTGTACTTTATTGGACTATATTTGCATAGCATTACTTTTTAACTGGCTTTGATGGAAAGATTACAGCTGTTAATGCGTCTGTCTGTCTGTCTGTCTGTCTGTCTGTCTGTCTGTCTGTCTGTCTGTCTGTCAGGGGCGCTCAATACGGGAAAGCACTCTAAAACGGGCCCAAAGACGCAGCTTCACCCCCGCCAGCTTCATGGAGGAGGACATGCTCGACTTTCCTGATGAACTGGACACATCTTTCTTTGCCAGAGTAAGACAGATAAAAACAACAATGTTGTTATGTTGCCGTTACCGTGTTTATTTTTATAATTAAATAATAATTCTTATTTTAAAAAACCCACCTATACTCACTATTGTCGCTCCACAATGTTCTTTCTAGGATATTCTGATGCAGGAGGAGTTGTCCACGTACGCAGACGAGGTGTTTGAGTCGCCGTCTGAGGCGGCCATGAAAGACGCAGAGCCCAACAGCAAGAACGATGAGACGGAGCTGACAGGCAGCGCCCTAGATAAGTCGGAGCTGGAGAGAAGTCATCTCATGCTGTACGTTACTGTACTGTGGCCACGGGCTCATACCAAAAAAATGTTGAATAATGATTAACACGATCCATGTGACTGGAAAATT
Source organism: Bovichtus variegatus (assembly GCA_943593645.1). NCBI lineage: Eukaryota > Metazoa > Chordata > Actinopteri > Perciformes > Bovichtidae > Bovichtus > Bovichtus variegatus. The sequence continues at coordinate 5,985,604 of CALSCE010010635.1, forward strand.
GTTTTCACTGTAACTCCCAATGCTAAGCGTAAAGTACTGTACAATAGGTCATAGAGAACATCTTGGGAAAATGATTTTGTTGAGTGGAACCAAGTGTTGGCATTAAATGAGGTGGAAAAAACCCTCAAGTTATTTACTGAACTGTATCCCTCTGTGGCTGATTAAGAACACTTACAGTAAGATCTACTAAAGCACCATGGATTGATGGAGAATTTAGGGATTTTTTGTGTAAATATATATACACATCCTGTTTATAATTTATTTATTTATATATATATATATATATATATATATATATATATTATAAACAGGAAGCACTGGTCAAACTCAGAGTAAATGTAACAAAAAGAGTTTAACGATTAGGTTTTTTTTCAGCTCAATAATAACCAATCTGACAAAAATATATATTATTGATCTGGATGGTGATATAGCCAGATGATGCCCCTGAAGCCTTAAAAATAATCATGTGTCGTCTCCTCTGTTAACTCTTGCAGACCTCTGGAGCGAGGGTGGCGTAAAGCCAAAGAAGGTACTCCAGGACCACCAAAGGTACCCTTGCGGCAGGAGGTGGTGAGTGTTACAGGACAGCGGCGTGGCCAACGCATCGTTTTGCCTGTCAAGAAGCTTTTCGCCCGAGAGAAAAGACCTTATGGATTGGGCATGGTCGGGAAGCTCACAAACCGCACCTACCGCAAGCGCATTGACAGCTACGTCAAGAGGCAGATAGAGGACATGGATGACCACAGGTACTGCACCTCTTCACAGATCTGACTAATGAGCGCTTTCTCTCTGCTTCCCTCAATGGATTACGGTGATGGATGATGAGTGCTGCTGCTCTTCTTTTTTTTTTTTTTTTTTTTTTTTTTTTTTTTTTTTTTTTTTTTTTTAATACATACTTTTTATTTCCTCTAGGCCTTTTTTTACATACTGGATCACTGTTGTCCATTTGCTCATCACTATCCTGGCTGTATGCATCTATGGTATTGCACCAGTTGGATTTTCCCAGCACGAGACAGTTGATTCTGTGAGTAAAGACTCAGTTGTGATGATTTGTTAAGGCACTTTCATAATATTTTCATCCCATTACATCTCCTTTCGTATTGAATGTACTCTTTGTGATTTGGATGTCTTCTGATTTTAGGTTTTAAGAAACAAAGGTGTATATGAAAATGTCAAGTTTGTACAGCAGGAGAACTTTTGGATCGGACCGGGTTCGGTGAGCACTCTTCTCTTGATGGAAGAAAAAAAGAATACAAGCAATAACCATGTGTAAATAAAGACTACATTTGAGATGTTTTTCCTTTTATCTATGCATCTTTAGGAAGCTCTGATCCATTTGGGGGCCAAATACTCTCCATGCATGCGGCAGGACAAACAGGTGCATGATCTTATCAGGGAACAGAGAGGTATCGAACGCAACTCCGCCTGCTGTGTGCGTAACGACCGCTCTGGCTGCGTCCAAACCTCAGAGGAGCAATGCTCGGTCTGTAAACAAACCCACTTCTTATTTGTGTTCCTTGACCTTTTATAATTCAACAAAAGAGAGAAAAATTGGAAACTTCTAACTTCTTTTTTGTCTTGGGTTTTATTTCTAGAGTACTCTAGCTGTGTGGGTAAAGTGGCCGAGTCATTCCAGCACACCTCAGTTAAATGGTAAAGACAGACAGTATGGCTCTGTGTGCCATCAGGATCCCAGGTGAGATACAGTAGTAGTTCTTTCATTGCACAGTATACGTTAACAGATTCTGGTTGGTAAATATAATGTGTGCCTATTATTTTGCTCATTACAGGATATGTCTAGAGCCTGCCTCAGTATCACCGCATGAATGGCCTGATGACATCAGCAAATGGCCAGTAAGTACAGTAAAACCCTGGTAATACGACATAAACAAGTTATAGATAAGGTTGTCTGACAAGTTATATCACAGGTGATCACTCGCATATGATTTGACCTTGATGAAATGCTTTGGGGAATTAATTATCTTTGAGAAAGAAATATTTTTAAATACTGCAAAGATTAATTGATTTTCTTTATGGATAAAAAAGACAAAAAACATGCACAGAATCCTCAAACAATAGGCAACAAAACCAAGTATAAAACAAAATAAGTTAACTTCCAAACCCTTCATTTTTTCCTCACAATCCACGTGTCCTAAAAACATTACAACACAAAAAAAGCACTAAAATAGAAGCATTACAAGCACGTAAAGAGTTTATTATATTCTCTGCACTTTTTCCATAAACCTGTCAATTTGTGGGGGTGTAGCAAGTAAAAATTGGTGGAGCGGATACTGCTGGAACTCTGGGATACGTTATGAAATCCACCAAAACAGGCAATCTCCTGTTTTTGTTTAGAACTCAACATGTGATATCCCTTTTTCTTTTGGATGAATCTTGGAAGGATAACACATTTTGGCACTGATGAAGATGTAATACTTTTAATCGCTGCTACAAAACACTAACAAAAGAAACTCCTCCTGCAGATTTGTACCAGGTACAACACAGGGAACCACACCAACCTGCCTCATATAGACTGTACCATCACAGGCCGACCCTGCTGCATTGGAACCAAAGGGAGGTGAGGAGCTAATGAACCTATGACAAACATTAATCCTGGACTATTCAAACAAAACCATGATGTCTGACTTGCTACTTATTTAATAATTGCTTCTCGTTTTCCTCAAGGTGTGAAATTACATCCCGGGAATATTGTGACTTCATGAACGGCTACTTTCATGAGGAGGCTACTCTCTGCTCTCAAGTAAGCGACTTTCTCCTTATTATACGTTAATATGAGCGAACAGGAGAGAAGCTGTTTAGCGCAAAAAAAAAAAGTGTCAAACTTAATTTGCGCTGCATCTGTTTTAAATCTTGTGCACTATTTTGTGGATTTCCTGGATACCAAAGCGGATTAAGTGAGATCTCACCAAACAGTTCTGTCCTGATTTGGATGTCATTTGTGATCTTTGATTGTCACATTGATAGTATGTGTATGACTTCGGGTCATTACTTAATACGCTGTGCTTTGTCCTTCTTCAGGTGCACTGCATGGACGATGTGTGTGGACTGTTGCCTTTCCTCAACCCCGAGATCCCAGATCAGTTTTACAGGCTCTGGCTCTCTCTTTTCCTGCATGCTGGGTGAGTCAGTAGCTGTCAGGATCATGGAACGCAGTTTTGCGTATTCTGAGATTTGTCTGGCAAAAGAAACCGACAAAAAGGAGAGGGGATGTTTGATTATACTGTTGAAAGTTATATTCAGAGAGGAGTTCTTTTTGTGCGGGTATTTTCAGCTTCAAACATGAATAGTAGAAAAAAAGAAAAACCCTAAATATGTAAATGACTTTCTACCAAGTAGTAAAAATAAAAGCAAATCTCTGTAACCAGAGGCACAATTTAGCAGCTAAAATCAGTCAAAACATGATTTAAAAAGAGCTGAAAGCCAGCTTTGTCTCAGCCTTATATACTAGATTAGTGTTTTCAAGGACTGTGTTTGTACCAGCGGTGAGGAAAGGATGATTAAAAGATCAGAATCAACATAGAGGTTATTAGCCAAATATGTTTGCCGCGTACAAGAAAATTGACTCCTGCTGTCAGTAGCTCTTGGTTTACTCAAACTCCCAACAATAAAAATGCATAGAAAGATAAAAAAGACATTCAGCAAATATCTAAAAATCAAAAACAAAGGATAAACAACATCAGAAGAAAAAGGAATACAGTTGCAAAGGTGAGGTTATTGGTTGATAACTGTATGTATCATATTAATGCCGGAGAGTGGCTGAATAAAGATACTTTGGTGCGAATTTAGTGAATCATCTTATTTATTCACTTATAGCTGCAGCTGCTTTCACTGTACTTCTGTACTGTATGTCACAAATATGTTAAATATGCAGTGATGAATTAATTGCAGTTCTGCACTGTATATTTAGGACTGGCCGCAACACTGATGTAGTTCAGACCTGTCAATCAGTCAGCACAAAGAGCTGACCTCACTTTAAAGAGGAGCAGTGCTTCATCTTCATGCTGTCTTTTATCCGTCTCCTGGGTAATTAAACAAAGTGCCCTTGCTGCACGAACTCATTAAGCTTCAATGAGATAGAGACCGATTTTGTTGATGTGCAAAGTCATCGGTCTGTGGAGGGGTTTGCCTTCGAGGAATTACCTTCCCAACATGTACAGCTTTTCTTACACACACACACACACACACACACACATATACACATGTCACATTGCACATGCATTAAGACTTTGTCCATTTCCGTCCTCCCAGGATCCTTCACTGCCTGGTGTCGGTGGCTTTCCAGATGACCATCCTGAGGGACCTGGAGAAGCTGGCGGGCTGGCTGCGCATCTCAATCATTTACATTCTCAGTGGCATCACTGGCAACTTGGCTTCAGCCATCTTTTTGCCCTATAGAGCGGAGGTGATCACCAGTCTGACACTCACAAAATACCAGCGCATTTATGAGTCATATTATGTGTCAGAATCCCCGTCTGGGAGCTCATCAAGTTTACTAAGAACGCCATATATAATGCAAAGAGCTGTTAAACCACGTTATAAATGTTCGTGAACATGTTTGTGTAAGCTGACGGCCCTCTCTCTGCTGTCTTTGTGTCAGGTGGGCCCAGCCGGCTCTCAGTTTGGGATCCTGGCCTGCCTGTTCGTGGAGTTGTTTCAGAGCTGGCAGATCCTTGCTCAGCCCTGGAGGGCCTTCACCAAGCTGCTGTGTGTGGTGCTCTTCCTCTTTGCCTTTGGGCTGTTGCCCTGGATCGACAATTTTGCCCACATTTGTGGCTTCATCTCTGGCTTCTTCTTGTCCTTCGCCTTCTTACCCTACATCAGCTTCGGTCGCATGGACATGTACCGCAAACGCTGTCAGATCATCGTCTTCCTGCTGGTGTTTGTCGGGCTCTTCTCGGGCCTCGTGGTGCTCTTCTATGTCTACCCAATCAAGTGTGACTGGTGCGAGTTGCTCACCTGCATCCCCTTCACGGACAAATTCTGCGAGAAGTACGACCTCAACGCTCACCTCCACTGAGTGTGAGCACAACAGGAAGGCATCAGGTCAAAAGATGTGGACTAACAGACGATATCAGCCAGTCTGTGTCTCCACTCTGCCCCTGTGGGACTGTGGGACTGTCACCTTATCTGTGAACAATGACAATATACTTGTGTTTTTTTTACTTTGTCAGTATGAATACCTATGCCCTTCATCTTAAACACTTCCTTTAATCACCTCCCTGTTCACTGGCAGTCATTGTCACTCCTTCACTGTCCAGTGAAACAAAGGAACCTCATTAAAGTTCCCAGCTGCCCTTTACATGTGAGGCAGGAATTAGAGAAGCCAGCGCTGGTACAGACATAGATTTTATTATTCAGGCAACCGCATACAGAAGCAGGGACAAAAAAATCAAATATTGATACCGTTGGTGCCTTGTTGAGAAATGTACCAACTACTGCCATATTTTTGTTACATTATGCTGAGCACTCGAATGTTGTTGTTTTTTTTGTTTATTGCTTCCCAAGAAGTGATGATTGTTTTGAACCTGGTAGTGTTTTAACTACCTGTCTAATCACATGTAACTGAAAACAACAGTAAAAAAAAAATCAACAAACTTAAATGGTCTGTGACTTTCTCTCAATTACCAGAAAATGCCTGTTGAAGATTGTTTTATAGTTTATTCAAATTATGCAGCAAAGAAATGGCAAATATCTGCTAGAGATACTCAATTAAACACCGAAGTCTGTTTAGTGGCTGCATGATCAGTACGTCCTTAAGAAACTTCTTTTACGGTAAAGACTATCAATTCATCACATGTCTCATTTGTATGGTTTACAAAAATATAACAGTATTGTCATCACAACTCCAGATGTGATGCTCAAAATTGACAACTAATTGCCTCAATTACATTGCAAACAATGAATAGTGGACGATTTGAAAAATAACAACAGTTGAATGGAGAAACAGCATTTAGCACAAAGCCAAGATGTTAATGGTGACAGAGGGAGTATAGTGTGATGTCTGATAAGTCAAATGAATTGCTTCTCCTTTTTGCGTGAACCCACTCCGGTCCCCTCTGTACTCACACAGTCTTCACTTAGCGCTGACATTAGGACGCCCAGTAAGAACTTGTTACAATACTGAACCCAGTCCACTGCATGCTGGCTGCGGGCTGTTGGCTGTGTTTTGTTAATCTTATCTGCCCTGAGTCCATGTTAGACGTGAGTAAGTGGAGGAGGGTGGTGTACATTACATTACATTACAGTTCATTTAGCAGATGCTTTTGTCCAAAGCGACTTACAATAAGTGCAAACAATCATGAGGATTGAGGTGTAGGGGCTCATGGACTAGCAGCCGCTGTTCCTCCGTGAGTACGCCTGCCCACCGAGCGTGTACTCCATCTCTTGGAATTGCATGTTGGATATGGAGATGGCTGATGGTCCTTTTTTCTTGAAGCCGGCCTTGCAGTAGAAAGGCACCAGGAAGTCCTCGCAAATCAGCAGAGCTCGGCGGAGGCCAGGCATACAGCGCAGGTACTGCAAGTATCGCCACAAGAGGATGGAGCCCTTGCCTTGCTGGCGACAGTGACGGTGCACTGACAGCACATGAATGTGCACAGTGGGGGTGTCTGGGACATGCTGAGTCATTGCCTCCTGGAGAAAAGAGATTAGATAAAAGCAACAAGCACCCATGAGGCAAAAATCCCATGCATCAGAGCAAGTTTGTCAAAATCACTCATTTTCATGGGGAAGCTAGGTTTGTCACATTGTATTTTTTTTTCACATTTTCATACCTGCAAAAGCCTCTCCTTGTCCCAGCCAGTGCCGATGATGAAAGCTACCAGCTGTCCCTCCTCAAACCAGCCCAGCGACAGCTCAGGGCACTGGCCCAGGAAGTTAAGCACTTCATCCAGGGCAAGTGGACACTCTCCAGACACAGAGACAAATGCTGGGGGGTGAGAAGAACCAGATTAGTCAGTGGGTCGTGTCCTGGGAGTAATGATTATAATCAGGACAAGATTACAATATGTAATCTCTTTCAAGTTTAAACTGGCATGAAGTGATATTGAACACCCAAAAGATATGATGCATTTATACCTTCCCCAAAATCACAGAAAATACAGTATATCGCCTTTATTAAATACATCGAAAGTCAGTCAGGTTCTTACCTGAGGATACATAGTGTTAAAACACATATCGGGTTAGTTTTATGGTGAGCAGAATCTTGACTTACCTTCTCTCTCAATCTCTAACACACTGATGGCGTCCTGTGGCGTGAGGTTCCTGAACTCACTGGCGGGGAGTGTGTGTCGTCTCCGTCGCAGAGGGTTGACCACTCTGACAGGCGTCTTCAGAAAGAAGGGCTTGAGGAACGGCGAGCCACTGACCTGCTGTGTCATGATGCCTCAATAATACAAAACGGGAGGTTCTGATTATTTAACGACTCTTTTGCTAATCTGTTTTCTTCTCTTGAAGCCTTTTGCAATGTAAATTCTATACTGATGCTATAAATGATGCAGAATCCAACCCTGGCAACAAAACTGTTGGTCTTCTCTGTTCGACCAACAGACTGTTAGGCAAGATGCTGACCTTCGTGTCTCTCCTGCTCTCTCTTCCTCCTCTTCTTCCCCTCTGGTCTCATACTGTAAAGTGGTCCTCTCAAAGTAAGATAGCTCTGTGCACGTGTCTCCAAAGTCTCTAAATCCCCTGCTTTCAAATGACAGACATTATGTTATCGGGGTATTTATTTTGTGATCCAACTTCAGAGACGCTCAACTCTGTAGTTTTTCAGCTTTTCATTGTGCAATTTTTAATCAAACACTTATTTGGATTGACCTCAATTTCCGGGTGTTGACAGCAATTATTTGTATTTTTCCTAAACCTTATTTAAATAAATAAAAAAAACTGGTATTTTTAGATATTGTTCACTCTGTGATGAGTTTCTTTTTGTGACGATTAGATTTTATGTTTTCTCGGAAATTAAGGGCATGTGGGCTAATTTAACCGTACTGAGGTTTGTGTGGATTGCTGTTGGGATGATTTCATGCCTCAAAGAGGTTTAGCACAGACTAATTAAATGAGAGAGCCCATGCTTTGACTGACCTGAGGTTAACATGTTTACACAGACTTGTTTTACTGGGAACACAATATAGTAGACGAGACCTTTTAAATTCAGTGTAAATTAGTTTTTTATATGGAAAAAGAAGAAGCTCTATAGAGTAAATTCTCTTCAAAAATCTTTTATTTATAGTTTATTAGGTGGATGTGCGAGTGTCTACAAGTTAAAACCATAGTTCTGGTTGGTTTAACTTTTCCAAATGCTCTTCTTTCCCAAGCATCTGCCACTAATGAAAGTAAACAACCTGTTTTTGATGTGGTCATACCTTATTTATATCTCTGAAGATAAAGACGCTTCACCTCACAATCACCCGCATGAGGCTTAACCCTAATCTTGCTTGATGTACAGCCCCAAGGTATGAAACCAAAATAGAATTGTTTTAAGGATTATTGTTTATCCCCACTGCTTCCTTTTGGCTTTCACTACAGGGATGAATAAGAAATCTCTCGTGTCACCTGGACAGCTGGCCGATCACAAATACGAGAGATCATCAGATGCTAGAGGCGAGCACAAACACGGTTGTGCAGAGATGAATTCACCTTTTCCGACCTGCAACTCTGTCTGTGTGGCCTGTGAGGGCCGTGGTACTCTGAAATAATTCCTCGCGGACTCATAAAAATTACATGGTTGAGTTTTGAAACTCCCAGAAACATGATTCAGCTTTTCAGACAAGCTAATAAATTAAAAGGAGACAGACCTTTGGCCCTGGAGCTGATTGAAGATTATTATTATCAGATTTTACATGTATACAGTATAAACTCACCCACTGACCTCTATCTCTAGCTGAAAGTGCCGTAGACCTCATTTACAGCATGTGTATACACATTACATTTAAACTTGCAGACACATTTTCTCAGTGTATTATGTTTTTACAGGCACGCTCGAGGCCACAGTGTAACTGAATCCTCATTAAACTCGGTGTACACCTGTTGGTCGAGCTGAGCAGAGAGCAACAGATAACCAATACTGCAGAAGAATGTCATTATGTTTGAAATATGAAACACCTAGGAAATTCATCCTGAAATGAACACAACAGCAGGTTATTATATGTGTCTCATCTTCTGCACGAAATAAAACAAGTATGTACTCGTTTCAAGACGAGACCTATGCTATAGCCTGCAGTAGATCACATATAATGAAAAAGATATGCTCCTGGGGGTTTTTTCTGCAAAAAAAAAATCTGAAATCTACTGCAAAACATAATGAATTCTCCAGTATGATTTGTACAGTGAGGGGGGAAAAGATAATTTTTGTGGAATAGAGAAGCCTCCAAATATCCACTCAATTTTATGATTGCATAAGATTGTTGAGTTTTCAACTGTTTTTAAATGAGCTTACTTGGGGTTTTTAAATGAGCTTGCTCTTTATCTAATCTATGACATACTATACTATGACTCTTTATATGACATACTATACTATGACTCTTTATATGACATACTATACTATGACTCTATATGACATACTATACTGTGACTTCTATATGACATACTATACTATGGCTCTTTATATGACATACTATACTATGACTCTATATGACATACTATACTATGACTTCTATATGACATACTATACTA
>CALSCE010010635.1:5995306-6015741 GCA_943593645.1 Bovichtus variegatus
CATACTATACTATGACTTTTATATGACATACTATACTATGACTTTTTAAAATGACTTTTCCATATGGCATACTATGCCATGGCACTTTTCCTTTATATTTTTCATGCCATACTATAATGTAACTTTTTATGACACACTATACTATGACTTTTTTATGGCATGCTCCATGACATATACAATGACGTTTATATGACTAACTGTACTATGCAAGTTTTTTATCAAACATTTTTACAACATAATTCTAGCCAACAACATATCCTAACCATAACAATTTGTGGTAAATGCCTCAAATTAACCATTTCACAAGACTTTACCCAAACAAGGATTACCATCTAGACACGACTGGCATAAGCTAGATAAAACCAGAGGATACAACATGTGTGTCTCTCTTGGACACAGCTCTGACAGAAGGCTGGGTGTAGTTAGGCACGAGCTGCTATGGAACTGTCCCAGGTGATGTTGCCAATAGCAACAGAATGCTCACCTGAAAACAACTGCTGGTGGCAAAATACAGACTGTGGCTTTAACCACAGTTAGCTGTATTAAAGTATCGTGGGATTTAACAGGACTGTGCCCTGTCTACTGACAAAGATCGTAAATGAGCGCAGTCCTTCTGTGTGTGTCAGGATTCATCCACTTGGCCTTTGAGCTCTAATGTATTAGTTCACAATGCAGCTGTACTGTTTTAAGCTTCAGCCTCCTGGTTCCAGTTTTCATCCAGGGACATCATAAGTTCTCTATTTTTAGTACAAGTTGACGACTTAAAGTTAAAGTTGCCTTAAACCGTACTTTCCCAAATGCCATGTTATGATACTCTGTTCCAATTTTTTGACAGACAGGCAAAACAGAAATCCTATGTTAATCAGAAACTCACAGGTCCATAAGGCCTTTCAGGTGGAAGATTAACTGAGAGCCTGCCTTCATGGTTTTACAGCAGTCCATGGTCCACGTGTTTCTTTGCAAAACTGCAGTGTAACTCAAATCCACAGGTGAGTTGTGTTGCCTGCTTTGCCAGCAGAGGGCACTGTCTTTACCTGAGAGACTCGTCTTTGCCAGGTTTACACTGAGTCTGAGGCAGGCTCGAAACACATGTCTATGATAGCTTTAAATCTTAAACTAGTTTTACATTTAAAATGATGAACCTATTTAGTATGTATGTGTGTCAAGGAGGACAATCTATGTTGTCACATATTAACCTCCAACATCTGCCTGACAAAAACATATTTTCCCTCTTAGGGCATGCACATGCACACCTAATAATAAACATTTATTTAGTCTCTGTAGTAGAAGTAGCCATCAGTAGCCCGAGGGAGTGATGATTGAGAAATCAGTCTGCAAATGTGGCATTTTTAATTTAATAAAATAAATAATAATAATCTTCAATCGTCATTGACCATTAACCAGCCACAAACATTTTTGATGATGGGATTTTTATAGATTTTGCATTCCCCAGCTTTTCTTGTGTACAGTGTGTTCCCTTACCATACTTTTTACATTACCTTCTCATACTTTAACTCAACAACTAAACATTTAGCAAACATTACTCCTACCTCTTTTGATAAAAGTTGTCCTGAGTATTAATTTGACTAGTCATGGATAAGGTCAATCATATTATCTGGATAACAGTACTCATATAAGAAAATCCAATAATTAAATAAAAGAAGTATATAAGTATTCTCAGTAGTAAATAAGTATTGTGATGGATCAGAAAAAGTACTGCTAGTGTAAATTTTTTATCTGTTCTTTATTGTTATACACATGCTTCTATACACACGAGGAAAGACAGGTATTGATTTTACAGAGAGCCACAAACCACCTACTGTGGAGTTATCCTGGATACCAGGTCAATAGTGGTCAGAACAGGAACAGGAAGGCACAGTGTCAAGTTGAAATGGCACAGAGGAGGAGCGGGGAAAGACAAAATAACCATGTTACTTAAAAGCAGTGAGAGGTTTAAGCCTCTACAAATTCACATGCAAATGCTAGCCCAATTATAAAAATGCAAAGTTTGCACTTATTGCATTGAATGGTGTTCCCTCCAATCAAACGTACATTAATAGAATCCGCTTGAACCTAAATACTAAGATTAAATGCATATTTGATACATGGCCATAACATAGTAAATGGACAGGTCAATTTCATATTGCAATAAACAATAACAAGATACATTTTTCCAGGTTTGCGATAGAAAAAGAGGCTCTGTACATCAGCATCAAAAATCCTGTCTACTGGCTGAAAACGTTTGTATATTGTAGCATTTATAAGAACACTAATGTCCAATGCAACAAGCAGGCAGCCATATTAATTCAAGGCACATAGATCTATATGCATGGCGCTACACATACAGGACCAAATTATGTAAAAGTGTTGCAGCCACACAAACACCGGACCCCTTTTTTTTTTGCAGCTACATCACATAAGCAGACACTGGCATTGCCACGAAAAGACTGTACAGAGATCTGCCACATCTACGACAAGCGCACTTACTGTGCCAAAGTGAGTCGGCATACATGTAGCTGGAGCATCTATGCTTGTTGCAGGCTTTAGCTATCTTTGAGTTTAGCTGTTAGTTCCATTATTTGAATATAAGGATCTTTTTTTCTATGTTGTATGCAAGGATACATTTTGTAAGTACACAGGATTCTAGTACAGTTATGATACATAGATATCACACCATTAGAAATAATAAAAAAAAGTGACATGTACTGTATATGTTTAAGACTGCAGACAACTTAAACTCATCTCATCATAAACTCTTGTTATAAGGAATGGATTATAAACGATTTTGTCGGGAGTACAAAATCACTTCAAATGGACACACGGATAAATACGTAATGTGTTTTCAAATTTCTGATCATAACCAAAATCAAACAATTACTGTAAAAATAAGTTCTCACGTCATTAATGTAATTCACTGATGAATACAATATCTAGACACAAACTGTATTTATAAATTCTTCTGAATTTATGTGTTAAGCAATTGAGTTAATTTACAGTAAGTGTGCTTAAAACCACCATGACAGGTAGTGAAATGTCTCTGGAATCCACATTACTAGACCACAACTCTGGTCAAGACACACAACTGAACACCATCTGACAGTTAATGAAATGTTGTCAAAGCTGGGGAATCAATCTCTTTTTTTTTTCTTTTTTTTTTTTTTTTTTAAAACATCAGTCACAGAGTATGGTACCAAGAACATCTTTGCAGGAGTCAAATTTGGTTTCTAATGTCAAGAGCCAGTGATGGAATAAACAGAGTCCTCCCTCGTCCTGGTGGACTTCCTGTCAGGGCCGTTGTTGGCTCTGATCACTGAAGCAGAAGACTGGGCTGGGGGGGGTAAAAGGAATAGAGAGACTGGAGGATCCCTGTAACGCAAACATCTCTTCTGATGGATGGGAGGGAAAAGGCTGGATCAGAGTCAGGGGTTGAGGTGCTCATCTTCCATATGAAGGCTGCTCGTGGGACACAGGAGAGGCTGGCTGGAGCAGTTTGTGCTCTGACTTTTCAGGCTTTCTGTTGACTCTGATGATCCTGGAGTGGAAGAAGCAACGGATAATCAACAAGGCTCAAAGGGAAGTCTGCAGTCAGACTGCACAGAAATGCACAGCGCTCATTCTTGATAAGATAGGCCGATCACAGAAAAGTCACTTTACAATACCCGCAGGATCTTTAGTTTGTCTAGCTGTAAGACAGATGACGTTGACTCCATTTATGGAGAATAAAATTCAGTGAGAGCAGTAGAGCTCATACACAGGCCCAATCCCAATGTCCCTCTAAACCCTGAACCCTCGGGGACTTCATTGACGTCACCTGATTGAGTGCTTGAGTGTGAGAGGCTGCAAGCGATCGAAATGGTATAAATAGACAGTACTTAGCAACTTATCACGTTGCTGTGACAACGGCAAAACTTGGTATGCACAATTGTGGGTTTAGGGAATTTCGATTTTATGCTTTTTACCTTCTTCACGGGCAATTAAGAGTTCGGTCCCTGATTTAGAATTCCAGAGTTGTCAAATAATCAATTTACTTGTTTTTGTCAAAACAGCATCATAAAGCAAAAAAAAAAAAAAGATTGAATAAGCTAGGTATGTTTTTTTTATTTACCATTTTAAATCATTGTTAATGTAGTCTTTCTTTGTACATTTAGACCTACCAGCGCACCCAATATATATGCCGGGCTGAACACCTACGTATGTGCCTTGCGTCGTCTACCGTTTTTTAATAACGACTCCCGTCTTTCCCTGGTAACCCCGTGTTTAGCTTACAACGCCATGAATTGTGGGCGATTGCCTCAGGCCAAGTCTGCAGAAATGCAGATTTACGGAAAGTGTGCGTAAAAGGCTCAAACTGTCAGTGAGTGAGCTCTCATGCACTTGATAATTTGACAGTGGGACAGCCCTAAGCCCTCGCAGACTTAGCGAAAAAGCGCCTCAAAGTCCTTGAGTGTGGACATCGGGATTGGGCCACAGAGAAGCAGAGCAGACAGGAAAGCCTACATACCAGAGTTATTCCTCCATACCAATAGAGCAGGAATCAGGACCTAGAGCTGCCCAGAGTGAGGCGGTAGGAAGGGACAGGATGTCAGGGAACAGAAGAGGAGTTTTAGGAGACAGAGAAGCACAAGAGCACACAGGTTATATGCAGAGCACAGGGAATCACAGCCTTCAGTCTTGGATTTAAGAAGAGAAATGTTAGAGAACCAGAACTAGAAAGAGTTGAAAAATAAGCAAGAACCAGATGATGTGTTGACAATGCCGTTCATTTTAAGAGCTGCAGTGAATGCTCGATCACATTTGCCTCGAAGCCGTCGTCAGAAAGTACCGGTCAATACTATATATGGCTTTAAACATAAGTTTACACACAGAGTACTTATTCTGCTTCTTCCCTTTTCTTTCCTGTTTGCAGAGGATTAAATATTATTTTTGACAGTCTGATATTTCTTCTCTGTTCCTGGCAGAGAATTTCTCACCTGGCAGAGACAAGTCGCCCGCTGGGTCGCTCTCTGTTTTGGTCAAGCTGCTGTGTTCGCTGCTGCAGTCCTGCAGGATGTCTCCTCCAGAATGCATCCTGTCCTCTGGATCACCCAGGAGAGTAAATGCCAATTAATTTAACCCTTAGAGCCAACACATCTCTAAGTGTCACATTATTAACCGTTCACAGACTGCCAAAGTGAGGAAACTCACCATCATCTGGAGACAGAGATTCTGCCACATCCTCTGCGGCTGTGGCCTGGAAGAAGGGGAAACAAATCGGGTTCAAGCTTTTGTTTGCAGCAGAGTTCAAATGTAAATGTCAGCTGGTGCAGAGGCGGCTTACGTCAGTGGGGGCGGGGCTGCTGGACAGCAGTGTGTGTGGCTGAGCATCAGACATCTCGGACAGCTTCTCCTCATCTTCTTCCTGGATGGGAGAGGATGGAGACCTAAGGGTGCTGTAGGGGGGGACAAAGCAAAAATAAATACAGAAAAAATACAAATAGAACAGGTAAGTCATTTAATCGCAGCTACTTACATGGACTTCTTTTCACTCTATTTACACCTCTACCTTTCAAAAGAAATGATAATGGTCTCCAGATGTCGTAACCTTTAGGGAAAATGTGCCCAGCAGCATATAGAAGCTGCATTCTACAATTACATCAATAGTAAACTGTCCTATACGGAAAAAAGGTGAAAGGTGTGGCAGTGTAAATGTGATTACTGACCAAGCCTATGTAAAGCGATTTTTGGGATTAATGTTACATATACAAACATATTATCTGATTTCCTATCTTCACCTGATTTTTTACAGTACTGTTTTTGTGTGCATGTACGTGTGAACATACCTGTCGGGTGACTTGCTGACTTTGCCTTTCTGCAGACTCCCGTCACTTAAATGCTCTGGGGAGCTCAGCTGTCTGCCGTCGGCGGCCAGACCCCCGGAGAAGTTGATTTCATCATAGAGGGGGGCCGATGGGACAGCAGGAGACACTGACCGCAGACCATTCAGAGCCTCTAACAGTGAGATGGGTTCAAAGCCGGGAGGAACCGAGTCTGTGCTCTGCAAAGAGGCATAGACAAGGACTGGTGGTAACAATGCACAGCTAATTAAAAAAAATGTCTACACATTCATAACAAACACTTTCAGAGATGGCTATTGCCGGTTTAGGTGTCAGAGCTGGAGCCATCAGTCTGCACTGACATACAGTATACATGTACATTTAGCCCAAATAGTTGCTGGATAACATGCCTTACAAAGCTTTATATGAGAAAGAATCTAAATAGAGTTTTACCATCTTGTGTGGAGCAACAAGGTAGCATTTGGTGGCTAATGCAACATTTCATTAACATCTCTGGTTTCCCACTGGCCCACTGCCTAACAAAGCCATTCAGCAACATCGTGCCTTGCTTTCGTCGAGATCCTGGAAGCTACAAGGCTCCAACTGTGAAGCCGCGGCAGGCAGATTATTACATGGAGGTGTTGACTTAGCCACAACATACCAACATGCTGCTCAACAAAAGTTGGTACAAATCTAGATCACATTCTTCCTTGTGCTATCACTTTCAAACATAGATAGAAATGGATCAGAACAATAGTACTCCCATACTGCACCCCATGCAATGTTTTTATGCAGCCCAAATTCATGCCCAGTTCCACCTTTATGTTGCTGCGCTTCTTAGCCAATTGATCCGATTATACTCAGCTGTACATGAGACCTACCGAGTGCTCGTCATGGTCCATAGTCTGAGCCAGAACAGGGCTGAAGGACACGGGGGAAAGAGCACCAGGCTTTTTCCTCACAGCTCTGATCTGCAGCAAGGCTCTGAAGGCTGGTAAAACAAACACAAGCTCAAATGAAAACACAATAATAATTTAATCATTACATTAAATTTGGACTTCTCTTCAATTAGAATCAAGAAAGCACCTTAAAGAGCAGAACTTTGCCAACATAATGCAACACTTCTTACGCAGCCTGCAGATGGGACAGTTGTTGGCCTGGTAACGCAGAGTGTCAGCGCAGGAGTTGCAGAGACACAGATGTCTGCAGGGCAGGATGAGTGTATCCCGCAGGTCGGACAGACAGACAACACACTCGTTGCTGTTGTCACTGTTCTCATCATCTGATGGCTGGAAAAAGGAAACACAATAATAACAAATAAAATACTTTTCCAGCATTGTGATTCATGTACATGGTGATATTGTAATATTGTCAATGAAACCTTGGTTTCTTGGTTGTTTTTGTTCTCAATCCCATAGATCTCCTGTAAAAGGTAGCTCACACGGTCCACCTGGAAAAGATACAGTAACAGAAATGATCTTTCAAAAACCAATGTACACGCACACAATGAGGTCCAAGGGAGTTGGAAAGCACAATGTATAACATATTCTCTCCAGTTTCTTGTTTTGTCTTTTTGTAGAGAAGGAACGTGAGCAGTGATACACAAGAGTAATTCATGTATTTCACTATTGAATGTTATTTACAGTCTTTAAGTTAAAAGCATCTGTTTTTAGATTAAACAGAGAGTCTATGTGAAATTACTTTTGGCTCCCTTAAAGTTTACATTCAACGTCTACTTCACAGATAAGCGTTATTGCCGGACTCCCAAGGGTCTCGGCACAGATTTTCAGTTTTCTCAAAAGCTGCAGTTGAGTATTAGGGTCACTGGTGAGCTGCGTAAACATCCATAACCACACGTTACTTACTTGGATTTAGGGTGTTTCAAAAACAACAAATTCATTTAGGCAAAGTGATACTATACTATACATTCCACTTAATAATTTGCCAATTAATGGTGTGATTAATAATAACTGATATAAGAATGTTCATAAACCTACAATTTGTTTCTGCTTCAGAGGCTTGACGGAGAAACTGCCATCAACGTGCTGAAGGTGGAAGAAAACAACGTGTTTTAGCTCGTACATTCTTTTTATACAGAATAAATCATTTACATTTATTTAGATTTATACGTACTCTTTCAAAGGCTGCCAAAAGTACATGAGCATGTCCGAGGCAATCTTGGAAAGAACACACAATATTCTGGTTAATACTAAAGTTGACCTAATAGTGTAGTATTTAAGCTTACAATTAAACTGCCAACACTGACATTCTTAGTGCAATTTCCTCATGACTGTTAAACTATTATTTTATATTACTACTTCATAAATATGTCTTTATGTTTGTACGGCCAGTCTCAATAGAAAAGATGTATTGTCCGGACTGTTATGCCGCTCGAGTAACCTACCGTCCCCTTCATCAACAACAGCTTGGATTACTATGGGAAACACTCCTCGGTCGAGGTCAAAGTTCAGCTTTAAGGGAAGAGACACATATAGTGAAATATTCAATGAGTCGCCACAGGTATAAACAGAGGACATGCAACCATGTGTGTAACAAGTCAAAAGTTGTGTTGATGCACTGATGTAGACCTCTGGCAGGAAGTGTGCTGTGCAAGTGGAAGCAGAGGATATTTACAGACACGAACAAACACCAATGCAGACAAATTGTTGTTGTGATGTGTGATACAGTAACAAACTCTACCAACTGCTGCAGATACTTACATCTTCCTCTTTCCACTCGCTGAAATCTATTTTGAAAGATGGCATGGAGAACTGTTGGCTCACCCCTCGCTTGTAATGCACAGTTTCAGAGACCAGTGATGGACTCTTTGGGTTGTACCTGCACACAATATGTTACAGAGGAAAATAATCAGTGTGCAGGGGGATGAAGGAATCCTGGATGGACAGTGCACAGTCTAAAGTTGACATTTAGACATTTCGCAGTAAGAAAAGCCATTATCTTTAAGTACTCAATATATGAATTAGTGTCCCTATACCGAATTAAAATATAGAAAAACCGAATAGCATAGCAAAACAGTAGCAATATCTCATCCTTTTGATTCTGGAAAAATGCATCATCTTTCTGTCTCATCTCATGGTAACACAATAACTTCAGTAACAACTATTACTTTCATCTTCTTCTAAGTCTCATCAACGGTATCCATGGCGACTGGAGGTTGCTAAGGACCGACCGTATCTATTCTAGTCTTTGTGCTCTAAGGCTTGAATCTCACTACCCATAAAACAGAGTTTAAATGTCTCTGGCACAAGTAATATGATGCTGCTGTGTCAGTTACATTAATCTGTTTATATGGTTCAAATCTGAACAACTGATCCCGCCATAGACGGATAAATGTGCCCTAAGTTGGTTTCATGGATGGATTCATATGTGATATTTAAATTAAAAATAAATAAATAAATAAAAGACTAGATAAGAGTCTGAAATTCTTACACTGCCATCCCATTGGAGAACTCCTCAAATGCTTGGCAGTAGAGGGTGATGGCCACCCGAGCGTCAGCATCAAAGGTGAACTCCACACCATACTGAACCTTTGGTTTTCCACCTTCCTCCACCGGTGTGTCAGAGTCATCTTTGTACCTAGAATCAAGGGGTTTGACAAACTTTAGGTCGGCACAATGGAAACTCTTTTCCTTAAAACAGTTGTGTACTTTTTACTGGGATTTGTATCCTAGTATTGGCTCGCTATCCTTACCTGACCAAACGCAGAGAGTCCTTTCGAATGTTCACTAGACTCCTCAGGGTTTTCACGGGCTCGTGCGGTGCAGGTGTCACATATGGAAACTAGGGAAATAAAAGCAATATGGATGATATTTGATTTGACATTATCAACATGGTGTGACTTATCCTATTACTGACAAGAAATTTAGAATTGCATCATAGTTGTTTTTAAGCTGTTCTCAGATGCACTGTCCCTTTGCTGTTGTAGCGCTGTAAATTTCCCCGCTGTGGGACGAATAAAGGATTTCTGATTCTGATGAAGACAACTGGGATGAAGAAATATCAGTTTTCACCTGCACTGGCCTATTTCCAAGAAAATTTAGGTCCATGTTTTCTCCAAAAAGGTATCCCTCTGGATGTGGTGTGTCGAATTTCTCTCCCCCCATGAAGAAGTGGCTCGCAAAATAATTCCCTGAGGACAAGAGAAAAACCATGAATAATAGAGGGACTGCGAGCAACATAATATAGTGACAGTGATTAATAAACAGTTACTTCCAATACTCTGTCTGTAAAAAACAAAATGGTTTAGCTGTACCAATTGTTGGCGGAAGTGTAATATGACTCTTGAGCAACATGTTTGAGCTCATGTTTAATAATGAGAGGCAGGTGAAGTAGCCTCAACAACAACTAAACCCCAAAACAACTTCAGACTGGTAGTGATAACATTCGAACTTCAGATTCTCTGCTTGACTATTTGTTGCGTGTTATGTATGTCTATAATTCAGATGAGACAAGGGAAGTTAATAAAGGCTGCTTGCTTGACTAAATAGAATGAATACATGCAACTGAGGTACATCAGCACAACATGCCACTGTGAAGTTCAATTGCCAGTTGTGCAAGAACATGATAATTCAAATGTGGTTTCTATATCCAAACGAGATTTGTGTTTAATTGTAATCAATGTAACCTCCCATAAACCAGAACGCAAGATTAAATAAGATTAAAACAAATAGCCTTGTTATGACCATGTCATTCCTCATAGGTGTTTACTGACATGCAGGAGATTATATGAGCAGCTGAAAGGTCAGTTGACAATAAAATGAGTGGCGTTTCTTATGGGTTTCAAACAGGCAGGTGTCTTGGTCTGACATTGACATACCTATCTCCATCTTAATAATAAAGTGAAAGTGTAATAACCAAGTAACACGAAAGCATACTTATTTTAAATAGCTTTCAAATAGAACATTAACAAGAAAATGTACCTTAGAGATTTTTTTTATTTAATGGAAGCTGTAAATCATTTGTTGACATGGGTGTCATGTCTCTGGATGTCAGCCTCAGCTCTGAGCATCAATTGAATGTGGATAAAACACTTGTCGAAGTCTGTCCATTTAGAGTTGGGCATACAATGCATTGGATGCATTATGATCACGATGTTGTAATAACAATAAACCAACTTTCATGAACCGAAACAATCCATGCAAGTAGCAGTAGTCCGATACACAAACTCCTGTATAAATCACAAGGTTTTCTGAATAACGTGTTACCCGCAGTCACATTTCTATAGGCTCATACATGTTTCCAATCATGATCCAACTGTATATACTAGCTGATGATAATCAACAGCAAAGAAACAATAATTAGCCTAATTAACGTTAGCTAATGAATGTTCGGTGCCTCAATATTTATTCTTGCTTTAGTAGATACGTGATAAGGGACATCTGAATTCCATCAGAAAAACACTGTCAATCACTTACCAGATTTCGGTGGAAATCGATAGGCCGAGTTGGCCTGGATATCGATATCCTCAACACCAGCGATTCTGCGACTTAGGATGGACCCCATCTTTCTCTGCTGATGTTAGCTACAGTTAGCTAGCAGCTTGGTAGCTAACACCGCGTCACAGCTCCGATTCTCTCTCCCTTCAAACGTACACTAACGCCAAACAAAGATTGTATCGACCAAGTACAAAGGCTTTCGTTAATTTAACATTGTACACGTCCAGTTTGATCAGTGGCTACGCTGCGAATGCTAATGCTAACCGGAAACAAATTGAGACGGGCTGTTGTTTTGCCCGAGCTGTGCTAACGTAGCAGGGAGTCAACCTGATTGGCTGTCTCCAAGGGTTCCAGAAATTCAGGGCGTTCGCTCTCTGTGTTGGGCCCGCCCGGCGGGGAGGAGGTCAGGAGGGGGAAAAAGGGTCACGCGTGTCAATTTGTAATCTTTATTTATTTATTTATTTTATGTACAGGGACATAGTTGATGTAAAGTAAAAATAATAGCAATAGCAAAATCAAAACAACTGTTGGAGCTCAATTTTGTCATACAATTATATAGGCCCATAGCACATTAAATAAAAACAATGTATTTGCACAATAGATTAAAAACAACTAAATAAATATATATTCTGCTCCAAAAAGAAAACATTAATGAATTAATTGACACGGCTATTCTTTAGAGGTTTCAATATAATCAGTCAGTATTATCTGTCATAATATACACTAAACAGTATGAACCCATGCTCCATTATAAACAGCCCTGCTTTAAATACGTTGCTTTGCAAATGTTTTTTGGCAATAAACAGAATAGTAGAAACACCACTCTTTTTATTTATTTTCAGTATTAGTATGGTATTGTGTCTTTCTTGACCCCATGGAGCGCTGCACTAGGAGGCGTTGTTTACTGCCCTCCAGTGGTCACAGTGACGTACAACTCATTATTGAAGACAAAGAGTAACATCGATATTGGTGATTATCATATGGCACATAAACATTCCCACAATAAATTAAAAAGATATATTCACAATTTAACTGTACAAATATTTCCATATACAAATTACAAATGAACATTGCCTAATACATATTAATTAAAATGCAAAATAAACTTTTAAAAAAATGTAGCAAAAGACAATTTTAGAAAGAAACCCTTTACACACTTGCCTCTCTTTGACAAGGTAATTGGCATCAGATGGAGTCCTTTAGTTCCATGTTCTTGACTGTGTTGCTGTGGCTGCTTCAAGTTTGCCATCTGTTTCAGTCTAAAACGTACTTAAACTGGTGTAAAGTGCTAATAACTATTACATATAAATGATCCTGGCCATTCAAATGAATGCAAAACCCCGAATGTCATTATAGTCTAAATACTCTCAGAGCAACTTACTCTGACTGACATTCAGCTGTGCTGAGCTGCAGGTATTATCATTATGAGAGATTAAATAAATAAAATATAAAAGAGTTAAAAAGCTTGGAGAAAATTTGAATCCTGCAAATTAAAAGCATCCAAATGCTTCAAATATGTATCTATATATCTATTTATTATTGCAATTATCAGAACATTTTTCATTTGTGCAAGAAAAATGTACAGATAGAATAATACATACAAATAATGCAGATCATACAGAATGTATTCTGCATAGCATTTTTATATGGCAGTAATTGCAACTCTAGAATAAAAGTAGTATTTTTTTCCCCACTTAAATTCAAATGTATTACTAAATTACACCTATAATGCGTTTTGAAACAGGTTCATAAACGCAATAAATTGGATCAGCCTATGTCATGAGAATAAGAGCTAATAAAGAATTCCTCAAAGACACTTGTGATGAACAACAGTGAGCTGTAAGCAGACTTTAAATGGATCTCATGTGTGATCATAGAGTCAGAGTTGGCAATAAGGCACACTGTGAGTGTCTCTGTTCAGTGTTCACTACTGTGTTACACAAACCTTTTCTCTTTCAGTTTTTGTTTTTCATCAGATGGAATTTCTATTTCTGCTTCTTTGTGTTTCTTCATCTCCCTCTCTGGATAAAATGGTGTCTCCAGGACAGCTTTGTTTTCCTCTGATGTCTGCAGGCCTTTGCATAGGAAGTCATAGATGGTCTGCCATGAGTCCACCTCTGAGCTCCAGAGTGCAGCTCTGGCTCTGATTAACTGTGAGACTTCAGTCTTGCTGCCTTTGGCCAGACTGATGCTATCTTTACAGATAAAGAAGATATCCATGCCAATGAAGAGAGCATTGAGCCCGATGAGACCGGCCCTGGCTGACTTGGAGAGGGCAAGAGGCCCTTTGACTGCTGCCTGTCCAATATCTGGGATATCTGCAGCAACCTTGGGGATTTTAGTTAATACTTTTCCTTCCTGCGCTACCACTCTGCCAGCACCTACAGCCAGCTCTTCACTTCTTAACATCTTAACAGCGGAGGTTGCATCAACAAATGAATCAATAGCATTTCCAATAGCACCAGCTCTACAGAACACCTTGCCAACTCCCAGAACAACATCTACCTGGCTTGTTTCCTTATTGGTGACCTCCTCCAGACATTCCTGGAGACACTGCACATCCTCCATGAAGCTCTGGAAGACTTCGCTGGCTTTCTTTTGATGTGTAATGTTTACTCCAATCTCTGTGGCGGTGGTGACAGCACCGTTGACTCCGCTGGTAATTCCCAGCCCGATCCCAGTCATTGTCAGAGCTAAAGACACTCCAGCTGTTACAGGAATCAATGCCAAACCAATGATGGAAAGCACACCTCCAGCTACCCCCACTGAGCTGCCGGCCACACTGGAGATCTTTGCACCTGTATGCATCCTGTCTAACTGAACAGCATTCTCCTCCAGGTCTTTAAGAGACTGCAGTATCCTGGGTTGTCGCTTACTGAACTCACCGATGAAGCCGGAACAGGGTTCGTCCTGAAACAAGAACACCGTCCGGAAGTTCTGGTCCATCCTGACGAAGAGAAAAGAGAAAATTAGGAAAGACCTCCTAAGCTGACGCACCAGAAAAAGGTTAGCATGTCACCTTAAAATTCAGTATGAAAATATTGGATGTGGGATCTGCTTTGTTTTTTTGTAACACACATTAGGAGGCTGTAAGAAGCAATAACATCCACATTAAACTGAAATAAGTAGAAGGGGTTAAAATATTTCATTAAATAAATAAATGATACTGAAGTATTAACTCCTGCTGGACAAGAAGCATAAGCCAAGTATCCACACAGAAATGAGTCCTTACAAGCTATACTTAAGCACAGCCATTCTTTGAGCTAAATGCTAACGTCAGCATCCTAACATGCTCACAATGACAATGCCAACATGCTGATGTTTGGCCGGTGTAATGTTTACCATGTTCACCGTCTTGGCATTCTATGGTTTGCTAATTAGCACTACCAAAGAATTGGGTAAATTAAATTAATTAACTTTGACCTGATAGGGGCGCTAGAGGAAAGGTCAGAGGATAACCATTCATGAGCATTCATCCTCTGGGAACTATGAACGTCTGCACAAAGTGCTGTGCTGATCCATGCCGTAAACAAGAAAGCAAGCTGATCATTTTGCATTTACATTTACTTTACCGTCACTCATCACGCCTTGCACAGCTGTGTTGACATGATATTTGGGGCCAAAAGAACATAAAGGGGTATGTCTTACCTGAGTTCATCAAGCTGGTTAATGTGATGAAGCATCCTTTGTGTGTCATCTTCAGACAAATCCACATTAAGGTTTACCAGAGTGTCGTCGTTCATCTTCAGGCAAAAGTTGCCGAAGGAGCTGTGAAAGACACAAATGTATTTTTTATAATAGATGTTTCTTTTGCAAAATGTGCACATTATTTAACGGACATGTCTCTTTACCTTTTCTCTAACTTCTTGCAGATTGTCTCGGTGGTCTTTATGTATTTGTCCAGCTGATATGCCAGCACTGCCACATTCTGAAGTTTGGGGAGGAAGAAGACATTTGCCTCTCTTTTAAACTCGAGGAGATGATTGCAGATCATCCGTGCAGCAGTGATGACAACCTGAACATGTTCAGGGCTGATCCCTTCTGGCAGATGTAACACCTGGTTCTGCTCCATGAACACATGAAGTGAGGTGACCGCCAGATTCTCCACTGCATCCAGGAAGCAGTCGAGCTCTACCAGGCCTCCCAGGGTGGTCTTCAGCACAGCAGCCAGCTCCTTCTCCAGCTCTTCACGCCTGCTGTCTGCAGTCACCTGGGTTACTTTGCTTGTCATATATTCCCAAAAGGCCTTAGCTCTGTTGTCTGACTGGGAAACATGGCTGATGCTTAGGTCAATGTTGTCAGCCCTGTCTTTTATGTCCATCATCATGATCAACTCTGTCTCCCTCTTCAGCATCCACTTAGGGCCCCTCTTAATGAATTCTTTCACTGTGTCAAGGTAGATGAGGGTATCTGTGGTGTAGCAGCACAAGGCCTCCTGGAGTTCCTTTCTGTAACACAAAACATCATCCAGTTTGTGAGATTTCAAAAACTAATTCAAACTGTTGTTGTGGAGTTAGTCTCACAGTGCAAGACCTAATGTTCCTCCACCCCCAGCTTTGTTCTGTGACAGGAGAGAGATCTGACAGCAGCTATTAGGCCAAATAAAACAGCCGTCCCCTTGTTCCCCAGGCTCAGAGCTTCAGGTCGAAGTTATTGTTTACATTTCCTGGTAGAAAGTCACAGAGCTCAGTCAATAGTAAGGATGTCCTCATTGTGTTTTTTTTTTTACCTCTTAACTTTATCAAATTCTCTTAATAAGAGTGGGCGATATAGAGAAAATCAAATATCACAATATGTTTGACCAAATACCTCAAAAATACCTCATCACAATAACGATGTTGTAGGGAATGACCATTGGGCCGTTTACAAAATATTTCCACAATGAGATTTTTGATAAATAATCATCAGTAATTCGGATATAATGATTAACTATAATAATATAACAGCTACAACATGCTGGTAAGTTCAGAAAAGGACATCATTTGACTGTAATGCAGCCTTTAAAACCAGGAAAAGACAACTTATGCCATATTACAATATCCAAAGTCCAATATCGAAACATCTAGTCTCACCAAACTACCATAAAGAGACAACAATCTTCCACAAAGAGACAGAGGTGCTTACTTCTCTATTGATAGGAAACAACATATTTACCTTGCAGCAGACATGTTGTACTGTCTTCAGTTCCTTAATGAGGCCTCAACTTATCTTCTGCGTGTTTGAAATGAAACTGCGATCTGTTGGCTGAATCTGCTAAACTCACTGAAGTCAGCCGACTTGTTGAGGAATGTTGACAAGCAGCGGACGCGGTTTTGTTTCGTTTTCCTTTCTCCACATCACCAGGTTGAAGCGCCAAACTGATAACAGCTACAATGGACCTCACTGTGTCCTTATCATTATTATGTCTGTGAGACAGAGTCACTGCTTAATGTGGTCTGTGGACAGTGACATGGGTCCTCAGCTGAGTACTTTCGCAATGCGTACCATATCATCATCGAATAAATACAGTTCATATGAAGTTTTCTGAAATTGATTTCTATGCGTCTCTATTTGTATATAAAAGAACACAACAGTAGCTTATTCACGGTTAAAGTGTTGTGTTGAACAGCCCGAGGCAGCAGCTCAACTTGTGATTTCCTGATGCTGCCTTCAATGGCTGTCGGAAATATAAACGTTACTTCGTGATATTATGATGATTGACTAAATATGCTGACTTGTTAAGTTGCTACTTTCATTAGATGACCCATATATCAGTGGTCATAAATACACACGAACAGCGGTGTGTGCGCGTGTACAAGCTAGGTGTTGAGGCGGGGTATGCGTGCTGTTTCCATGGTAACAGAACCCCAGCGGGTTTCCGTTGGTTTCAGTTGGTTTCAAAAGGACGACTCTGTGTCTGTGTCTGTTCCCTATGAACAGATCAGACACAACAAAAGAAAACAATGTAATGAACTGTCAGGAGAAAAAGAGACAGAAGGACAGAAGGACAGGAATACAAACAGAAAGAGAGACGGACAGACAGACTGAGAAAGAAACAGAAAGAGAAAAGAAAAAGACAGAAAGTAACAGCAAATCTAAAAAATGAGAAATTGAGAAAGGAAGGAAGAAATTAAAGGGGAATAAATAAATCAGGGTAATATGAAGGGTATAGGACATGAAGATAAGGAAAGACAGAAACAAATAAAGAAAAATAGAAAAGATTTAATATGAAGACAGGAAAGAAAGGAAGGGAGGAATGATGGGCAAAATAAAGAATGAAAGTAGGAAGAAACAAAGGAAAGAATACATTAAATAAAAAAAGAAAGACATTGGGGTGATATGAAGACAGTAAAGAAAGAAAGACAGGAACAGGAAACAATTAAATTAGGAAGTGACAAAGGGATGCATTAAAGAAAAAAGAATAGAACTTTATTCATCCAGAGGGAAACTGTTGTGCTGTTGCAGTACAAAGTAGGAAAGAGTGCAAATATAACAAAATATAGAAAATAAAGATCATCAATAAGGTGCAATGTGAACAAGTTCTACAATTAGTGTCAGAAATATAAACTGGTTAAGGACCTCAGATATGTATAAGAAGTGGCATATAGGTATGAATAATAAAAACTCTTAATACAGGTAAGTGTATAAGGTTCATTCAAAATGTTCAAAGACTATGTCAATGATATTGCACATTATGACCCTTAATGTCCCCTGGGATATATAGTCAACCAACAGGTGTGTGCTTCTCATATGATAATTGGTTGAATAGGATTTCAAATCTATTGGTTAATTGATCCAAAGGTGGGAGTGACCACACTCCCCTCAGTGGTGGGAGAAGTATTCCGATCCTTTACTGAAGTAAAAGCACGAATACTCCACTACTAAACAAAAGTCCTGCATTCAAAACCTTACTTACAGTAACTAAAAGTATGTTAGTATTATCTGCAGAATGGACTTAAAGTACTCATTGTGCAGTGAAATGTTCCCTGTCAGTGTTTTACTATTATACATGATGTTTTTGGATTAATATTACTGCTGCAGCAATGTGTATGTTGTATTTTACTGGTGTAGATGTTTATGTTTGTGTTTTTTTCCTATTCTATAAGATCATCATATCTTTGTATATATATATATATATGTCATCGCTGTCCTGTGAGAACTACGCATATCTAAAAAAATATATAAAAATTAATATTTCAGTTTATATTGTGCTCACATGGTGCATATTCCTAATAAAGTTGTTTAATCACAAACTGGGCTTGATGGGAAGTAGCAACATGGGTACATGGGAGAAGGGGGGTCAGTAGGGGCCCAATTGCCCCGGGCCCCCTGAATAGCTTAGTCCGGCCATGAGCAGCATGCAAGGTGCTGGAGCTGGATGAAGGACAGTGTGTGTGTGTGTGTGTGTGTGGGGGGGGGGGCATGTCAAAACGCTCACTCAGCTGCTCTCAGCTCAGCGCAGACACTCAGGGATCAGAGTGGAAACACTGCTGACATGGCAGTGTCCTCACACACGCAAGACAGCAGAACAACATCTGCACAACACACAGCAGCAGGCCAGCCATGAGGAACTATAGACAGGGGGACAACATTTTAACCAATTTTCCAACTTGGGCCCCTCATCCACACCCACTCCAGCACCACTAGGTGGTGAGGCACACAGGCTGCACAGCAGGACACACAGTAACACAGCACTGAAATGGTCTGACTCAAATATAATGAAAAACACAAATATTATGTTGGTTGCCGACTTAAAAACTTAAAACATGTATTTATTATGTATTGTTAAAAAGAGAATCTAATCCAACAGCTAACTGACTCACTGAGCATCTAAATTGCCCTCCTGGAGGAAAGTGATGTTTTAACCCTGTAGACCAGAGGGCCCATGGGTGCATCCTCACCCAGAGACTCCCTCTAATCAGGCTCAATTACTGAGGATAGAAACGTTCAAAGTGCGACCACCTTTGAGAGAGCCTCTGTTTTCTTTCCCTCCCTCTCCCTTCTTTTACTCCAGAGGACAATTTACTGGAAGCACTCCCTGAGCCAATGCTCGAGGGGCGCTCTAACAAGGCTCCGATTAGGGCTGGATTTGCAGCTTGCTGAGTTAATGTCAGATTGGCATAAAGAGTCCACGTGGGACCAGTGTGGGTGAGGGCTTGGGACCTGATTTGTGCACCCTCCTCGCCTGTCAGGGATAATTGTTTAATGAAAGCGAAGGGTGTCCCAAATCCTGGCAGAAAGGGAGAATCAGAGAGGTCTTTAGTCAGAGCTCAAGGTCTCTCTTCAGGGAAAAAGTGTTGCTATCTGCAAGAGAGATTCTGCTTCAACGAGTGTTTACTGTGGAATTAACACTGGTTTCATAATGTGGCTGCGGAGGAACAGACTTCATTAAAAGGGGCAAACACAGACCTGGAAACACACTATACATAACTTTGGATCTATAGCCCTTCTTGTTCAGCACAGAGTTAGTTCAGTGTGAGCATGTAGAAATTAAGAAAAACGTAGAACAAATGTAAGTAGTTAAATCAGCTCCACTTCAATGCTGCAATATTAACGCTTCATTGTTCAAATATATACAGTGCTGGGAGAAGTATTTAGATATTTTACTTAAGTAAAAGAAGCAATACTACAGTGTAAGTTCCTAAAAAGTGTACTTAAATACAATACTTGAATAAATGTACTTTGTTACAGACCACCAATGATAATATTGTATATTAATACAATACTGATTAGGGGCATTATGCTGAATAATAAGTACTTTGGATACCTTAAGTACATTTAGCTGATAATACTTAACTTTGATATAGGTGAATCTTTTAATACAGGACTTTTTTACTTTAGAATATGAATACTTAAATACTTACACAGGGTTATGACATGTATTGCCTGATCTGCACTTGGTAAGAGGAATCTATCTTTTTTTCAATGTACTTTATACACGTACTTTATACTCTTTGCATCAAACATTTCATTTCTCATGCATGCTTCAACGTGCAGCTACTCAGCGGCTCAGAGATGATAAATGCTGAACTAAGAGCAGCAGAAATCATCCTGTCCAAACGTGTCTCTGCCCGGATCCTCTGAGTATCTGACATGTGGCCCAGAGGCCTGAGAGAAACATGATGAGGGCTTTTTTTCACAAGGAGACGTCCAACCTGCACACTCTCTCTCTCTCTCTCTCTCTCTC
>CALSCE010010635.1:6016141-6061131 GCA_943593645.1 Bovichtus variegatus
ATTTGACTTGGCATAACCATCCCCAAAATACAATTGAAAAGTAAGTAAAAGAAAGCAGAAAGATTGACTGTCTTTGGATTGATTTTTACATTTGATTAGTTGTGATAAAGACGTTTGAACAGCAGGGGGCGACAAACTCCACAGAGGGAGAGCAGAGCCGGAGGGAGCTATTCTTTCAGCACCACACACACACACACACACACACACAAACACACACACACACACACACACACACACACACACACAAACACACACACACACACAAACACACACACGCAATTTATGTGCTAACACTGCACACTAATTACATAGAAGTCGGTCATTAAAAAAAAAAAAAAGCCTTGAGTTCATACATTCAAACTCTCAACATGACCACAGACTACGGCTTCATCCTCGTTGCTAATTATCATTCATGGAGAATCATCTGCAGCCCTAAAATCGCAGTTATTAATGACAAAGAGCGATAAAAAGAAAAGAAAGTGAGATAAGTGAAGCCCCAAGTCGGACATTTAGTGAGATTACTTCAGGGAAGACATACATAAGAGAGGGTGCTGCAACAATTGGATCGGACAATAATAAGCCATAAATGCATAAATCTTAGCCTGTATGCACAAATGCAATTCAGTAATCCTCCATCTACCCATCCAGAGAGAGAGAGAAAGAGAGAGAGAGAGAGCGAGAGAGAGAGAAAGAGAGAGAGAGTCCACCATCGCTACACCCCCTCCTTTCGCCCCCTCCACTCACAGAAACGGAATTAAAAAATCTTTAATATCTTTCCAGCAACGAGCCTCCATTGCTGCAGCACACACATACACATACATACACACACACTGTGGGCCTTTTAAAAACCAAGAAGAAGAAGAAGAAGAAGAAGAAGAAGAAAAACTACACTGCAGAATTAAGAACATCTTCTTCACACTGTCATTACTCATCATCCGACAAAAAGGAGGGGAGAGACACTGTAACCTGAATGTATTCAATGCATAGCGCCGCTGACATCGTGACAACACCAGCTCTGTCTGTGGATCTGTGCAACTCGCTCTCCTGATTGTGTAATATCTTTTTTTTTCTCCTCTGCTTCTTCCTGCAAGCGGCCAAAGCTGCATCCGAGAGGAGAGAAAGAAGAAGAAGAAGAAGAAGAAGAAGAGGAGGAGGAGGAGGGGAACACAGGGGGGATTGCAACATTCATCCGTATTTATTTTGCTTCCTATTACATGGCGCAAGGGCTATACAAACGGGACCGTCCTGGGTGTGATACTGCCACGGTGAATTTGGATATTCAAGCAGCAGCAGCAGCAGCAGCAGAAGCGGCGGCGGCAGTATCCTCCTCTAAACACGGAAGAAGCATCCTCGGCTGCAGCGGCGCCCACACCGACTCCTCGTCCTCCTTCGGCCGGCTCTATGTCGAGTGATGGTCGGCTTGCCTTGCTGGATGCTCCCCGCTCTCTCCGGATCGTCGACGACCGAACCTCCTCTGACCGCAGACCCCCATTTTCGGCGGAAACCTTCCCAGAGCTATAGGGCTACATATGGAAACTGGGGATCAAAATTTTAGGAAAAAGGAAAATCTACGCGGTTAATTATTATAATTTTTTTTAGGTTTTTATCGGTTTCTATCTGGGTTTTTTTTGTGTGTGTTTTTTTTTTAAAGCCTGCTAATTAATTAATTAATTTGTTGAGCCTTGATTTCCTCATTGCACCGTGTAAAGGGTTGTGAGAAGCCAGCGTGATATTTTCTTTGAACCCCACAATAGGTCGTTATAAAACACCCCGGGAATCGCTTTTATTTCCTCTCGACAGGACTTGAATCCGTCCATTTGTTTACTCTCTTTTGTTTCCACTAATATGATAGATTTCCCTGCCGTCCTTCGCTTCCCTCCCCACTTTATTGTCTCCTTGCTTTCCCCCCTTTTGACTAACAAAACATATTAGAATAATAATATTAATAATCGTTAGGATAGCTTTGGGTTTAGTTATAATTCTGAATTCTAAATGTTATAGCCTCTCACTGTAACTCACTGTAACAGACATATTGAACTGTTGTACTGTAAGTGTGCCATTACTCTACCCCCCCCCTAACCATCTCTGTGCTCTATTTGAGCTCATGTTAATTCAGCTCTGTGCTCAGCTGTAACCTTTACAAGTAAAGAAACAGGGTTTTCTTTCTTTTCTTTTGCAGGCCTGTAGAGAATAAACCTCAGTTTGGTTTATCTCACTTCCATTTTTAGGCTGGGCTGTGCCACTGTAGGCTTTAGGACATAATTAATTCTTTAATAGCTCAGTGTTATTATCCATACATCTGCAGCTGGAGGCCTGCTGAGGTGCTGTCATCCTCTGCACACCTGATTTCTTATCTTATTTGAGGTTTAAAAGTAAGAACAAACAGAGAGGAAAGACATCACTGACTCGTCCTCTCTTCACCCCCCAAAACCTCCATCCTCCTCCGTTTTTCTCTTGTTTTGGTCCTCACCCAAACGCAACCATAAGGTTCCTACCGCATCCTCCTCCTCCTTCTTCCCTCTCCTTCCGCTCGAGTATATCCCGTTTTTTCGGTTTGGTTTGGTCCCGCAAATTTTCAAATATTTACTTCCTGTACATCAAGAGGAAAGGGGGTCCCCCTTTCATGGAATGCGGAAACATGGGTCTGTTCGACCGCGGAGTCCAGATGCTGCTGACCACGGTGGGAGCCTTCGCGGCCTTCAGCCTCATGACCATCGCGGTCGGCACGGACTACTGGCTGTACTCCCGCGGCGTCTGCAGGCCCAAGTCCATGAGCGAGAACGAGACCAGCAAGAAGAACGAGGAGGTGATGACCCACTCGGGCCTGTGGAGGACGTGCTGCTTGGAAGGTAAGAGAAAAGACTCTTTATTGCTCCTAAGAAACATTCCCAACATGGTTTTATTTGTGGGTTTCAAAGCTGTATCCCTGACATCAGGATGTCAAGCTCTTTTGGGCTTGTTCCTCCCATGGCACTTGCATTGTAAGGATTCCACTCAATGCCTTGGTTTCCCTATATGAAATACACAGCTGTTTGACTGAAATTAGTGTTTAAACACCAAAACTGATAGGGGAAAAGCACATCTGTTTGCATTCATACTCCGAAATTCCAAGAAATACAAGGTACGGGACATCCTTCAAGGGGTTGCAAGAGAAATCTGAGGGGTCATGGGGTCAATAAAATGAGAGAAACTAGGAATAATACAAATTATGCAACAAAAAAATGTAGTTTCTTGTTCTAAAGTTTCTTACGGTTTAGTTTTGTCTTGTAAAATACAAACAAAAATAACTGTTTTAGTTGAAATGACACATGCCACCTTGTTGCTGTTAAAAATTGCTTCCTTTTAAAAGGTCGCAACGCAAGAAGAACTGGATAGTTTGACTTCTTTAAGTCTCTACTGGAACAATCTCACAAATTAAAATCACTGTTTAGTTGAAATGACACATGCAACCAGTAATGAGGTTGCCGCAAAAAGACATTGCTTCATTTTTAGGGCTCACAAGGCAAGAAAAACGGTGCCTATAGATCCACACTAATACAATTTTAGGGTGTTCCGCTCCTGTGGGCAGGGTGAAGCAGGTTAATGTTTTGGGAGAGCGCCTGAAAGAGTTGTGAGATAAATCTGAGTGGTGGTTTATATTATATTACTCATTGGAAAGAAGAACAAATCATAAATCTGCTTCCAAAATGTGTGTTTTTGTCCCATCTTTTCCTTTTGCTTCCCCCCCCCAATGAAGTACTAGATAGTTTGACTACCTTCATCTCTAACAAAACAGTCTCACAAAGAAAAATCTCCTTTCTGTTGAAGTGACACATGCTGGGAGACTTGGATATCGACCATCAAGACTAAAACTCTCCACATAAATCCAGACTAATATAGCTCTGTTCGAATGTTCAGCTCCTGCAGGCAGGGTGAAGCAGGTTTCTGGTTGCAGCCTGAAGCTGTTGCATAAAAGCCTCCCACACCACTCTGGAACAGTTCCTCTAGTCAGACATTAGAGTTTAAATAATGAAATAATAACATATTCAGGAGCTGTAGTTAGGGAGGAAGCTTCATCATATATCAGCCTGATATATTGGCAAACCAATACACTGGTCTAACCCTAATTAAGGCACGCTGCGGTTAGAGGATGTGACATGTGACATGAGTTTGGGAAGGGTGTTTATTTTCATAATGAAGCCCCAGAAGTAAATTCATGGTAGCAGAGACCTGCCTGACGACCTCGATGCTGCTCGTCATTTGACCTTTGACCTGAAATGTCAAACAGCCTCACGTCCTGAGAGCAGGTTTCGAGACGACCTCCCGCGCCCGCCCCGTCAGACGGAGGTGCCGTGCTTCCCGTCATGTTCCAGTGGAGGCGTTGGGGCGCTGACTTGGGAGTGTGGCACTGTAACCTTGTGAGGGCGCAGAGCGTTACAAATCTGCTCATCTTCTTAGCTGTAAGATCCTCAAAAGCCTTCATGCTCCTCTGGCTCCTGCGATACGAAGCCAGACTCTGTGCACCTTCTGTTCAAAGCTTAATAACGGGTTTGAAGGCTATAATCAATATTTTTACAATAATAATGTATAAGATGGCAATGTGAAAGGGCTCCCTTCGGCTTTACGGAGCTTCATAGTTAGTTTCAGCTCTCATTCGCGTAACCTTCAGGCGCAGAAGGCCGCTTTTTTTTTCTTTTTTTAGGGAATAAGCTCTAAAAGCCGCTGTACACTACCTGCTCAGCAGCAAACAGCAGACAGACACAGTCAAAGACCAGCTGATGAACATAGTGGAACATTTAGCAACTAAGTTTCGTTTAGTGTTTTCCAACCTAGGGGTCGGGCCACTCCAAAGGGTCACCAGATGAATCTGAGGGGTCCTGAGATGATTAGTGGAAGAGTTCCGATACACAAGTTTGTGAAAAACAGGACAATATGTGGCTCAAACAGTCATTTAAATAAAATGAAATGTAAGAAGTTTAGAGGAAAATGTCTCTTTGATGGAACATTTACCTGCTTCGAGACATCTGACACACAAAGAGGCCTCAAACTAGACAGCGTTTTTATTGTCAGAAACCAGAAAGGTTAGGAACAACTGGTTTAACAAAGCAATGTATTTTATAAGCTTATTAAATGTTTGCCAGCATCTGTGTTTGAATGGAAGAAAGAGAGGCGAACTGTCACATGCTTTGAATCAAATGTATAATCGGTCAGTTACCAATTTCTTAAATGGGAGAAAAAGTGTTCCAACCAGGCAGAGTAAGGTGTGGGAAAAAAAGTTTTAGTTTAAGTATCTGAGCAAATTCACATATCCCAGTGGCAACACTTTCAAAACAGTTTAATTGGTATTCACCTCGACTTCTGATCGCAGTGTTTACACCTCCGCTGAGAAGCTGCTCAGTGTCAACAACAGAAAAAATAAAGGTGGTTTCACCAATAAGAGTGAGTGTTTGTAAGTTTTGAGGTGTCACAAAGGTTTTTTTTGCCTGGATATGCAAAAGAGATAACGCTGCTCTCGTGTGTTAACTGTTCCTACGTTAATGCACATGGGATTAATCACAGCTGGAGTGTAATTGTGACAGTGACTGGCCTTTATCCGTGCCAGGCCATTATTTAATTGGCAAACCAAACGGCACGGAGTCAAGTCGAGATCAAACCATCACACTCTTGGCTCGGCGTGTGTGTGTATGTTGCTTTTGTATCTGCACAATGAGCCTCTCCCTTTGAATCCGAGATCAAAATGGCAGGAAATAAACCCAGATTTGTCGTTTGTGATTCATGAATGATCCCCGGCCCAGAAGAGGCAAGGGAGTGGAGAAAAGGGGGCCAGTGCATTTACTTACCGGGGTCAGATTCATTTAAATCCTAATTCAAATGACTTCCTGCTCAGGAAATTGGGTCTTAAAAGGCAAGTACATTTAATTATGGGTAGTTTGCACATTTTAAAAATTGAAAAATAGAAAAGTACAGAGCAGATGCAGCTGCAGAGAGGCAGAGATAAGCAGCCTGCAAATACAGCCTAGATAGTCAGGAGGAGTGAAGTTTAACATTTCAGATGTTAATTAGGCTTCAGTTAGCAGCTCAGCTCAATTAATTCAAAGTGCCAAGATGACTAGTATTCATTTTTCCCGCAGCTCTCCTTAAACGAAGCCTTGCTGGCGATCAGGCAGCGACTGATGGTTAAAGCCGTCGCTCAGTCCTTATCACAGCAGAGAACACAGACTGTGTGTTTGGCAGCGCAAGCCCACACATCCTGCTCACAGAGTGGACACAGGTGGGCGATGGTTTGTGTTTGTATAACCAGCTACTGGAGAGGAGAACCTGTGAACAAGCAAAATGGGAATACCCACACTGGGTGCTTCATCACCTCGACCTCGGCTTCGCTCACTGCTCGTCAGAGAAACAACAATCTCACTCCTGGAAGAAGAAAAGATTGTGCTTCTAGTGCAAGAGCATAGGTTTGGTTGCAGAAGCGGGGCAGGGGGGGGAATTAAGCCATAATGTATGTGTGTGTGTGAAAATTAACGTGTGAATGTTAAAAAAAAAAAAGGATTTAGGCACACTAGTGAGTGACAATAAGTTTGGCAAAAAAATACACAGATTCGCTAAACTCAGTAGCTAATAATACTAATATTATACTAATAATCAGTAGCAAAGATCAGTGTTGAAAACATTCATGTAGCATTTTCTCATTTTAGCAGGTTGAAGTCTGTTCCCCCAGATAGTGTTTCCCGCCCTTTATACCCTTGTTCCACCAACGTTTGTGCGTACATGTAGGGTTTTGAGTAGTTAAAGTTCAGTGATTGTCGTTCCACAAACACTGATGAAGCTGCAGACAGATGTGGGTGCAGAGAGAGAGATTCAGCCGGTGAGGCATGAGCGGTGCACACAGTAAACATGCGTGTTACTGATGAATTGGGCCCTGGAGGCCGCCGCTCCTCCGTCCTATCTGGGACGTCTGTAAGAGCAGCCGCTGTGCACCCTTGTGCTCTCAGCCAGGTGTAGCGCTCTGCGCTTGCTGCTAATCTGAGGCATTCGTCTTCAGTACAGCGCCGCCCTCAGGCTCCACAGTGGAGGAGAGACGCAGTCAGGGAGGAGGTGTTGGGGAGGAAAGGTGGACCCTGTGATGAAGGAGGGCCATCGTGGTGTCGGATATTTTCCCTGTTATTACTGGTTGTATGAAGTATGTTAGGCTTTATCATTCATTGTGTTTGTTCTTTCCTCCCTCGCAAATCACAAAGACCTCAACTCCAATAAATAACTTTCTGCATGTCCACTGTGCACATGATACCTATTTTGCCATGATTTACGACTACAAGTTCTGATTATTTTCATAATTTATCTGCCGTTAACTTTCCGATTAATCATTTCATCTATAAAATATAAGAAAATTGCGAAAAATGCCCATCACAGTCTCCTGAAGTCGGAGTCATCAAATTGCTTGTTTTGTCAGAACAGTCCAAAGTTTACAATCACATAAAACAAAGAAAAGCAACAACATCTCATCATTTAGAAGAATATGTGTTGCAATTATGTTTACCATGTTCACCATCTTAGTTTAGCTCAAACATTTACTAATTAGCACTAAATGCAAAGTACAGCTGAGGCTGATGAGAATATCATTGCAGGTATTTGGTCATAAATCAAAGCAACATTTTTGACCTGATGATGGAGCTAGATGAATCGTTCAAGGATTACCAAAGTTATTACAATTCATCCTTAGGGGAACATGAATATCTGTGGCAAATTTTCATGGCAATCCATCCAATAGGTGTCGAGATATTTCACCCATAAGCACAAATTACCAACGTTTTTAGGATACATCTTCTGGAAACCATGAATGTGAATACTGTCATTGCAGAAAACACAGTAAAGACGAAGACGGTCCTTTACTGTCTTTGCTTTTATTCATGTCTTCGGTAAATAATATATAAATTAAACTAGAGAACATCTTGCGTTGCGATCGAACCAGCCGCAATACCAAACAGTCCGGGGGTGTAAAGTCTAGCCCCTTCCCCACTTCCTGCCCCCCCTACTTCAGGTGCCCTTGCTCGGATCATGCACATCTTTCACCTTAACATTCATTTTGATCTCAACTACACATCTGTAAAGTTTCTTGACTGCATTTTGCACAGTTGGCGCCATCGCGGTGACAAAATCTGTCAACAGACACATACAGACAGACAGAAATATAAACGACTGTTGCAGTTCCCGCTACAGGAGGTGTCTTCATGACACACACACAAATAGACTCAATCATATGCAGAGGGCTCGCTGTTGCTCGTCAAAGGAAACGTGGATTATCACATCTGCATGTTCAATCAACTAAACAGATGTTCAGACATGAGATGAGACTATTTAGAAAGAGAATAGTGAATTGTAGATATTTTTTTTTTTTTATACACCAAACTGTTCTTCGTCCAACAGAGATTATTCAGAAAAATGTGTTTCCTTTTTTTATCTAAAATGGCTACCACACTTCAGTATGGCCTCCCACATCTGCTGCCAATCACCACAGATCACAGTTCACACATACCGCCTCATGATTTTATGTATAAGCTCGTGGGAGTATCAATGTAGTGTACATTCATGCATTCGAAAACACATGTGGGAGTATGTTGTGTGTGTGCTTTGTGTACTTGTACATGATGTTTGTGTATTGTGTACAGCAGGATGAGAGGCAGGCCTGAGATAAAAGCAGATAGCAGAGCAGAGCGGCAGAGAAGAGCAGGATTAGTCTCATAGTCCAATCAGATAAGGATTACCCAGCTGGAGTATGCCCACCCAGGCTAATGTCCCGGCCCTAAAGTGGCATTACACTGTATTATGACACTATCCACTTTACATCCAGCTGCACGGGCCGGCTTACAGTTGGTCACAAGTTGAGAGCGGACGGACAGTCGGGCTGTACCGAAGTTTGAAGCTTCATTCTTAACGTTGACATTCGAATGATGTGCAGCTTTTTTGCTTTTTCGCATGCCCATTCATATTGTTCAAACCTACTATTCTTGCACCGTTGCAGATAAAGATAAGGCTACACTAATATTAGAATTAGATTCCAGTGTTGGCTGCGAGGATTGTCCTAACTCATTTAATCCGATGAATCACTTTATTCAAATTGAGGATTTTTTTTTTTTTTTTGTTTAGAGGCGATGACGTCATTGAACATGTTGATAGACATTCAAAGCTCAATTCAAAAACCTCAATAGAAGCTTCGAATCTAAAAAACAAAGATGACACACGGTATAGCCGTAATGGAAAGTGTATTCAGGGGCCTCGCAGCCACTTGTTAGAGTATAAACTGAGCCTCCGTCAGGATGCTATCACTACTCCCCCCTCAGCTGATAGCAGCTTGTGTAAAGTGACTGAGCTCTATTGCACTGCATTGTCACTCTGCCCTGCAGCCGGCGATGGATGGGATTCATTTTGCCCTCCGCTGAGACTGCAGACAGTCACTGCCGAACACGACTGTTATATTGGTCTCCACCTTGCCCTCTCTATTGCACACTAACGCCAAATTACAGGCCAGACATTACCGGATTAGGCTGAAGCTAGAGACAGCCGGAGAACAGTCTCTGGCCTTCAGTTGTATTACTGTCGAGGTTTCCATTTGTTATTATTCTTTAGTTACAGCGACGTGCATCAACAGACTCTGGTACCCGGGTATCAGTGTAGAGTTCATTGATTGTGTTTCGAGTGCAGCCTCGGGTCTGTTTAGGGTTGATACCAGTGCTGTTGCACCACAGGAAACAGAACTTCTGCGTTGAAAAAGAATCTGTATAATATTTTGTCTCCTCTTTTTTGTCAACAATATTGCATGTCGATATAGTCACAGTGTTTAATGACATTGGTGCTGTCTCGTCATCGTAATGGAAAAAAAGGTTATTGACGAGCATGTTGCAGTTTTGTAGCTAAGGTGCCACATATTTACATTTGAATTTGCATTTCTTTGCATGGGACCAAAAGCATTTCAAATAATCATGATCCAAATTCTTATCAATCACTTTGAATTCTCCAGATGTATTTTTATTTGATAAAACCAAAAGCCTTGACATAATAGAGGAACAAACATATTTATCCTATGCCTCCGCTTTGATTGTTCTACTCTCGTGGTACATGTCAAATATGCACATCAAACAAGACTCAGAGTATAGTCGGATCCATGTGAGGCTGTACTTATGCACAGCGGTGCTTTGAGCCAAATGCTAACATCAGCATTCAAATATGCTAACATGCAGGTAAATGTTTACCATGTTCATCATCTTAGTTCAGCATGCTAACATTTGCTTATTAGCCCTAGACACAAAGTACAGCTGACATGAATGTCAATGCCAAATTTCATGACAAGCCATCCCATAGTTGTCCTGTGGGAATTCAGTCCAGCCAACACAGGCGTTCCCTCAAATCACCATTTTGAAAGTGAATGGTATTTGGATCATGTTTTAAATTTTTCAGTTCTGGAAAGAACAAATTATGTAGGTCAATACGTTACTCAACTTTTTAAAAAAATGTTTTAAATCAGCTAAATCTAAAACATATTGTGTTGATATTACATTACCATGTCGTCACAAAGCCAGAAAAAGATGTATTGTTGAGCAAGCAACAAGCAACTATACCCCGACTGAACCCAGGATCTTATACTTTCAAATAAAATAAAATGAAAAACCTTATATACTGAATTATATCAAACGTGAGGACAGTGGAGGTTTAAAGTACACACCTGGATACACCATCAGGCCCCCCCAGCCCCCGCCTTGTACATTAATAGTCATGTCTTGGTGAACAGCATTCGGTCCTGAGAGAGTCTGAGATTAGATGGACAGTAGACGCGGGTGTGATGGCATGGTAATTGGTTTAGTGTATGATTAATGGCTCAGATGGCTTTGGTCGATGGGAGAGTGGCTGTAAACTTCGGTCGCACTCTCCCATAAATGCTGTCACCCGCTAAGCATGGAGACCCCCCCCCCCCCCCCCTCACAGTCTAGAGTAAGAGCCTCGGCTATAAATTAGAAAAAAATAAAAAATAAAAGCATTTAAAGAAGGGACATGCGTCAAAGAGGAGCAGCGTTTTAGTTACTACATAATAATTATCCCCTCTGACCCCTGACAC
The DNA here is from genome assembly GCA_943593645.1 of Bovichtus variegatus. Taxonomy (NCBI): domain Eukaryota; kingdom Metazoa; phylum Chordata; class Actinopteri; order Perciformes; family Bovichtidae; genus Bovichtus; species Bovichtus variegatus. The sequence goes on from CALSCE010010635.1 coordinate 6,027,228, forward strand.
ATCGTCATCATCATCATCACAGCCAGCAGCACTGCATGCGTGTGTGTGTGTGTGTGTGTGTGTGTGTGTGTGCATGTGTCTCTGGCCTTGATTTACACATGTTATTTTTAGCTGCTGTTGGTGCTGTTGGGTGGGGTCTATCTTTATCCTACATGACCAGAGAACAAATCAATACTAAACATACCGGAGGCTAGTCTTTGTGTAAGCATACTGTGTGGCACCACGGCTCACCAGACCATGATAGGACTGACTGTTGACTGCATGTGTGCACGAGCATTTCCAATGTCGTCTTGCTCCTGTAATGCCACATATTTACATTTGAAAAAGGATTCTTTTTATTTATTTATTATTATTTTATTGCACAGGACCAAATGCAGTTCACATGTTTTTAGTATCACGCTCACTCTCACTCGAAGATGAAGGTGGACACAAGATATGGTAATAATGCTGCGGATTTGAAAAGTTTGTATGAACATTTAAGTAGCAACTTAGAAAGCTTCAAATGCACTTTTCAAGCTTACTGGCAGGCATAGTTTCATATCAAAATGTAGGGAAATACACGTTGCTGCATGAACTTGGATAAGATTGATAGCACTATTATAAAATCATCATGCTTTATGCATTTTGTTTTTTTCGCATTATGTTAAGTTTCGGCTACGTAGGTTTGAATAAGTAAATTCCACCCAACCATAGTATGTCACAAAAGGGAAATAAGGGGTTTTAACACCCAAAAACATTTGACATTTTTGTGGGTTTGAAAAGTGCAAACGTACAGGTTTTAATTGTGTTCAATTCAACTGGGAGACTGGTGGAAAATCTTTGATGTCATTATTGGCTTCACATATGACGACTGTCACAACATTTTTATACAAATGCAAAGGCATTAAACGTTTTGGCATTATTATACAAATAGAGCTGAAACTATTAGTTGATTATTCGATTAGTCGATCAACAGAAAATTAAGTAGAAACTATTTTGATAATTGACTAATAACTTAAATAATTCATCAGTCTGATTTCAACCTCTCACATTTAAAGATTAGCTTTAGTGTCATATATGATCATAAACTGAATATCTTTGGGTTTTGTAGTAAACATAGGACAAAACAAGGAATATGAAGACACCACCTTGGGCTCTGGGAAGTTAAAATAAAAAATGTTTTGTGTTTTCGGAGATTTTATAGACAAAAAGATCAATCGATGATGAAAGTTGACTAAACTTGTTAAACCACTACAATGCTCAGAGGTCAGAAGTCCAGAGCAAAAAGTTGTGTATCCAGTCAAGGTGATCAGAGTCCATAACCATCGTGTTGTATTCGCTCTCTGCTGCCGTTTATCAAACAAATGTTGTTCCCTTGAAAATGTAAAGTTTCCATGTTAAAGTGGCTTGAATAACCACTCGATTTTCAGTGAGATTGCACTCTGATTACATAGAATTGATCCTCTTACAATGAAAGTGTAATTACCAACAGGCCAATCTCTGATTCCATCGCAGCAGAGCTCCTCTCCGTTCCACTCCACTGGCCGTATCCTTAAGCTGTGGAAACATCCCAAAGAGACCCTGTAGTAAATGATAATTAACTGCAGATACAAGCCATTCATTTTAAAAGGAGGTGCGATTCACCTTCTTTTTTTTCCCCCCCTGCCATGGCGCGGAGAAAGTACGACAATCTGCCTTTTGATTAATTGGTGGTGTCCGTGGCGCAGTTCATTTGCAATCTATTACACCGTATTTGCTTTGTGTCAGAACGCAGCCCAAACACACTGCATCATCTCAGAGTTGGAGGAAGGAGCAGGAGCAGAGTTAAGAGTCCGTTTGGTGGCTTTAAACCAGCTGAATGTTCCCGCCGCCTGCTGATAATGACCTTAATGCTAATAACGATAATAATAATAGCAGTAATGATTGTGTGATGGATATATCAAGGCTGTAAGGATTAGTACCGTAACTCTGATTTATTCTCTCCGTGCTCATCTTTGCGTCTTCTAGCGTTTGTCTTTTTTTTTTTTTTTTTTTTCTCTTTTCTTTTTATAAAAGGTTCAGTTCACCCAAATCACAAAAACACACACTCTGACATCTGGTGCAGTTTTAATTGGAAATATTTTTACTGCCAAAGAAACAATGAAAGCTGTTCGCAGTGAAGAACATTGTTTCTGTAAAGACACGCCATGCTGTTCAGTTAATCAAATATTGTTTTATGCTTTGGGCATCACCTCCATAACTTTCGGCAGAATCATAATACAGCTGAATCGATTAGTTGGAAACTTATTTTATGAAACTTTTTTCATAATGGAGGGCTCATTTAAATAATCTTTGACGCACGAATGTCAAACGTTTGCTAGTTGCAGCTTCTCAAATATGAGGGTCTGCTGTCTTTCTCTGATTTGCATCTCTGTAAATCAAATAACTTTGGGTTTTGGACTGTTGGTCGGACAACATCATTTAGCATCAATTGAATGTTTTATGTGATTCTGCATACATCATGACATATATCGATGTTGAGCTAAAATGCTTAGCAGATTAATCGATGAACGGAACTACAGGAAATACATTTTGCAACAATTTTGATCATCAATTAAGCGTTTAAGCAATTTTTAAGCCAAACATTCACTGGTTCCAGCTTTTCAAATGTTAATATTTTCGGCTTCCATTAAAATAAAGTGAATATCTTTGGGTTTCGGACTTTTGGCGAGACAAAACCAATAATTGATGAAAATAATCTGTACATTAAATCAGTAGAAAATAAAAGTTAGTTGCAGCCCACGTCATAACCTCAAGGCATGAACTAGACAGAGCAGAAGTGTGAAAAGTGTGATTTGTTTGCGAGAACCTGTAATGTGATTAATTCTTATTGTCACAATGTTGAATTTTCATGCGAACGTCAGACAGAGTAGCTTCTGTGACGCAGTAGCTAAATGGTAACAAACAAACAGAGCTGAAGAGAAGCGACAGAGACGTTCCCACCTCTGCAAAGCCCTCTTAGCACCCAGTGGGAGCGCTGCGGACAGCAGAGTCTCAGGCCTGTTCCGAGGCAGGGGAGGGCTGAAGGTTCCTGTAGCTGATCTGAGGGTCACCGTCGGGCCCGCGTGGAGGACGGCTCGAGGTAACGCCAGCAGGGCAGAGTCTAAGCATGACAGATGGAGAAGAGAGCAAAGGGCAAATTTAGAGGGCAAGGAGGAAGGAAACAGATAGTTTGATGCGCTTCTATGGTGATGTTAACAGCCGGTCTGAGAGGATGAAGGTGAGCCGGTCCAGATGGCTAAGCAGGTGTGTCTGTATTTGAAGTGTCTACTCGAGGCTTTATGGTGCACTTAGATATCAGATGTCTTTAGTATTTGACATCCCATAGGATTGATTTGTTTCCTGTGCAACAATGCAAAGAAACAAGACAGCATTGTAATTTCAGACGGACAGATGATCCGATTGATTTTCTTTTTCACAGTTTTAGACTATGAGACAGTAACAAGTTGTGTTTTGCTCCTCCTCACCTGTGGCCTCCATCCTTCGCTTACTACCTACCAAAAATCATAATAATATTACCAGGGCCGCAACTGACTATTATTTATTTAATTTTTTTTACATTTTGTATGTCATAAGTGGAGCTCATATTTTATTTAATACCAATTTTAATTGTGAAATACTTGAAGATGAGACTCAAGTAAAAGTCAGAGGGTCACCAAATGGATTACATGTCATCACCTGGGTAACATGAATGTGTGAACACAGTTTCATGGCAATCCATCCAATTTCAGTTTGGACCAAAGTGGTGGACAGACTGACAGACTAACAACGGCACCCTTAACGATAACCTTTTAAATAACAAGTTTTGCACCATGTCTTCATATATATTGTTATTTTATTTTACACTCGCGTAGATATTTGAATGATCGGATTTTTTTATTCACTCTTTTCAAAAATTTGAAAAAGCAGGTTTGCCGTCTTCCGAGGTATGGCACATCCTTTGGCCTCCATGTTGATAGGCACCACACCGACCTTTGTGGTTGCCTGTCTGTCTCTGGAGGACACCAGAGCTGCCTGTCAGTGTGACGCTGCTCAGATGGTCATGTTTACTGCACTCCAGAGTGAGTATTTACTGCAGTCGACAGGGCTGGCAGACCCCACTGTCACAGCAAATGGTGCTGTTGGGAAAACAAACTGTTGTAATGAGACTGTATCCGTCAATTGAGACTGCAGAAAACCGCTTCAATCCAAAACACAAGAGTGTGAGAAGGAGATAAAAGGTTGTTACGTCACATGACGAGTTCATTGACGAGGTTAATCTGAGAGAAGTTTAGTTTATTTTGGTGCACGTTGGGTAGATTTTAAACAAATGAACTGCGCGACCAAAAAATTTTTTTTTTTTACAATTTTTAGCAAATGTTGAATGTGACCTAACTTTAATTGATTTAGATGCTGTTTGTTCTATCACTCACATGTCTGGCTGGAGCAGCTTGATAGAGTGAGCTGGGTGCTTAACCTGAAGCATGATGATTTAATAGGCTTCCTACTGGAAATGATGTAAACCTGGTGTCTGGGAAAGGCTGACACTCGATTATTCATGTCTGTGGAGGTGCGTACTGTGACTCTTAGACAAAGCATTCGCCGAACTGCTGACGATGCTGCTGATTTTTTCCCGGGATAAAAGAGACAATGGCACGTTAATCTGCAGATCAGAGCGAATCAGGGAATTCGTCAAAATGAAGTCGCCACTGTTATCATCGCTACATCCTGATGTAGGCGAGGATAAGGTGTTGCTAAGTCCACTGAGGAGGATGATGTAATTTCCAGGCGAGCATGCTGCCTCTCTCCTCCCCCTCTCTTCTGTTCTGTGTGTTTGCGTTTGTGTGCGTGTGTGTGTGTGTGTGTGTGTGTTTGTGAGCGCTCACCTTCATCGTCTCTGTGTTTCTGAGAGCAGTAAGGAACAGGATGAATTTTTAATGAGCAGCAGCGTGGCTTCCCTTTGCTCTCTCAGATCGCTTTCCAGGACAGGGAGTCTCTCATGATCATAGCAGCATGCACACAGGCAGCTCTGGGTGAGAACACACACATGCGCACACAAACACACACACATGTAGGAACACTTTTCCACCTGGAGATGACTGCAGATGTGAACCATGCATGTTTTTTCCCTTTCCTCTCAGCAGTGTTATACATTGGCACTGACTCACAGTTGTGTGTCTGTAATCAGTGTGTGTGTGTGCGCGCGTGTGTGTGTGTCTTTAATATGTCATGCCGTGACAGGGCCGACGCTGTGCCAGTCTTTAGGATGACTGCATGAACGAGTTGTGAAAATGAATCTTTTATTTACCCACAGTGCTCTTCATACCGCTCGCTCCGGGGGCAGCTCGGCCACAGAAGTCAGAACACAACTTGTATTAAAGGCTGAGAAAGGGAATAAAACGGAATATAACTGACTGCAGGGCTTCCCTTCCCAATCCACATGTCTGCATTGATCACTGAACAAAATCTAATCATCTTTGTCCTTAATGGCGCCATGCCAGTTTGAGTTTAGACAATAAGATGGTGAGAATTAGCACAACAGTCTGACGAAATTATGTGAAATGAGCACAGACCGTGAGATGCATGTGGACGTTATGTTCTTTATCACGATGATTCTTTCAAGATCAATGCGAACACATACCTAACACTTCATTATTCTGCTGACTGTAAAGACATCTTTCCATACAACTTTTTACAAAACAGGGTTTTGGGTTTAATGTTGTTGTAAAAGAAACTAATGTACAATATAAATGTAACAAATTTTTTCTTTAAATCAGAGACCAACACCTTTCAGCACTTTCTTTGATATTCAGTGCTGCAGACACAGATGGGGTGACACTCAAATTAAAAATAACATGTCTTGGCCAGAAAAGTGTCTAATAACATTAGTGTTGTAATGTTGAGCATGCTGTAGCCCTTTTTTCTGCACCAGATTAAGCAAGTCAAATATTTATCCTCCTTTTTGCTCTGGTTTGTTCTCCACCATCATGCTGAGAATATCTGCCTCTTCAGTTGCTAGATGTTCCGCTCTCGTCACCACTTGGGTTACTTGACTCGTATCTATTTTATGGTTGCATTCAGACACTTGTCACACTTGTGCCGTGTTCACATCATATTGTCGAGTCGGAAAAATCATCGACGTCAACCTCCTGGGGACGATATCTCCCACTTGGTGACAAGAACGTCAGAAGTGTTTGCTCCCATTCTAGCAGTTACACCAAAATAAATTCCATTATTAACACTAAAGAAGCTCATTTAGGCCATTTCAATTATAAGAACACAAGGCTGGTAAAAGGAGTAAACATCTTCGAGCAATGCGTGAACCCTCCCATGTTGGAGTAACGGGAGGTTTTCCTGTTCTTCTTTTCTGAGTTTCTGAGACTCAACCATGCACAGTATGTGCGAGCTTGAATTTAGATTAGATAGATCACAAATCGTCCATGAAAAAAAGAATAATTGGTCTTTATCTTGTACTTGGATTGTAGGCTATAATGTAATTGGTGGCACTGAAGTAAATACTAACAGTGACCTTGTTTATTGAAACTCTTCATCTGGAAGAGTTTCTTCGTCTACGCCCCTTTGATTCACCCGTCATACTGCATATGTATTCATTTCATCAACTGTCACCGCTGCGGTACATATACAGTATATATGCCCTTGAAAAGGTCACTTGACAACATAGACATGTGCTGATCACTGTACATATTTAATTTCTCTCAATTAAGTATGGAGTCAGACAAGCTCTCTGTGAATGTGAATGTGATTGTCGAACAGCAAATGTAGGTCATACGTCTCCAAACGTCATCCTGTCAGAATTGTGCTTGTAGTACGCAGAGAGACAGGCTCGTCACCGCTAACCACATACAGGCTTAATTAAAATGATTACCCAATAGAATTAAGTGCCGATCACACGGCTTCTCATCTCCTCTAACCCGACCCCCCTTCTTCTTCTTTTTTCGGAGGCCATGATATTAAATTTCCTCAGCAGCTACATGGGGATTTAACTGAAGAGAAAGACACAGCGAAGGATGGGAAGAGGAATGAAAAGAGGCAGTGAAGAATTGGCGGGGAAGAAAACTGTGTTCAAGAGGACACTCTAATATGAGAGGAGTATGTGGGAGGGTGAGGGGGGAGGGGGGGCACACACACACACACACACACACACAGCAATAAACATACCCAGCAGCATTTACATGGATGTAATGAAACAGGGAAATGGATGAATACATGCCTCCATCCATCTAGCCATCTTGCGTGCCCTCCCTTTGCTGCCTTCCCCTTAAACTCCCCCTTTTTTCCCCCCTGCCTTCCTCCTCCCAGCATGCCGCGCTGCTCGCTGCTGCAGCAGGGCAAGAGATGACATGTGGACACTCAGTGAATTGCCAATCGCCACCGAGAGAGAGGGAGAGAGAGAGAGAGAGAGAGAGAGAGAGAGACTGAGGGGAGGTGGTTTGACGCATCCAGACTGCAACCATTGGCTTTTTTTTTTTCCTACATTAAAGATTAGAAAAAAAAGAACTGCAGAGAAGCACTACACTGAATACTGGATGTATCCCCCCCCACCCCCACTCCTCTATACAAGTCTCTCCCTCCTCACCCCTTTGCTTCTCTGACCCTCTCTCACGCTACCTCACCCTCTCTCTCACATACTTTCAGCTCAGGAAGAGAAATCAATAGCCACAAATTAATCATTCTGCCTTGGGCAGTCCAAAGGAGGAGGTGGGGAGGTGAGTGGGGGCGCCAGAGAGCGGGGTGTTTAAAGAGCTACAGAAAGGTATTAAGAGCGATTTCTCGAGACGTTAAGAATTTGGGGAGTTTGGGACCACACACACACACACACACACACACCCCGACTATAAAAGAGTGTGTTGAAATGCTGCAATAGGTGTGTTGAAACTACAGCAACAAAGCTGTGAACTGCAGTGTCGGGTGCATTAAACTGTAGGAGAGTTTCCATTGTGAAAGTTTACTCAACTTAACGTAACATAGGCCCTATTAGCACAGGGCTAGTGTCACCCTGGACCTCATGTGGTTGGCGCAGTATAAGCAAAGTCTGTATTTTACTTGAATTTACTGACATTATCCACCGAATATGATGTCAAGTCTCTGCGTTACATCTTCTTATATTGAAAATATTATACTATGTAATATTTCTATTTAATATTATAAATAGCCTATTTGCTTATTTATGTTTATATAATATTCATAAAGACCTCTTGCTCCAGTAGTCGTGCGAATGGGTCTCCATGCTGTGTAGCGAGATGGGCCACCTGAATTTGCAACCAATAAACTTAAACTCACTAAAACTTAAATTTAGAATTATTTTATATTATACTATAACATTATTTCTTCGACTGGGTAAAAGGCTGAAAAAAAAATGGCGTGGAGAAGAAAAATAAACCTGCAAAAACGCAACCCCAAAATAACAAAGGTGTCGATTAGCACGGAAATAATATCCATTCTCTGTATGCTCTGTGTTTGGAGAAATATGGTCGGTCATTTTTACTTGACAAATTACGAAGATGGCAGATTTGCACAGGATTAAGATCTCCGTGATTTGACCAAAGTAATGAAATGTAGCGCAGCTGATTTCATGGTAGGTGTGCATGTTGGTCGGGTAGGAAATGGGAGATGAACAGTCTCATAATCAATTATTTCTTCATGAGCTCTTTGGGGACACCAGAGAACATAAACATAGTAAAAAGTACAGATGATTTGCTGCCAGTCGTCTGCTTTTGATTGGGTCCATGTAGAGCCAAATCATCAAAACTGTCCAATCACAGAGTTTCCCGTCAGTCTGCATGACTTTACTTCTCTTGTGTGAAGGTGACCTTATAAGTGTCTTTCTCATCAGGAATGGGCAGTTAACTTTTGTTTTGTAACCAGGCAGCAAAAACATTCAGTCTTAAGCACCCAAAAAGAGAACATAACTACCATAACTAAAATGATCAAATACGTACATGCAGTAGAGTAAAAAGTACAATATTTTCCTCTAAGATGTAGTGGGGAAGAAGTATAAAGTGGCTGAAAGTGGAAATACTCAAGTGAAGCACAAGTACCTCAAAATTGCATTTAAGTACAGTAGTTGTGCAAATGTCTTTACGTTACGTCACTTTCCACGACGAGTGGCTGTAGTGCTCCATCATAACGTTTTTTGCACACACTAGTGCATGCTGGGTGATTGTTAAATGTGTTTACAGGTTAACTATTGAACTTTTCCAAGTGAGCGATCACGTATTCATCACACACACGCTAGTCTTGCTAGTTCGAAACAATATGATATTCATTTAGTACGTTCAGCATAAAGCATAAATGACACATGGAGGATTTTGATGTCTCAGAGTTCGTTGACAAATAAGACAATCTTGCCGGAACATGACGGCCTATGTAAACGTGCATTTCTTTAATACATTATACATGTTTGCTACCCGGGCATGTTGACATGACGTGGATTGGGCCTGGTATTTGTGCAGTGTCGTGCTTCATACGACGAAGTTGAAACACATTTGAAATGATTTTGGGAGTAAGGAGGTCAGCTCGTCTTTTCCATGACGATGCACGGTGCGTTGTGGATGCTCAGCAGTCAGTATTCATTTAGGTTCTCCTTTTTACGACACAGCATTTGGTACATTTTAAAATGAGGGATGAGACTTCATAAAAATAAAAATAAAAAGTGAATAACTTTGTATTTTAGTGTTCAGATATATTATACTGCCTCACACAATTCAATTTGTAATCCTGGGCATAAAGCAGCCGTTTCACCGCGCAGGAATTTGTCTCTCCTGCTGATGTGTGCTGTCGGGCTGACTTACTGTATTGCACCTCAGAGAACTTACTGTAATTGACAGAGTTGGGAAAGGTGACTTTCACGGTGTGAGCATGCATTTTCTGATTCCTAACCACTTTTAAAATGGAGCTCGGCTTTGGGGGAAAAGCTCAAATATCTTTTGGATGAAGTCAGCGTGCCGTTTGCCGTCCAGGCTGCACGTTTTGATGACATCAGACTCTTTGGGTCTTTTCTATTGATCAGCCTGTCCGAAGCCCTGGGAATCATGTGAATTTGTAAACTGAGTAATGTTTCCACTTGAAAGACATCCAATAGTACGTGAGACGGCACAAGATTTGTAATGTGGGCATGAGATATTGTGTTTACAGTAAACCAGCATTAGTCACTCTCACAGGCTTATTTCCCCCCAGGTGCCCCGAACTCCTGCTGTCATATTCATCACTAACTGCATTTACCTCACTTCACCTTTATTGGAAATTGCTGCTCTGAGTTTGGCTTTTTTGCCTCTCGGTGCATTTGTCTTTGTGTTAAGACTTTGTTATCTCTCCCCAATAACCTTATCTGCTAAACTGCTCAAGTGTTGCTGAGGTCTGCAGTTTTCAAGAACAAGAGGACGCTGATGGAATTATTTAAAACTGAGTGAAACCTCCGTTTAAATTATTATTTGACAGAAACGTATGAAGTGCTGAGCAGATACATGTCTCACATACAAGTTAAGCGTCTTATATGGGGTCACAGTGGTTGCTTTGTTAAAATTCTTATCATTATTCAATAGTTAGCTAAAAGTAATAGATAATAGCTGGTGACACAGCGGTGGATTTTCACTCCCGTCTCATCCCGTTACTGTTTTTGTTCATAGAAGAACTGCATATTATATATAAAAACTGACCTATTGTTATTTTTGATTCCTGTCCCGCACGCTCCCGTTGTCTTTTTTTTCCTGTCCCGTCCCTGTCACGTGATGAATAGTGAAATTGACTCCCAGCCCACAGGAATCCTGAAAAAATGTCGGCCGCTAATGGATAAACGGTTGCAATAGCTTAACCTAATTTATACAGGGTTAATATAGCTAAGTATAGTGGATAAACAATAGAAATATTTAGCTATGGACGATTTAGTTGTATAAAAACTACATCCACTTTTATATAATCAATAGTGTTGAATAACATGCAGTTTAAACTTGATTCAACACATTAGGAACATGACGAGTGGGCTGTGGGGGCGCACCAGGCTGAGAACCTACCAGATATTTGTTTGATATTCTGTGGTTATTATTTCAGTTTGATCTCGTCTGTATGCTGCTAGCCATTTCATGAGGATAGGGTAGGTCACTTGGCAGAGGTTTCAAACTAAAACAAAGAAACGCCTCAAGATTTAAGTGTTCAAAAAGTTGGCTGAAAATTTCCACAATTTACGTTATCTTGCATTAAAAAAAAAAAAAAGGGAGTATGTTCCCCATCTGCCAGTTCTCACTCCACTCAAACGACAAGTACTTTGTTTGGCAGAGGAAAGGCCTCTCTTCCCCTCTCTCACATTAGGCACATTGATGGTGGGAGTAATAAATAAAATAAAAAACAGAAGAGGAGATGAGAGCTCTGTCCAAAAGAGAGGAGAGTGAGGGTGTTAAGATTAATATCATATGCTGGAGTAGAGGGATATCAGGGACCAGGCTAAAGCAAAGAGAACACAGACACAAGGAAAACCTTGCGGACTTCCTTATGAGCTCCAGGTAATGAAATCAGACATAGGAGAGGAGCAACTTAGTAATTCAGTGTTGCACTTCATCCTACTGAAAGATGAGGCCATCACGTTAACAAAACCGTTGGAAGAGCGCTAAATTATTCTTTGCTTGTTACTAGATTTTTTTGTCTGATCCTTTACTTAAATAAAATTAGTAATACCACAGTGTAAAAAAATACTGCATTATGTAAACTCTCACATTTAAAATGTACACAATGTATCAAAAGTACTCATTATGCAGAATAACTCCTTATTAATTCCGCCAAGGAGGTCATGTTTTTGGCCCGGTTTGTTTGTCCGTTTGTCTGTTTGTCAGCAGGATTACGGAAAAACTACTGGCCTGATTTTCATGTAACTTAGTGGACGGGTGTAGCATGGGGCAAGAAGGAATCCATTTAATGTTGGAGCGGATCTGATTCACGTGGCAGATACGCAAATAATCTTTCCCTTTTGTCAACACAGGGATGTCTGCAAGATAGGGCAATTGTGCTGCGTTCATGTGGTGTCGGAATATTTGGAAAAATGTGTTAATTCACGTGAACGCCACCTCAAGTTGGAACGACAACTTGGAAAGTTGGCAAAAATGTTAGTACTCAAGTTGACGTCATATTACGCAGAAACATGGTGGACGAAAGTAAATGTTGGGTTGATGGCTCGGAGCAATACAATACTACACATCTTCTTCAAAGCGTCCATGTTGTTTCCACATTATGACTTAGAGCTCATGAAGTAGTGATGCCTGGGTCGACCCACAGCCCGCCGGTTCGGGTGAGCTTCGTAGAAAATATTGTGGGTTATTAATAACTTACAGAAACATTGCGTGTAAAAAAGTCCACCTTCCACCTTCTCTTCCCCTCGCTCTCTATCGAACCCACACGCAACACACACTGCAAGCCGCGGTGCACAAGTCCGCTCAACTCTGTCCTCGTCTCAGACCTCAGTCCTTCCAAAGTCAGGAAATGGGACCATCCGAGGAACACCTGAATGCAGCATTTGCCTTGGCGGAGGTCTACCAATACCGTTCTAGTTCTGAAAGAGGACATTCTACGTAATCAGTACTTTTTATACTTTAAGAATATTTGAATCCCAATACTTTTGTATTTTTACTTCTCTAAACTTGTGAATGCAGGACTTGTCCTTGTAACAGGTATTGTATTTCTACACTGTGGTATTGCTACTTTAGTAAAGTTGTGTTTCTCACAGTGCAACAGGAACTAAATTCAGATCAGTCAGTCAAGTGGTGTTGGATCACCAGGAGCTGCAGTCACACAAAGCTTTGACATTGCAGTAAATAATGATATGAGTGAATGAGGAAACACTCACTGTGTTGAGCACTGGCACTGAAATCCTTCCTACTGTGTCTGAACTTGTTGTGACTAACAGATTTGTCTGCTTTGTGTTCTTCCTCCACCCCTGAGCCCATAAAAGGACAGAGAGCTCATTCTTGAACTTTAAAAAATCTTGCATAAGACCGTTGATCACACTGTTAGGATTTATCTCTGCATCTCTCGAGGAGTTGGCAGCGAACGACTCACTGGAGTTTGTTTTTTTTTTTTTCCTCGAGGATGTGGTGTAACTGAGCCTTTTTGCGGATTATGATGATGACTTATCGTTCCATGTGTTGTTAGCGAGAGATGGAACACAAAACATCCTGTTTTCACTGCAAAGATAGACTGACATATGAACATAACAGTGAATCATAATCACTGTAAATGTAGCCAACTGTAAAAAAGTATCTCTCACTCCCCCTCTCAGAGAATATGAGAGGGGGGGCCTTTGTCATCTCTTCTAAACATACAAGGAGCTTCCTGGCCGTATTTCTGCTGTATGTACATTTTCATTCATTTAAAAACAGCTGGAGAACTGTGTTATCCAACTCCGACGCTGTGTAGAGGGACAATATCAACAGCAGTGATATATCAGGTGGAATGACTTGGCTCTGGATGTCTATAGGTATAAACTGATACTCCACTGTTGGCAGAGCATCATGTAGCGAGATACTCTACTTTATCACTGCTGTGTATGATTACACTTCAGGGATTTAACTAAAGTTCACCTGCAGAGAGAGATCAGCTGAGACAAGGTTAACATATTTTTTATAGCCATTAACTTCAAGTCATATATATTTTATAAAAATATTGCAAATATTTGTATTTTTCAACAAAAATGTGAGCACCATTTTGTGGACTAGAAGTTTCTAATTTTGTCCAACAAGATGTTTAAGAATCTATTGTATTTACAAGTAACACATTTAGAAACATGTAGAAAAGATGTCACTTTAGTTTGAGATATATATATATATATATATATATATGGTCTGGTGGAAGAAGTACTCAGATACTATACTTAAGTAAAAATAGAAATACCATAGTCTAAAAATACTCCATGACAACTAAAAGCTTCCCTAATTAATTCTTAAAGTCCTCAAATAGAATTGGTCCCACCTTTTACTGGGCAGATAACCAATCATAGTTAAGGATTAATGTGGTGGCCAATCAAATGTTATGGGTGGACACGCCCCTGTGTGAAAATGGCCGACCGCCTTATTTTTAAATCTTAAAACTTTCGACAGTGTGGACGCAGCCACAGTGGATAGAAGTGAAACACACAACTGCCTGAAACGGCTCAGAAATAGCAGCAAAAGCAGGACTGACAGGCAGACAAGTTACAATAAAAGTTCCCTTACTTGAATCAAAAGCAGGCGAGTGTCACAGCCAGGAAAGTACACTTATCCAAATCACTTATCTTATCACTTATCCAAAGAAGTAAGGCAGAGAATAATCAGGCAGAAGATCAGGCGGCCACAGAATAAGGCTTCAGGTTTAGGTGGAGAACAAGGGCACAAAGCAACATTGACACTCTGGTAACTGACTGGGGAAATATGTCTGGCTACTGACAGGCTAATGAGGGAAATGGAGTGAGCAGGTGGGCGGGGAAGGTCAGGTGGGGTTACTGCAGGGCAGGACGGAGTGGCTGGAGGTGGGAGTCAGGTGACTGCAGGAGGAGGGAAAGTCTGTGGACACCTGCTGGACAGGTAGATAAAAGCAATGAAGGTGCAAGCATGAAGGAGGGAACTCTACACAAGTCCCTTGCTTAAATATTTATCTCCCAGTTTTTCCCTTCTCCGTGCACCATGGAAGTACTACTACTACTCTGCTTTTAAAGTAAGAATTTTGGACAGTTTCTTCTGTAGCCAGTGGTGGAGGAAGTATTGAGATCTGTTCTTAAGTTTAAGTAAAAGTATTAATACCACACTGTAAAAAATACTCCACTACAAGTAAAAGTCCTGCCTTGAAAATGTTAGTTAAGTAAAAGTATATAAGTATATATATATATATATATATATATATATATATCAGGAAAATGTACTTAAAGTAATAAAAGTAAAAGTACTCAATGTGCCCTGTAACTGTTTCACTATTATATATTATAGCATTAGATTTTTAGATTATTATTACTCATGCCTTAATGTAAAATAAAAGAAAACGATTATCAAAATAGTTTCCAATTAATTTTCGGTGTAACCGTTTCAGCTGTACTTTTCATATGTTTTGCGTGCAAAAAATATTATTTTTGAAGTAATAACAGCTGTCAGATGAATGTAGTGAAGTATAAAGCACAATATTTGCCTCTGAGCTGTCGTGAAGTAGAAGTATAAAGTGGCATGAAAAGAAAATGCTCTAGTGAAGTACAAGTACCTCAAATTTGTACTTGAGTAAATGTACTTAGTTACTTTCCACCACTGCTCGTAGCTTTATCTATCATATTTGAGGTAATGATGACGGTTATGTAATAAAAGCCTTTTGTGAGCTAACCTTAACAAGGAGTTCGCAGTACAGGTCTGCAGTACTTTTGTGATATTACTGAGAGTGTTGGATGAGTGTCATGTACAAACACTACAACACACCGAATAAAAGAAGAGAGAGAGTTTCTGTATAAATAGTATACAGATAAAGAGAAAGCCTGTGTGTGCATGTGATGGTTCTCATGCCAGTGTGAGATGGAAAAGGCAAGAGTAGGCAGCATATTTCGGTAGAGTGTGTGTGTGTGTGTGTGTGTGTGTGGGTGTGTGTGTGTGTGTGTTGAGAGCAGCGTTGAAGTGCATTTAACAGGCTGGGAGGGCGATCAGGACCCCAACGCCCTGCAAACACACGCGTGAGTCAGCCTGATCATTTAGTGAGAAATGACACGACATGATAATAGATGATATACTAACTAGCAGGGCAGTTACTAACGTGTAATAATGCATTCACTCTTAAAACAGCCCTGTACAGTAGTGGATAATACAACAGGATTAATAATCTTTTTAATCCATTTAGTGCATTTAAGATAATATTTTAGTTATTTAGTTATTGCTTCATACATGATTCTTATCCTGCTGAACTTTCAGAGTTTTTTGGTTGAATTATTCGAATAAGCTTTTATAATTGCGTCATGCACACAACTATAAATTAATTTCAGGCATGTCCAGAAGACTGTGTCAAAGACATTTCAAACTCAAGAGAACCAACTCAAACTATTTTTACAATCAGATCTTCAGACTGTCTGTTGTCTGCAACATAATTCATAAATGACTGACATAAACATCTACAGTACTATATAAGGCTGGATACATTTTGAGTAAATGTTAATTAAATAGCTAATTGGCAGATGAAATTATAACTAAATAGTCATTAGTTATAGCCCAAATGTACTGTTGTGTTGTGTTTTCCAAAAGAGTTTGTTTATAAATTCCTCTTAAATGCACAACTGTCTCGTCTCTCTCCATCAGTCAATATATCTGTATAAACTAGCTCTGTTTCAAGTACATAACATGGAATAAACAGTAAGTTATATGACAATAATCACAGCTGAATAACTCACAGTAAAGAGTTCATCCCTCTCTCCTTTCTGCTGAATTCTCGCAGCTCTCTCCATCATTCGTTTCTCACTGTAATCGTTATAATCTAGTGAAACAGCTGCATCGACTGCCTTTGATTTGTGATCTTTTATAGTCGCCTGTAAAATTACCCCCCCCCCCCCTTTAGATCTGTCCTCAAGTGTTCCCACTGTTATTAACTGCGTTTGGGAATCCAGTTGATTTAAATAAGAGTGCTGCATGTTCATAAGATCAATGTGCTGCTGTTTTAAGAGGGAATTTATGACACCAGGGAAGCGTCCCGCCGTGCTCACTGTGCAGATTTTGCGCTGATATCATGAGCTCACATCCAGGCCGTGTGATGTAAATCATAGGAAAAGGCTGGCAGCGGGGGTCAAATCATTTAGGATTTCATCACAGCGAATGAGCTTCAGCTACAACTTCATCATCACCAGCGCAGAGAGGCGAACAATCCACCTCTGTGCTGCTGCCAGTTTATTAAACTGAGCTGAATTGAGTGTGATGTTTTCCAGGTTGTGGATATAAACCCGAGGTGAGAAAGTTCTGTTCTCCTGCTCGGATGCAGAGCACGCACGTTACGTCACAGTTGTTTCTATGCAACACACACTTTGACAACAGCTATCTGATTAACTTCAACTAACCTAAAGTGATAAAAGGGAAGAAGTTGGAAATAGACATTGATTGCTGTTTTGTTGGTAAGGAGGATGAAGGGTTTGTTCAGAGAGCTGACGTAGACCTGAACTTGAAATACACTTACAACCTTCCGAGAGTTTTTCCTTGCATGCTACATCCTGAACCGAGGATGCATGTAAACATTTATTTATTTATACCATCTCCTGTAGTCAGTGTCCTCGTGTGCTCTCACTGTTCAACCTCACAGCAAACAAACTCACATTTCCAGATATAATTTGTTTTGGCTGAGGTTGAATTGTTTAAAATAGAGTTTGTGCAGCAGAATACACAACTCAGACTACAGAATACGTCAGATTATTAGAGTATTGTTATTATCAAAACTGTGTAAGTGTAGCTCCAGAGTGAAAGTCGAGGTGTTTATTTTGAGCTGCATTAGCGTAGAACTAATGGTTAGTTTAGCTCTGTTTTACAGCTCTGCCTCCTGCGCATTCAAATAGAGACTTTGCAAAGCATTACTTCTCATTCTCCTCACCTTGGCCAAGAGTTTTTAGGGGCCCCAAGTTGCTTCTGACAGCAGTCTCTCGTTCTCTTTCTCTGGCCCCTAAAGGCCCCTTTACACTTTTTTTGATTTTGCTCTATCTGAGATGAAAGTTGACAAAGGTGAAAGACGTGGTAAAATCTTGCGAAGCGCTGGCTGTAGATGATGTGAGACACGTCCACCGACAGCTGAACTGAGACAGCTTGTGTCAAAATTCATTCAGAAATTCTTGCAATTTGGCTGCTTCTACAGCCCACGTCTACCATCCAACCAATTAGACCACGACATGAGACAAAGCTAAATACACTGGATGAAACATACCAGGATTCTACTTTGGTTTGGAAGCAACTAAGGCAGGAGACACGAAAGCACCTCCAACTTCGTGCGTTAAGATGTTTTCACAAGACCGGTACTCAAGACTTCGAAGTTCGATTGGCTGACGTGGAAATCTGAATTGATGACACAACAACAGACAGCAGCAGCAGGACAAAAGATTAGCTGTTTTAATTGACGTCTCTCTGTGGTCACATTATAATTTGTTTGGTTGACATCACCCCGCAGATGAGTCAGTGTAGACTAGTTCAAACTCCTTTGCATCCTAATTTTCATCCTGACGCTGAATTTTCATCGTTTTACACCAGGTTTGGCAGATAGGAAGCGACACTGAATGTTATTGGTCAGCGTTGCTGTTAACAAACATGTTATCATGGAAAAGTTTAGCTCTATTCTTCATTTGTCAGTGTCTATAAACTCACACACTCCTCTAGTTAGTTGTCTTTCTCTTGACTGAGTTGGGAAATTGTCTTAAACTGGAGTCAATTCCTTTTTGACTCATTTTTTCTTTGCCTGCAGCAAAACCGCATCCATCTTGCTGCATTTCAATTGACTGTGCATGTGTTCGTGCTGCCTCTAAATACGGATTCTCATTTGGACAAAGCCATACTCCAAGTTTAGCTA
The DNA here is from genome assembly GCA_943593645.1 of Bovichtus variegatus. Taxonomy (NCBI): domain Eukaryota; kingdom Metazoa; phylum Chordata; class Actinopteri; order Perciformes; family Bovichtidae; genus Bovichtus; species Bovichtus variegatus. The sequence continues at coordinate 6,045,759 of CALSCE010010635.1, forward strand.
GTTGATGTCACACAGCTGTTTTTAAATGAGGTTGTACGTGTTTCTAAAGTGCATGATCACAAATAGATGCCAACCAGTTTCCTCCCACGGTGCTGATTACATGATTGTGATCGGCGTAGGTGAGGTGTTGCTTTTGCAGTGGCTGTGTTTTTTTGGAGGTGTTTACTTGGCCTGCGTTCTGGGAATGCCTCTCTCCGTGGGTGCTGCTGCTGCTGAGGGACTCTTCTGAGAACCGGGACAGCTCTCACCCCGTCTGACCAGAAGGCTGTGACGCACGGCGCTGTGACACCGGTGACTCACTGGTTCCCTGTTCCTGGATCTGTGAAATCTCATCCTGCCCCTTCATCGCTGTTCCTGCCCCGCTCCGTGACCTCGCATGTAGATGTGTGTCCACACCTCTCGACTAAGACACTCAGACGGACCACAGGCAGGAGAGATCCCTCCCACTCCCTCTGACATGAGCCGAGGGTGATGCTGCCCGTCTTGTCTCCGTTTATAATATCCTGACACCTTGCAGAGAAGCAGAGAGAGGAGGCCTGTTGAAAAGAATCAAAAGCACGAAGGTAGAAAGGGTTCAGAACTAGGGCTGAAAAACAAGACTTACATAGTGTATATCTCTTAACAACTCGGAACCGGGAGCTTCCCATTACCTGAACATCGGAGAACCCATAAGGTCTTAGTTCTAGGTTCTGACTACGTTCCCCCTGCGTTTTACAAACCAGAACATTTTGGATTACATCAAATTTTAGCCAGTTGGATAACTTTTATACATCAGTGTTTGTAAAGTAATCAAAGAGCCCCGCGCAGAGTAGGACGTTGACAGCACACCAGATGCGCTCTCACGTGTTACACCAAAACATGTCCTCCAAATGAAATGACAAAATACTTTCCCAAAACTGTTACAAATCACTGTTTGAGTCAGTTTGACAATGTGACAATACTATGGTTAATGTTGATGAACCTCATCATTTCGGTTAAAGTGGCTACTTCACTAAGGTTGGGGAAGCTTTGTAGTCTGCGTTGACTGTTGGTTGGAAACAGGAAACTAACAGCGGTCTTCCGTGTTTAAAGGAATACTTCACCCCCAAAATGACCATGTGTGTATCAATTACTCATCACGTGTTACCTTCTTGAAGAAAGCCTTTTTTTTTTTTTATCTAACATTTCTCCACATTGAGCATAGAATCAACAAACAGAGAAAAGTCGTGATGAATTGAAGTAAATGGGGGAAACATTTAACAACAGGAAAAACTATATTAAAACATCCATTTACAAATTCTCACACAACTCGTGCGCTACAATCCAAATCTCATTTATCCAGTCGTATGCTCTCTACCTGCTCCCAAGCACACGCGTTTTCACACGGACGAGTAGTGCGCCTGCACAAGCGTGAGGCTGTTTATGCGGAATTGTTTTAAATAGTAAGGTGTTAGCGAAAATGCATGTTTTGCATTCAAAGTCACATGGGGTGAGTAATTGATATACAAATGGTCATTTTGGGGATGAAGCACTCCTTAATGTCTGAGGTTTTCTGGACCCATCGTCCACCCCGACCGTCCTATGTGGACTGTGTCGCTCTATAGTAACACCACCGGACTTCCTCCTTTGCTCCTGTCACTACGGCTGCTAGAGAACTTCATCTTTTAAACATATAATGCTTTAAACATATGCTGGGAGGAGAGTCTCTTAAATACATAAAATGCAGGTAGGATATTCGGAATCAAAATATTACCTGTATATTGAAAGAAATTGCCTTGCAATGCTTATCTAACACGTCCTGTATTATGAACTGCCGTGCTGCAAATGAACTGTTGTTGAGTTCCTGATACTTGTATTTAGTTCCACCTCCTGAGCAGTTTAGGTTCAGGAGCTCGCCCTGAAAGTGGAGGGAAATACAGTGGAAACAATAGTTTCACATTAAGTTCCCTTAGTGGGGAAAGGCCTGATACAGTATAAAAACAGGAGGCTATAAATAAAGAATGATTTGAAGAGAGGAGTCGAGAAAGCAGCAAAGTGAAATGAATATGACGGAGAGGTTTCTGGCCTTCCTACAGGTTTGCTGCTCCTTTGGTGGTGGATCACAGGTGATCTCCTCCTCCCTTTCTATTCCTTCTACATCAACACATCATCTCAGGAGTAAACAGACCCACAGACAGACGCACATGTGGTGCGGACATCCCAGCTTTCAGGGCAGAAAGGAGCTTTTTTGTTGGGAAAGCGCTCAGAGCCGAGCCACGGGAGGTCAAATGACTGTCTAACATCTGTCAGTCATCCTCCAACGAGCCGAAACCTGACGGCACCTTGCTGCCTCCATTAGTCTACCTCCCACATCACCTACAGCTACAGCTGCTGTGTTATACCTGCCAACTTCTCCACTGCCTGCAAGATGCATCTTTATTTGCAAAGCTGCTAATATTGTATTCTTCTTGCTTCATCTTTTTGCAGCATTAAAGACACAGTGAAATAAGAGCAGAGTTTCAGTGTTAAAGTCTTAATTAATAATACCTAAAGGTGTTTTTATTGTTGCTTATTTAGTCATTAATAATTAATGTTATAGAAAAATACTTTTTGAAAATTTGAAGGCAAGTTCTTGGGCACTTGAAACAGTACCTCTGCTTTACGTCTCATGGTACATGTCAAATATGTATTTTTTTATAAAAACATTTTAGAATTTTTTGTTATTATATATCTAAATCACTCTCCCTTTCTCTCCCTTTAAAAGACTGAAATATGTCATGACTCATTCTGCACTTGGGGTAGTATGAATATATAAATGATGTCCAATCAAATGTGATTTGGTGAAATCAACTAACCTCTATCAACATAAACCAGAACTTCTGGCTTTTATTCCAGAAGTAAGGAAAACATTTCTACAGTATCCTAAAGTAGCAGACTTCCGCAGATTTTGATTACAAACGTATTAATGATTTGTCAAAAACAAACATAATACGGAACAAAAATTGGTTTTCCTCGAAACGTAATTGATAATACAGTTTAGTTGTATGGGAACGTAATTTGTAGGAGACCAGGTTGGTAGCGGAAGGAAGTCTCTAATTTGTCAGTTTGCCTTGTATATACTTTTTGAAGGGAATAGTTGCAGACTAAATGTTTTCATTTGTGCCTCCCCGTCCACCTCCTGGTGAGGCAGGTGTGAGTAGAGGCAAACAGGCCTTCATACAGGGTTGTAGAGCATCGTCCATTCTCAAATCCATCAACAAGTTGATCGGATGCTACCCCGAAATGATACCCTGTCTGCATATTCGGTTTCACTTTGAAATACGTCACATTACTTAAACTAAACTGTCATTTCACTGTGTCTTTAAGTCTTCACACAACAGTTCTGCTGCAGCGCTGACATGAAAAAAGCATGTTTTCAAATCCGGAGATGCTACATCTGTGTGTGTGTTTGTGTGTGTGTGTGTGTGTGTGATGGGAGAGGGCGAGAAGGTGCATGTGGGCCTCCCTGCCTTAGCGGGGTCATTACCAAGATGAATATAGTGATTATAAGGATGAATAAGGTGTGATTATGAAGATGAATAAGGCGATTAGGGCTCTTGTCACTGCTGCTGGGGAGGCTGTTCATTAGGGGGGAGAAGATGTCAGCGTGTAACACGCATGAACCCATTACCTTTTCATCCTCAGGGGATTTATACGCACATACCTATACATGCGTGCACATGGGAGTGCTGCAATGCTAGACCAGAGGAGGCCATTTGTGTTCATTTGTACGGTGAAATGACCCGTGCATGCAATATATCTCTTTCCACTGGCTGCTCGGTGCTGTAGTTCCGCTTATGTGTTTGACCTGAAAGGACGAGGGCACACACCTGACTCCAGGTTGCTGTGTGGAGCTAATGCTAGCTTGCAGGGATGGAAGAAGTACTTAAGTAGGTAGCAATGCCTCCGTGTACAAATACTCGTGTTACAAGTAAACGTCCTGCATTCACAAACACACTTCAGTAGATTTACATAACTATTAGCATAAAAATCTACTCATTGTGCAGAATGGCACGTTTCAGAATAATATCTATTACTACATATTTTCTAAATATAATTATTGTTGCATTAATGTGTCAGCATCACTATGTTGCAGCTGGTAAAGGTGAAGCTAAAGGACTGCTGGGTATCTTAATCCATAATAAAACATCGTCATTTATTGATAGATTGTTTTTGTAATAATGATATCAACTAGGAGTTTCGCGATATAGATGTATTGATGATAACTGTAATATTAAAAAAATGTAATATTGATGTCATGTTCATAGTACACATATGATAATATTGTGTAAATAATCCAGCGCCTCTTAAATCTCGCTTTTGTACAGTTATTGTTACATACTCCACCTCCTTGCTCTTATACTAGACTGATAGCATTTTTTCAACTTCTATAGATATCGCGATAATATCATCATCATGAATTATTTTAGCCATGATAATCATATAGCGAAAATCTGATATTGTATTTACAAAAGCATGCATATCGTGACAGCAATGTATCAAAAGTAACGTGTAACTAATGTTGCAGAGATGGATAATTGTCCGAAATTTAGTGGATATTTACCTCTGAAATGTAGTGGGGTAGAAGTATAAAGTAGCAGGAAATTAAAATATTTATGTATAAGTACAAGTACCTAAAATGTGTACTTAAGTACAGTCCTGTAGTTACCTTCCACCTCTGCTAGCTCGCAGGCTGCCGTGCTGTAACAGCAGCTGTCTAATGCTGCATGCTGTGTCACTGAAGCCGCTGTGTGTCCAGGGGTTAAAGACACCTCATGTGATCCTCCCCTATCCCAGATAGCTATATCCATGGCAACCGAAGCGAACAGTTCTGATGTCCACATGGCAACAGCTGCCATAGGGACTGAGGATGGAGGTGGGAGGAGGAGGATGTGGGGGGGGGTTCTGGATGCTGACGCACTCGGTGGCTGCCTGGAAAGTTTTTGAGAATGCCGCCCACTGACGAATCAGAAGTGGGCTTGAATCTCTCTCTCTCTCTCTTTCTAACTCTTTTTTAACGGCACCTCCTACTCAGTCAAGAGTCCTCCTGACCCCCCCTGCACCCTCCCCTTCCCATCATGCACCTCCTCCGTGTTTGTGTCTCATCAAACCTTTGTCTCTGTCTGCAGCACTGTGGCAGCTGTGATCATGTTTGATCGCTGTTTGAGGGTTTCATGTGTGGGCAGGAGGTCTCTCTCCTCGGGCGTCCAGGAAGGATTTGTCCGGTTCTGCTACTTTTCCTACCTGCAGATTATGTACAGTGTGATGATGCCAATATGAATACAATGTGGAGAGAAAGGACTGTGACAGTGTCCGCACAAGTGCAATAGCAGCACATTGGTTAAGGTCACGGCAGCTCAATGCTTCCAATTATTTGAAACAATCCGTCAGTAATCCCCACCTGTGTTTGAATTCAGTTGCTGTTGAAAAAATTAATTGCATATTAAAAGTTGTGCTTAAATAAAAATTCTTTCTTTTCTTGAATCCAATCTTTGGACTGTCATAGAGAGAGCGTGACACACGATACTCGTTTAAACATGGAGATAACGACGCACATTTTCAGATAATCTTTCCTCGAAAGGTGTTCTGTTACACACAAAAAACCCTGCACACTTACTCACCACCACACTGCGGGCCAATCGCTGCGTCAGGTGGGCATGATTGTTGGATTGTCGGTTTTGGAGAGTTACAGAAATTGTCTGATGTTTGCAGAGGTGTGTGCGGTTATTTTGTAGCGGCCTGCTGTCATGTGCACATAACTTAATGACGGTAAACACATTGGACTGCCGTGGATAATGAGGAGATACGCCTGTGAGTGTCAGGACCAGGGACAGCATCGTAGAGAGAGAGATGAGGCTGTAACCATCTCTTACTAATAGTCAACTGATTAATAAAAGAAAGAAAACATTCTCACATCAACGTGATCTCATCCCTACTCATCACATTTTGCCGCTTGTAAGCCTTTTTTACGCTGTATCTTCACACAGAAGGTTTGCGCGTTGCAACACGTTACTCGGTGAAGTAGCGTCATGTCACGGTGAGGTTTAGATAACAAAACCACTCAGAAAAAAAGATCACGGTTTGGGCTAAAGCAAGCTACAGACATAGCGTCGTCAGTAAAAATAACTCAGCCTTTGGTTTCATATGGGACACCAAATCCGGTCCCTTGTGTGAAAGTCCTGAGTTTGTTTGACCCATCCACCACCCCTCCCTCGCAGGAGGGAGAAATAGGTTAACGTTGAATTAAGACTTGCAGGAAGTAATCAGCAGCAGGCCAGAAACTTCCCTCTTGCAGAAAGATGACAAGAGAGAAAATTAGGGGTTTTCTTTTCCGGTTCCTAATAACCAGGAGCCAGAGGCCGGGCTTCTGGTATCAATAGCATTTCTTTTTTAAACTTCCTCAGCTGCTTCACAGACCCCTTTTAACCAGTGCACACCTAAACCTTAGAAGGCTTCCACATTAAGCAGAGCTCTGTCTCAGCTTAACCCTGCACCTATCTGTGAACATCAGCACAGGGAAAGGAAAGCTTCTCTTTTTTTTATTAAAACATGAATAAAGAGCAACACAGCAGCGACGTCACTGACCCAGGAATAGCTTCTCCTCGTGGTTGTGTGTTTGTGAAAATGTGCTTGACGCTGACCAGATAAACCCCGGGTCCCCCAGGAGCAGACCGAGAGCCTCGCTGTGGTGGGCAACTATAAATCTACATCCACCCACCCCCTTCTCCTTTTTTCCACAACAACCCCCTTCTCTCCACTGCACTCCACTCTTGAGTGCTTCTCTGTCTATCCAGGCTCGGTGGTAATGAAATGCTTTATGGCTGCGGAGGACGGACGGGGACGCAGGGGGCACGGGGTTAGCCCATAGCTCATCGGGGGGCACAGTGGCCAGAGATGACTGGGCTGATTGAGTAAATCTTGACACACCCCCCCCCCCTTTCCCCCCAAACACGCGCTCATACACAAGGGTCTGAGGGGGTTTGCAGGAGATCTCAGATAACTCTTTTAATGACGGCTCTACAAATTATTACCACATCATTCAGGCTGAGCGGGCTACACTTTCCGTCTGGATTTCAGCACAAGCCTTAAACCTTGATCTCGACGAGGGTTTAGAGTTCAGAGGGGTTTCATTTTTTATTTGTTGTGTTAAATTATCTAAAAGCCCTCCGAGACTCTAGCAGTGATTAAAAGCTACACAAATAAGCTTGACTCAATGGCTTCAAAGTCAGGAAAAAACATGTTTTCACCCTGTTAGTTCATTCTTCACGTCATAATGTTTGTCTGTAGAGAATTAACTGCCAAAACATTAACAAAACCTTTGCCTTCTTACATTTTAATATTACAACCTCAATGTGATACCTTCCTACTGAGCTGAATTGAACTTTTCCCTCTCAGGCATACAGTCATTTTATTATACAATTTCTTCATACAAAATATTTGATCAGTACACTTTCAACAATTTTTTTAATGCAACTTCATACAATGGTCTGTCCACCACTTTAGTCCAGACTGAAATATTTAATATTCTCAACAACTATCGGACAGATTGTCATGAAATGTTGTACAGATGGTTCCTAGAGGATGAATCCTACTGACTTCAGTGATCCTGTGACTTTTCCTCTGGCGCTTCCATGAGCTTGATGTTGGTGGTTTTGAGTGAAATGTCTGAACAACCACTGGACAGATTCAGAGACACCTATAGTTGCAGAAAAAAAAAACATTTGGGATCTTTAAAACCCTTTGAAGGCGCTCCCCTGCCCCTTCATCTAGTTTCTGTCAGTCAAATGTGACAACAAAAGAAAAGCAAGACTCATTTTCTTCTGTGACTTTAAACACAGAGCACTTTATAGTAATCCAGTGCTGAACGTGTTGCTCGGTGAATACAGGTGTTTCTCTTTAAGTGGTAAGTGTTTTGACCCACTACACACCTGAGCCTCCGGTAACACCTCTCCATTCAACAGCGGTCCCCCTGCCAAAGCTCTTAATGGCCAGACGGCTCTCTCCACGCCTCGGCCCTGCGCTCACACTCACGTGGGGAGGTCTCTGAAATGAAAATGCCATTATAAAACATTTACCAGCCTGCTGAGTTTACATGTCTTACAAGAAAAGGACAGTTTAGAGCAGTTAAGTGTCACATAAATCTTTCAGCACGCTAATTGAAGTGGTTCCCCCAATAGGCCACTCTCCACAGCTGCTATTACAAATCTGCGGATGGGACGGCCAGCTGCAAACCAAATCTTACACCCTCTTGATAACGTTGTTAAGACACACACATGGTGCTCTGTGGGTTGCTACTGCTGCTGCTAGTTTGCTCAGACAGCTCCACTGGGAGTGTGCAATGTAGTCGTATGTAAACACAAGTCATCTTTCAGTGAAATATGCTCTGAGAGGCGGCACAAGAGTGTTCTCCCCTCCTGGAAATACAACTTATTTAGAGCTTATTTAAGCAGGCAAGTTGAAGAGGAACATATAGTTATTTCCAGCAGCAGCCTGGGGGAGTAGAAGCAGGAGGTGGCGGGGTTACACCTACAGTATGCAACAGCTCAAATCTGAAAGCCGGCGTGCTACAGCTAGCTGCCGAGCATCTCCACCAAAGCTTCTGAGGATTACTTTGAGCTTTATGCTACCGCGCTAGTTAACAGAGATCACCTTCCAGCTGATTGGAACGAGTCCAATTCTCTAATCTCCAGTCCGCCGCTGAAAGAGGAGCTTTATGTCGTATATCAGAGTTCAAAACTGTGGAGGTCCGTTAAACTCTGGAGGGCTTTTTCATGGCTCAGCAATTACTGAGGCCTAAACTGTGACACTCAAACTTGATGTATTCCACCTCCCACTGCATCTTCCCTCTCTGTCCTTCAAAACCTCTCTGTTCGCTGCCCTTCCTATATTTATCTCTCCTCCTCCTTGCCGTTACATTGTCTTTCTCCCTGCTTTCCCCTGTCTTTATCTCTCGCTCTCTCTTGTCTTAATCGCCACAGAACCTGTTGTTAAAAATCGATAAGTGTTTTTTGATTATGGGCCAGAGCTAAAGACAGTGGAAGAAAGGTGGACACACACACACACACACACACACACACACACGGACACACACACACACACGGTATATTGGATAGCGTCCATTAAGGATTAGTGGGTTTTTCATGCAGGTTCCCACACTCGCCCTGATACACCGCTAAAGAAATGTTGTAGAGATTGCTATCCACCTGTTTTTACGGAATTTTTTTAAAAGTTCAGAAAAAGTCTTTACGCTCGGATGAGGTGCAAAAGTTGGTGTATTGATAAAAACAAAATTCAACAAAGTGCAATAGAAACAGAGCTTGTGAATAAATCATAACATACACGAAGCATCAGACTTAAACTTCCACTAAAAGACAAAAACATTAGATCTGTGTGGAGCGATGATGTCGGCCGAATTACACTGCAGTGTGAGGTGTTTAGAGACAATCTTAATGTGACCAACTGGATGGGAGTCCGATTTCGAAATCCTGTCATTAGAAAGGAACAGCAACGGAATATTTAACAGGAACCCGCAATAGCCAATGAGAGGGAGCCGTCAGGTGTGTTCGTTCTCACGTTTAAGATTAAAAATCGTTAAATCTGTCACTATGTCTGTGGCATCCCACATTTTTAAAATGAGTCAAAATCCTTTAAATCCTTCTTTGAAAATCCTGCAGTGTGCACAAGGCGAGGAGACTCAAGGTAATACATGAAACAAACAGAAATGTCATATTTCCATTATGTTTTCACGTGGTTTTCCATTATTAGAGGTTTGACAGTACGTCCAACAGTAGTGGACAGAAACGCAAATTAATTCAGATTTTATTTTATTCTGATTTTCTGAAACTTCTGTTCAATTTTGCGCCACATTTGGATGGAAACTTGCCAAATGACATTGAGACAATCAAAACAAACATCTGAACAGATACGTCTCTGAACAGACAGTGGCGGCTGCTTAACCACAGGTAGCTCCAACACAAATACTGAACGCAGGTGTGAGAGCTGATCGAGAGCGCTTTGATGGCTCTTTTTTTCCAGGTGACACTTCCTCTAATGTCTGAGTGGTCATCACCGGGGGGTCCCCCGCTCTCCACTGCATGTGGGTCGTTCACAAAGTAATAACCGCACCCTGCTGTGTCCATCATGCCTCACTGCCAAAATCTCCTCGTCAACACCTGGCACCATGGTAACCAACACCTGTTCACCTAATTAGAGGGACACTGGAGGGAGAGGAGATGAAGAAGTTAATGAAACGCTAATCTGGTCCAATCAAACGCCCAGGCATCTGCCTCGTCGCTGCAGCAGCAGGTCGCCTTAATGGCCGCCTTATGGGCGCCTCCCCCGCCACGCCACCTTGAGTGACCTCATCAATGCCAAAACTCAGCTGAGAGGCTGCAAATAGAGGAGAGCATACAGGGGGAAGTGGGAGGGAGAGGGAAGTCGGCATGCTGCTTCCTGGATGGACAGAGTAGCCGGACGGCGAGGTGTCAGCCAAATGAACGAGCATTAAGAGACGAGGTTCCCCGTGCACAGCAGTTGGAGCGGCTCCAGGTCGCACCAGCTGCACTGCTCTTGTTTACAAGCCGCCTCCTGCTGCCGGAGAGGCCTGGTGCTCAGGTCTGCTTCCTGAAGAGTCCGTATGAGAGCCATGACCAGAGAAAGGGTCCTCTATGAAAACTGTTCTGACACTATCTGTGCTGTCAGTCAAAGAAACTGAAAAGTATGGAAGCCCATTTCTGCCAGTGAAAGAAAAACAAAATAAGATGAAAAAAGATTCTGACAAACTTTCCCGAAAAACTTAATTACTCAAATAATGACTTAATATCTCAAAATAATGAGAAACTTTGTCAAAATAATTAGTTAGTATCACAAAATAATGACATAGTGTCTCAAAGTAACATTATTTTGAGATACTAAGTCAAGTTTGTCATTATAATGACTTTCAGGATCATATTTTTCATCACGTTGGCGGAATCACATTCAGAAAGGTGTTTTTTTGAGTTACTAAAACGTTTTACTGCTCAGCTGTTTGTCCCGTTGGTGTCTTCTTCTATGAACTCCACTGAACTCTGTTTCTGATTCTCCCAACAGGAAACTTAAAAGGGATGTGTAAACAGATAGACCACTTTCCTGAGGAAACAGATTACCAAGCGGACCCATCTGAGTACTTCTTACGTGAGTATCTTGTCTCCCTATTTTCACACAGAGACATCCTGTTTGCACATTAGATGGATGGTATTTTGCTGCTCAAGTGTTTGACCATGAGGATAAATCCCATCAGGCTTTTCTCCACCATACATATACTCTGAATATTAAAAAAAAAAACTGTCCTGTTTTTTTTTGCTCCGTCTCAGACTGCAGCGCGGTGCCAGTATAACTGCTCTTGGCCCGCGTGTCACTGCTATCTCTGCCTGCTCTTAGCACGAGGCCGGCCAGGCTGAGTCCTGCCAAGCAGCTCGTCTGTTTTTACTGCTTGGCTGTGTGTAACATAACGTGCAGTGTTACAGTCGGCTGTGTACCCTGTAAACACAGCCCATTGATTTCTGCTCTCTTTCCCTTTGTGCAAGCAAGACAGAGATGCTTGTCGAACTCATTTGCCTTCTAATCCTAAAAATCACAACAGTGACTCGGAGCCTGTGATGTACTGTAGAGTATCATGAGCTAAATACTCTCTTCTGATTGGCCAATTAATGTGTTTGAGACATGTGTGTAACAACAGAAGCAAGCTATAAAAAAAAAAAAAAGGTTTCTATGGTTACAGCTGTAATACTGTAATACAGAAAGTAATCAATTTAAATATTTACTTAGTATTTTTTCGTACACACTAAATTAGTAAATCTACTTTTACTTTGGCACATTTATTGTTAATTCTGGAAGGATAATAACTGAAATGTTTCGCTGCTCTGGTCCAATGAGGAGGATTTTCTTTCTGATTTGGACGTCCTCTTTGTTGTGAAGCAATCTGTTCTGGCAGTCAGCTTTGATAGAGAAACTTTTTTTTGGAGAGCATCTCTGCATTGGAAAACCATTGGTTGGTGGATCATATCCATATTGAAAAGCTTACACTTTAAAGTGTAACCAAGTTGCAGCTACATAATGCAGTAAAATATCTGATTAATCAGTCATATGGTCAGTTAATTTGAAAATAAAGAATTTCCAAGAATGGTGAGTTACGGACCTTTTAATGTTTATTTATGTCATCTGATAAATATGTTGTTATGTAATGTGTAATTACATACATAATTACATAATATGTAATAATGTTTATTAACTGTCCCATTGCCTCCTGTGATTGTGCTAAAGTGGCCCCCGGGCAAGGCTAGTTGAGTATCCCTGCACTAAAGGCTCCATACTACTTTTTTTCACATATGCAATAGAACTCCCCAACATCTGGAAACGGACTTTGATGTGTAAAATTGGTGACGTAAAATGGATTTCTTTGGTATATTTGATAATATGCCACATTAGTTGCTAACTTTAGTCCCTGCTGACCCCTGATATGGGACACCCCCGCCTCCCTCCTCCTCCTCCTCCTCCTCCTCCTCCTCCTCCCCCACCCTGCTGCAGCCTGCAGTGGTTTGAAACTAGAAGTCAGAAAGTGTCCGTCTCCTCGTCTCCATCAGCGGGGACAGTAATTGAGGCCTCTCAGAGAGCCGAGCAGTGCGTGACAGTGCTGGAGATTAAGCCCAGCCAATTAGGCTGTGTTTGACTTAGTGCTCTGAGCGGTTGTTCCCGTCCATATGTGCCAGAGAGGACGGTTATGATAACAGCTCTGGTAATGATTCTAACAATGCCGGTGCCCTGGCGAAGGCAGATCTGTCTTTATAAAGAGCCGTCTCTCAGGCTGGGGATGACAGGGTCGCGGGGCAGAGGCCTCGCTCGGGCCCTCGGACTACCGACGCTCGTCTGCATGCGTGTGTGTGTGTGAGTGTTCACCTCTTCCCAGGCTGTGATTGGAGGAGAAGGCCGCAGTGCTCCCAGTGGCTTGCCAATTAGGACACTCACATCCATAAATATTTCAGCCTCCTTCTTATATAGGTCAGGCCTCTCTCGATCGCTGTCTCTCACACTCTGCCTCTCTTCACCCTCACACCCGGAATATTTCATGACATGAGTTGTTCAGTTCCTGTTGTCATGTCTCTGGATTAAAAGAGAGACCTGACGATTCAGAGCATTTTTAAAAGGGTGCATGAAGATGTCACACAGGACATCTTGGTGGGTGTCTCCGTATTTAACCCCCGTGATGTATTTTTATATCTGCACATTTCTATTTCATGGACACACACCTGGTATTTCCATAATGAGGAGTTTCAAGGCACCTCTGGGTGGCCAAAGACAGAGAAAAGCTGCCTCTGCTCTCACATGCAGGAGAGGGAGAGGGGGGGATAGTTATGCAACAGAAATTATGTCACTTCAGGTGAAGGCCCCAGCGGAAGTGACATCACCGGGGAGCTTGCCGGTCCAAAATTTGAGGGGACACACTGGTGATGTCATTAAACAGCGTAGAGAGGAGGAGGAAGATATCTGGTGGTGAGCAGAAAACACAGAAATCTGACTATATTCGGCTAAACATGCACCCCCGCTTTATCAAACACACACACTCTGATCTGCTGTCCTTATGCTGACACACACACACACTCACCACATACCACATACCACATATCAGTAGCTTCTATGTGTGTGTGTGTGTGTGTGTTGTGTGCGTGTCTGTTCCGTGAGCTCTCCCAATAGCAAGGCAGTTTGCACATCCACACGGGGTTATATAAGCCAGCTGAGGCACACTAAAGCGCCAGTGGGTTTTTAGATCATGCCGTGTCGGAGCTCCCATCATCCACTGCTCTACTGGGCGCTAAGCAGCTGAGAGAGAAGAAAGAGGGGAAGAAAACGCCCCGTTATGCAAGCTACTAATGCTAAACTGAAAGACATCAATTCACTGTGATACAGAGAGGAAAATCACGTGAGGAGTGGGACGTGTGTGTCTGATCTACCAGAAATGCATGGGAGTCAACTATTTTGATAAGCTATCAATCGTTCAACAATTTTTTCAGGAGATTTTAAGAAATTATGATAGGCAATTTTTTTCTCAATTTTATAGACCTAACAATGAATCGAGAAAATGATACATACTATTAAGCAGATTTATTGAATGTCTTGTTCGAGCAACAGTCCAAAACCCAAATATATTCACTTTACAAAGACATAAAACAGAGAAAAGCAGAAAACATTCTCACATTTGAGATGCAGGAACCACAGGATATTTAGACAATTTTTACTATTTTTGCTTGAAAAATGACATAGATGATTATTCGATTATCCAAATACATGATAATAACTTTTCGGTGAATTGTTTCATATGTAAAATAAAAACTTTGCAGTCCATTTTTCCTAATTTCAATGCCGATTCATTTAATGCTCCTTGTTTTTATTAAGGCTGCTGTGGGTTTCTCTCCTGGCAACGTTTTCTGCTGCTTCAGGCTGTGTATTTGCTCGTTGTCAGATCACAAACCGCTTAGTTTTTCTGACCCAGAATTCCTCAATCTGCAGTGTGTCCCACTTCCATAGTATAAACTAATACTTTTAAATATGCACTATATTCTAACGCAGTATCAGGGCTATTTTCACCCCCTAAATTAACTTTTTTATGAACTTTCCCGGGTGTTTTTGCCCCTGAGCCAGCGTTCATAACTGCCTCTGGTGATTGCATGCGTTCATCTGAGAGTACTGGCTGACATTGATGACAGAAGGGCAGGCCTGTCACAGCCTGTGTCACCCCGAGGCCTCGCGGCAGACTGGACGCTGGCCTGAACTTGCTTTGGTGTCGCCCGATAAAATCAATGGGTCTGGCGCAGGACACGCAGGGGCATTGTATTGTAGGACAGAGCAGGGGGTGGCAGCAACACCCCTGCAGAGTCTCTAGTACCAGTTTGTATAGATGACTGTGTGTGTGTGGCTCACCAGAGGGCTTTAAAGGGTGTTTGGATTTTTTTGAAGTGGGGTTGTATGAGGTACTTATCCATAGACAGTGTACTGTAGAAGGCAGTCGGCACGCCCAAAACGCATTTTAGCCAGTGTACGCCATATTTAGAATATTTTCACCGGTTTACCTTGCTGTCAGGCAGCCCTCTCTGTCGTCTATGTTCTCTTCAAAGCCACTAGACTCCATTAAAAAAAATCAAATCTGACATTTTACCTCGCAGAACATGTAAGTTGCTGGCCTACTGCTGCCTTGATCAGTTAGTGCGTTAGTGTTATTGTGTGACTTTGGTGTTTTAAAGGCTTAGTTCGGATTCACCAAAGTCACAGAGTAACACAAGCAAACTAACCGACCGAGGCAGCGGTAAACCAGCAACTTGTTTACCAGCGGTAAACCAGCAACTTG
>CALSCE010010635.1:6061141-6113354 GCA_943593645.1 Bovichtus variegatus
CAGCGGTAAACCAGCAACTTGTTTACCAGCGGTAAACCAGCAACTTGTTTACCAGCGGTAAACAACGGCAAACCCTAACCCTATAGAGCGTGGCGTCTTTGGTGAGAGCAGATAGCAGATAGATAGATAACGGCTTCACTTCCCCATAAGAAATGTCTGACAGTTATGTAGAGGTGAAAATAATCTAAATATAGCATACACTTAAACTGGTATTGATCATTTTAGGTGTTTAAAATACGTTTTGCTGCTGCCCCCATCCACAGCAGTACATTGCTTTGCTTCCATGCTGGTACTCCTGTCTTTTTCCTTAAACCGGGGCTGTGCCGACCACCATCTACTGTAGGTACTACACTGACTATGGATAAGTACCTCATACAAAAAATCGAACCATCCCTTTAATGTGATCACATGACCTGAGATGGGGTTGTCTGACGGGTATAATGTGTTAATATCAGGCGAAGAAGTTAACATCCAGCTCGTGCCCCTGTGTTTTGCTACAGCAGGTGTCCCAGTCGGTCGCGGTGACATTGAGCATCCTGTTCCTCGAGCGGTATCCAAGGCAACAAATAAGGAATCCATCGACTGATACATAAAACACACAGCACACAGACACTGGCCAATAAATTAAAACCCAATCATTTTTGTCCTAGTTGACCGAGTGAGTGCTAGCACTCTAAATTTATATCTTATTAACGGGAAATATAGAGACGGTGCAGCTTGTAAAACACAGAGGTGAGAGAGTGTGTCCTCATATTAAAGAAAGATTAGAATATACAATGTTGGGCTGTCACTGGGGCATCATCAAAAGACAGCTGCACCCTCTCAGATCCCTTTTACACACATTTATTCAGCAGTTGTAACAGCCTGAAAATTCCCACCACTGTGAGAAAAAATGGCAAATTATATGCTTGTGTCCTTTTTTTTTTTTTTTTTTTTTTTAAATCTCCACGAAGTAGAGTCAGCTTTGACCGTTTGTGCAAAAAAATCTTAATGAGGACAGTTTCAGTGTCGGAAGAAAAGCTGATCCTGCTTCAACATAAAGAAGAAAACAACTGGTGTACACAATGGATTCTGAAAGAGATGCAGCGTAGAAATGTGCTTTGTATGAATATTTCTAGGTCACAGACCTTGATTTACTCTTCGGTTTGTCTGCACCGTAGAAGATGATTAGAATACTTTTGTGCCATTCAATCTCTAGTTGTTGTTAACCCTTCGTGGTTGAGCGTGCTGGTATAAAAGGATGATACCAGTCCACTTAAAAAGGTACCATGTGGAGCTTTTTAGCACTAGCAGCACGTCCCCGTTTTGTTTTCTTTTGTATCGAACACGCAGGCGGGTATCATCTTCACGCTATTCCTTCCTCTTGCATTTATATCGCACCTTTCTAGACTATTAACCACTCAAAGAGCTTTTACACCACAAGCCGACATTTACCCATTCATACAGTGGAGCGCTGCCATACAAGGTGTCAAACTGCTCCGGTTAGTGGACAACACGCTCTACCTTTTGAGCCCAAGCCGCACTGTGGTCAGAATAATCGTGTTCATCAGTTTGCCATAATCACACAACATCTAGTGCACATCTGTCCATCCTGGGAGAGGGATCCCTCCTCTGTCTGTTTCTTCCATTTTTTCCCCCCATTAATTGGGTTTTTTTTTGGAGAGTTTTTCCAAATCCGACAGAGGGTGTCGTATGCTGTACGGATTGTAAAGCCCCCAGGAGGAAAATGTGTTTGTGATATTAGGCTTTATAAATAAAATGAGACTGATTGATTATCGTGGAGCTGATATATTGGTGTAACCAAGGATAGAAACCTGTGCTAGGACCGCTCATTGTGGCGTTCACTGCCCCACTGACGTGTGATGCCGGCCACGCTAAACTCTGGCTGTCACGCAGACGTCCAGGCGTGATCTGTGGGGACATCAGCAGTGGAGTGGAGGGTAATTACAGTAATTGAAATGTGTTCTGTGGAGGCAAATTTAATTGTCTGAGCAGGCCTGTCATGTGAAGTGATTTCAGTGTGAGGGAGCTCTTTAACTGTGTTCCACTGACCCTTCTGTGTGTGTGATGTTATGTTAATATGACAGAGCAGTACTCAGTGGGAGGACTACTGGCCTCTAATGGTGTATCTGTGTGTATGTGCATTGATCATCCACATCCAGTGGTGGAGGAAGTATTCCGAGTAAAAGTCCTGAATTCAAAACCTTATTGAAATGTAAGTATGTTAGTATTATCAGCAAAATATACTTTGTATTGTTTTTGGATTAATATTACTGCTGCATTAATGTGTTTGTTGCATTTTATTGCTGTAGATGTTTAAGGTTGAGATCATTTTAACTCCTTTATTTTCTGTTTAATGTAAATTTAATCTACAGCAAAGCATCGTATTCTATAAGATCATCATATGTTTGTAGCGTTGCTGTCCTGTGAGAACCACGTGTCTTTTCAAAGTTAACTTTTCATGAGCTCAGAAAAACAGCCCAGTTTTTTGCTTTGTGACGATGCATTTTCCAGCTGATCAGAGAGGGTTTGTAAATAGTTTATCTAACTTAAGAAGTAGGAGAATTTTCAACCCATAAAGAAACAATTAAATTCATTTAAAATCACCAAATTTGGAGAATCATGGTTTTCACTGTAGAGAAATGGGATGAAAAAGACAAATGTAGTGGAATAAAAAGTGCAATATTCCCCTCTGAGATGTAGTGGAGTAGAAATATAAAGTAGCATTAAATTAAAATATTCTCGTAAAGTACCTACTTGAGTAAATGTACTTTGTTACATTCCACCACTGTGTACATCTTAACATTTCCAGGCTGGTGTTTTGTGTCAAGTATGTGTTGATTTCAGCTCTTTGACAGTCTCCCATGATAAATACAGAGACCAAAACTGAATGATTTATCATTTGTGATGGGAAAGTTTGAATCTTGTTTTATTTTTCTCTTTGATATTTGTTTGTTTGAAGGCATTCTGCAGCTTCCACAAATATAAAAAAACACAAGTGGGTATGCTCCAAAGTTTAGGTCTTTTAAGTACGAAATTCCCTCTTTGTGTTAGTATTTCTCTGCGCTGACTCTGCAAGCAAACACTCTTTTTACGGCCTTTACCTTCTGTGATGCTTTTGATCATTTCCTATCATGACATATAATTCAGTTCAGGATGAAGTCTGCTCACAAAATCTGGATTGAATTTAGACTCGAGAGGTTTTTATTGGGAGGACTTTGATTTTTTTTTTTTAAAGAGGAACATGAAATAGAATCAAATGTTGTACGTTAGGGCTGATTTGCTCAATCACAAATACAAGCACTTGCAGAAAAATGACTGTCTTCACCATGAAAACGTTTTCAAACAGTTGTCGGTTCACAGACAGCCGTGTCGATTATTTTCTTCATTAATCATTTGGTAGTAACTAAGATGTGAAAGTAGTAAAAGAAAAAAATGGCGATTCCAGTTTCCCATGGTCCAATGTGACGTCTTGAGATTGTTTTGTTTTGTCTGTCCAGCAATCCAAAACCCAAAGATACTAAATTATTTATTATGGCGGAATAGAAAATAAAAAAAAATACTCATATTTGAGAAGTCTGAACTAGTTCATTTTTGCTTTCGTGATTAACGGATTATTAATAGTTTAAAATATTAATTGTATGTTGAATGAATACGTTTCAGATCTATTTCAAACACTAAATGGCTGAACAGGGAAGAACATTATCATCATCATATCATATTATTATTATCACCATAGTGTACCGAGGTTTACTCTATAAATCTTTTGATTATTGTAGCTCCTGTTGTTCTCTGTCACTTGGAGGTGATTTTTATGAACATTTTAAATGAATTAGTTGATATCCATTGGAAGTTAAGGCAACTGGATAAACAACATAGAAACTGCCTGAATGAAAGAATCAAGACAAAATAAATGAGTGTAAATACAAACAATGACACAAATTAACTCATTAATGAATTCCCAGAGGCGCCTGAAAACGTCAAATCTGAACATCTCGGCTCTCACTCTTGTTCCAGTTTATAAATGCCAGTGAGTGAGACTTGCTTTTATTTTCTAATCAATTCAAAGTCAAATTGCATTCTGCCTGCGAGGTGTGTTGTCAGGACACATAAGCTTTTAGATGCAGGCTGAACGCTGCGTAAGCATTCTTGCAAATTTTGAATTTAGCCACCAAAGCTAATTTCCTTTGTTTATGCACATTGTTTCACACATTTTAATACACTCTGCAGCCTCTCCCAGTGATGTTTCGTGGATGTTTGATGTCCGGGTTGATTGGGGGGAAGTTTGTGTGAGGGGCGGGGGGGGTTGAGGGGCAACAAGCCTCTTGGTCAGGACGAGGACAATGCAAGGGCTCGGTATTGAGGAAGAGGAGGCGGAGGTGTGGAGGGGATTAATAAGCGTTTGTAGTATTAAATCAATGTGCCTCGGAGCTGAGGCACCTGATTAGCATGACCCTGTCCTGCACATCAGCACATTCTGGACTGGGGGAGGCTGATTAAGAGCCAATGCTAATTTCCTCTCAACCCTGTCAATGAAAGAGAGAGGGAGCGAAAGTAAGAAAGACAGAGAGAAAGAAAGAGAGGAAGAGGGATGGAGGGTGCAGAGAGACGCCTTTGTAAAGAGGACAGTGTGCATGTTTATTCACATGTACAGTACATGTGTGTGGTGTCACTATTTGTTCACATGTACTTAGTTATGTTTAAGTGTGTCATGGATGTTGGTTATATATATATATATATATATATATATATATATGTATACTGTATATATAAAAAAGTGAGGCACACGATATAGTGCACTAACAATATGTCCAGATGTGACCTTGTGTATTATTTTATTCTAGCAGAGAGCAAAGAGTTAAATCCAATGTTTATGGAGCTAAATATGGCCCAAATGTTTTGATCATTTGAAAAAAAAAAAAATTGAAACTGAAAGTTCAAGTTTTGATCTTGAACTTTGAAAAATATAATAATATATTCAAACTAAAAATAAGTGTTTGAAAAGGTTGAATATTGTTTTGATCCTGAAGGCAACATGATTGAGGAAGGTCCTCAGCCTTCTTTGTTTTGCTGTCAATCACATTTCAACGGCCCCCTCAGTTGAAGCCACGCCCCCCACGCCATATTAGAGCAAAGTCTGAACCGAAAAAATAAGATTTGAAACTGTAAAAAATAAGATCTGAATCAGAAAGCATAAAATCTGCAAATGACAAAAACAAGAACTCAAATATCCAAATGCATAAGAAAGTGAAAACGTTTTTTTTTATTATTTATTCAAAAGAATTACAAAACTGAATCAAAATAATATTCAACCTGAAAAACACTTTTCATACACTTATTTTTGACGATTATCCTGTAAAATAAGTTTATGATCCCCGAAACATATTTTACAGGATAATCGTCTGTTTGGCAGTGAAAACTTTGATGATACTGCGTATGTAATTTATTGCATAAAAAAAGTACTAAGTATATTTACTCAAGTACTGTACAAGTTTGACATACTTGTACTTTACTGGAGTATTTCCATTTTATGGCACTTTACACTTCTACATGTCAGAGGGAAATATTTGTAAAGCTAGAATAAGCAGATTTGGAGGTTTCAGTTGAACTATAACTTTAATGACATTTAAATGCAATATTTAGATTCTGACTTAAATACTAACTCAGATTTGACTCCGTACTTCAAGATAAATATTAAATGCCGGGACTTAAGCCTGGTTTAGTGGTTTACAGTAGTGGAATGTAACAAAGCTGTCTTCATTTTGAGGTACTTCTACTTAACTTGGTGTTCTGGGAAATTAAAGCAACTGTGTGAGTCTCAGTTGCAGTGCATGGAACTAAATATTTGGAATATTTACCATTTATTACTCAGGTTGTAAGAGTGCTGTAGAAACCCAGCCACAGGGCCTGCATGGGTGTTGAGTCTCATTAAGTTGTTTGTCAGCCAGCGCTGAAGAGTGCCAGCACTCGGACACCAGCCTGAGCTGCAGCCGTGCCAATCAATACAGTACACACAGTATCCGCTCTCACCCGGTGTCTCTGGGAGCAGGTTGGCACGCATGCTGCCTGGCAGGACGACAGGGATGGGCGGGGCTAACCGACCTCCACCATTCATTACTACAGCTGCTCCTGCGCCGGTGCAGCCACCAACATGCCAGGCGGAGCGAGACAACACCTGTGCAGACATGGAGGACAGGAAAACTGGAGTCGGTGCTACTCAGTGTTTGGGAAATACGCTTATTCACTTTCTTGTCAATAGAATAATAAGATAACATTCTCATTTACTGTATTTCTTTTCAATAAGAAACTACCACCGTACACATTTCAAATGTTATCAGGCCATTAAATTATATCTGCCAATACAATGTGTCGGGACTGCAGTTAGATATGAAGGGTTTATTCTAAAGTAATGAAGAGCAAAATGATCCTTAGTTTTTATTATACACATAATGAAAACATAGTTATGAATATTATATTTCCTTTCTGCTAATAGATCCCCCTAAATACTACACACTGCCCCGTCAATAGGACACACCGAAATCATCACTAGTGCAGCTGATAGGTTTTACAAGTCACATAATTAGTTACATGTACATTTTTGGCTTATTTGAAGCTGTTGTACTGCACTTAAAATGGATTTCACCTATTTGAAGCTCATGTACTTGCAAGATTCTTGCTGTTCGGAGCTGTGTCCTCATGGTTGTTTGCACTTATTGTAAGTCACTTTGGACAAAAGCGTCAGTTAAATGTAATGTTAAGTCATTTTTGTGATTTTGTCCCCAGAACTTTTGTTAGAATAATCAGCTTTGGAAGTTTATTAGAGCCATACATTTTAATTTAGATTCTGACTTTCATTCTCCCATCCTCTCTTACTTTCCAAACTCTTGGTAACTCCTCGCCTCATGTGTATATGAAGGATCAGGGAAACAAATACTGAAAAAAGGTATTGTTCTCTCTCAATAAACTCAAAGTAGATGAGATTTCCTCCATCTGGGGGAAAGTAAACTTGTGTGCCAGTTTTCATTTCGGCTACTGAAAGGAAAACAACCAGTGATAGTGGTGGTAAATAGAAAAGTGCCAATCATCACGAAGCAAACAGCATAAATAAATCAGTTATGAGTTTGAGAAAAGCTGTAATTTAGTTTTTTCTTTATCTTTAAACATTCAGTCTAATTTGAATAGAGCTTTGGTTCAACTTCCTGTTATTTATACTATAAATATAAATGTAGATAAACTCTATTCTGTAAGTAAAAAGCTGTGTAAAGTCAGATTTATACTGACTATTTGCAAACCCCCTTTATTTACTGCTTGTCAAGCCTTCCAATTCAGCATGGCACACATTAGATTTACATACATTTACACAATTCAGAGTGAAATGTTGCACTTTTTACAGCAGCTGGGGAAGGCCAGGTGGCTGCAACTGGGACTGGTTGCCATGGATGTATAAAGAGAACTGGATACAGGAAGTGTGGCACGTTTTGAAGCCAATTTTCATAGTGGATAAACCGTGTGGTTACACCTTCCGAGTCGGTCACGTGATGCCATTGGGCCCAAAAATACTTTTCCCCATAGACATTTGTTTGTATGTACATCAACACTTAATTAGCCCTTATTTAAATCATTAGGTCCTAAATGTTGTAAAATTCAGTAATAGCTGAATCCAGAGTTATTTCACTAGGCATAATGAACTGCCGTTTATGTGAGCGAGTCCGAGACCGAGCAGTTGGGAGACGGGGTTAAAGGAAATGCCAGTGCACTTTTTTATGGGCCCCGAATATGCAGAAGTTCCAGGTCATTTTATACCAGCCAAACTTTTTTGGCTTCATGCGCCAATGCAACTTTCACTGAACGGGGCTCTGCCTCCAACACTGTATCCATTTCTTTTTACACATCCATGGTTACTGCAGGGCAGGAGGGAGTGGCAGGAAGTGGAAGTGAGGTGACTGGGACAGTTGGAAAAGTCAGAGAGCATTTGGTGGACAGGAAAAGAATGGCAATGAAAGGGTTGGAGGGAGGCAGATTGTGACGTAAAGATATATTACTCTAAACTCTGGTAGCATCTTAGCTCCGAACAGCGAATGCTCTTGTCCTGAACAAATGTTTTTCTAACGTAACCTGTAAGACAAAATAAAGTTGTTAGTTAGCTAATATCATCTTGGTGTAAAGTAACACAATATTATGACTGTAGGAAGCTCGTTAGCTCATTAGCTAGTTAGCTCATGTTAGAGCAGATAAACACTGTAGAATCATATATATATATATATATATATATATTTATACTCTTGTGTTTTTGGTTTTGGAAAAGGCTAAATAAACAGACACCACCCTCCATCACTTGAGATACCAAGTATTGCTCTTATTAAAGTCCAGTACAAAGCTATGATCGGACAATTGCAGCCCGTGAACGAGGTTTAGCGAATGATCAATGTTTCACATTAAGTTCTACTTTCAAAATGACCAGAAAACATGATAAAATGCAGTGTACGTGTAACCACCCTGGATGCAGAGCTGGTGTTCAGCCTCAGACACAATTAAGTGGGTGTCACATGAATGTGGGTGTTGTGGGGGGGGAGAAACAGAAGATGCTCCACTCTCTGTGATCGTGACCTCGACCCAAATCAAAACGGCGACCTCGCTGCTAATCAGAGGGCTCCCTAGAGCATCCTTTCATGTGGGCCGAGACGAAGGCTTCAGAAACACAAGACGCTGCGGAGGTCGCTGCTGTCATTAGCTATTAGCACCAAGGTCAAAGCTTTCATTTGGACGGGGTCGTTGTTTTTTCCAGCAGCCGGAAATTGACAGCGTTTTACCACAGAAGAGCATCGCCACTGCTCTTTCCCAGAACTGTAGCCATCCCAGCAGCCCTAACGTACTATATAATGTCACCATGGCTGAGATCATTGCCACTCACCAGCCCTCCTCTAGGCTTTACGATGTCAGGTTGTAACAAATATCACTAAAGTTGCACCATAAATAAAGTTCTGAATAGCTATCTTTGAGCCATAAGTTGGCACAGTTAATAATATAAAATGGTAAAAACTAGCTCCACCTGAAGCACCTGCAACAGTAACTTGTTACTTATGCATTGATGCATCAGTATTAACAATCTCATAATGTAATATATGATAATATATTGGTCATGGATAAATTTCCTGCAGAACTACTTTTACTTCTGATTCGTATATTTAACTGCTAATAAAATGTTAAATTAGTAGGATTTGGAAATGCAGGACCTTTACATTTATTTTCTTACATTGTCGTATTGGTACTTTTACTTCGGAAAAAATGGGTCCAGATTTTTTTATTTCATTACATGCATAAATAACATTTTTAGTCATTTTGTTCCAGGACATTGTTCCAAATAATCGGAATTCATCATGTATCACAGTTGCTTTTAGAGAAAACAATAAAAGGTCACCATCAGCTTCATATACAGTATCAACAAATGAATACATTTGCTTCTCCTTGTGCAGGACTATTAAAGATGGTGTATCATGGACCTGTTTCTGCACTAACCTGTCCAGAGACTCGTCCCTGTGTATCTGTCAGCCTGTCAGTCTCTCTGCCTGCCTGCCTCTGGGGTGCTGCTGTGCTTAAACATCCCTCCAGGCAGGATCCAAAACTCTGACAGGGGCTCAGTAAAGATGTGAAACCTCCTGAATGTGTTGATTTTAAATAGGTGGCCTCTCAAATGGAAGCAGCCTCACTGCCTCGGGGCATAGTTATTGTCCCGTCTTCCTCCAACAATTCCCATAGTCGGTCCGGCAACAAGCTGCTTGGACACACGGCTGTCTGAGCTTCATTCGTATGCCATGAGAACTCTGACACACTCAGCGTTACGCCAAGTGCACCCTGACATGAAAAATCTGCAGCCAGGTAGAGCACGGGCAGCCAAACCCGGGGGCAGCAAACCCAATCCCAGGGAAGGCATAGTGCATGCTGGGAGGTCACTGTGAAGGTCACTGCACTTTTCAAATGTTCTGCTAAAGCATGGATGTTAATACAGAGAATGCATAGGACCAGAGAAGCACTGCGGGGCAGCCGATCCTCAAGGCCATGCAAATGAGTTGGATCCTCTTGCCCTGGAAATCTCCAACATCACAAGCCCCATTATCATCACGGCTTTCAGGATTTTTCAGAAGCTCTCCAAACCTCTGCCATTCGTTCTGTAGAGACCAGCTGCCATAAAGAGGTCTTATCTCTCTGCACTTAATGTAGTTTGAAGAAGAATTCAAATGGCTTTATAAGGTAATTGTTGTTATGATCCTTAATAAAAATTGTGCCAGTCAACAGTTTTCCCTTTTTTAAGGGTGACTACCTTTTATTGAAAACTTCACAGTGTCTTCAGTGTACAGACATTTATCCTCGTTGGGTTTCTAAAACAGCATTTAGAGCTTTTATTGAAAACCATTTAGAGTTAATCTTTTAGGGTAAAATCATCCATAAACTCAGTTTAGTGAAAGGAGAAAGTCTCTATTTAAAAAAATGTGTTAATAAAACATGCAATAATAATAAGATTTTATTGCAGGTTTGACACATTTTGTTTTTTTTCAAGTTTGACAGACTTTAAAAGAACATTTCGGTATTTTTTTAACCTGGATACCCATGAAAAACAATCTTTTTAAAGTATTTATGGGCATTTATCTTACAGTAGTGAGATGACGGGAAATTAGGGAGAAGGATGTAACTTAAATTCCACACGACCACATGAATTCAGACAGATGGCTTTCAAAATAAAGTAACTCTATAAATTCAGTAGTGATTTAATTTCACAATTAGTTACTCAGAGGAAACAGTCTGCACTATGGCCGTGCAACATTGTAAACGCTTAGCAACAGCTTTAGGAACTAAAACAGACAGCAGTTAGTTTGGAACAAAATAGACCAAATGTTGTAGAACATGTTGCCAGTGAAATTTTTTGGTTAAATAATGACCACAATGAGATCAGATTTAGCGAATAAACAATGCCCATAAATGTCATCTGCTTGGTCGGGAAAAAAAAGAAAAAATCACTTCATTGTAATCAGGTTTAAAGTCATACATCTGAAATGATACATGATCTAGATGATCCCAAGTTTAAACCGTTTAAACCCTTTTCTCTCCACATTTACCTGTACCTCTGAGGCTTCGGTAACTTTAGTGTCACTCTAGATTTACCTGTACCTCTGAGGCTTCGGTAACTTTAGTGTCACCTTGAGATCCGGCGCTATTTAACAGCCCCTCTGTCAACAATCAATAAATTTGGTCTGGCCCTCTATCCCTCTTTTGTCTCTGCAAATGAAGCTGATGGATGAAAAAGAGCACCGGTGCCCTCTCCCAGGTAATGTGCTGTGAACGCCCGTGTCAATATCTTCTGTGTTAACGCGATGGAGGGGAGAATTTAGGAAGAATGATGCATTAAGAGCGGGACACAGGACCAGGGTCAACTCTCTGGACAACTTAATATTTAATCAAATTACCTCACCGCTAACCCTTAACGCCACTATCCTCTCTGGTCGTGCAAGGAGAGGGTGGGGGGGTGGGGGCGGTGGGACAGAGAATGACAGTGGGAGGGCAAGATGACACTTTATCTTTCAAATGGTCTTGTGCTTTGACTGAGTGCGAATTAAGTAAGAGATGGAAAGAAAGAGAGAAAGAAAAGATTTCCTGGGTGACAAAGACAGCAAGATGACTGTGTGCAGCAGACAGAGACAGACAGATAAAAGAAAGATGGAGGATGGTGTGTAGCGGCATTAAAGTCTTCTTCATCACAAAGATATGAGCTCGGTCGCCGGAGCTGTTTCAGTCAAGGTTAAGAAGAGCAATAAGCACATCGTGATGTTAAATGATGACATGATGAACACAGGTGTGACAGGGAGCAGAGGCATTAAGGCGTCGGGTCAAAAACACATTCATAAGGTGCTCGCTAGTGATGCATAACGCTGTTCAGCTTCCATCCTACTATTATAAAACAGATAGTGGCAGTGCGCTGTTTTTATTGAGTCAAGATTAAAGGTTACACAACAAACGACCACAAGTTCAGCAGCATTCAATTGATTTATATCTAATCGGACAATAATAACCGGATATCATAAAAGATTGTACAAATGATTTAATTATGGGAAAATAATCTTTTAAAAGCAAAATAAAAGTCAATAAATACATCATTTAAAAAATAAAACAATGAATACCTAAATGGAAAAATGTAAATTAATTAAAAAATTTAGTTTTAAAAGAGAAATAAAAAGCATTTACATGACATTTTGGTCCTTGAATTTATGATGAGCACGGATCGTCACTTAAACGGATTTAAACCAGACACAACAGAGCTTTTACTTTGAAAGCCGCGCTGTTTTTTCATTGATGGATTAATAAATGAATTTGTATTGTATGTCTCATTCACAAGTGACTCCTGCAGCCTGCTTTCTTTATCATACTCCACATTACAAAAGTGTTGGACAGAACGATCATATGGATTATTTATTTCTAATGATCCAGTGTTGGGGATGAAAATGTAATGTTTGTTGGCCATGGGGTCATTAGATTCGAATCAATTTATCCGTTTGGGTCCATTAAAGTTTTCACCAAATGCTATGCCAATCTGCCAGTTACAAAATGAAACATCTTGTGTGCAATCCTCTGGGAATTACGAATGTGCTTGGTACATTTACTACCATTCTCCCCATTAGATATTAATATGTCCTGCGCACAAGTGAAAGGTTTTGGCCTGATGGTGGCACAAACAGAAAGGTCACAGGGTGACCGAAATCATTAGTATTCTGCCTTGGGGGAATGCAAGAAACCGTATGAAATTTCATGGCACTCTGGTCAGTATTCTGTATGGCTGCCATTTTCACACACATGAATGTACAACATATGAAACCTGTGAACATACCTTCCTCCTGTGTGTGAGGAGGATCTCTTTCATAAATGTCAATTTTTCTTTCCCTGCTGCCTTAATCCTATAAATGCCTCTGAAACAGCATTAAGATCATTCACGTAAGAAGCCAATCGTGGTCATATATGCAACTTAGACAGTGTGATGTGGGAACTTGAGAATGGACTTTACATTCAAGCAGAAGAGTATTTTTTTGTTGTTGTCTTAAAACACGTTTGAAGGGCATCTTTGAACAGCACATACCATAGCTTCAGAGATGGATGATACTAACTGTTATGTGGTTATCTAAGTGCTTGGTTAAAACCAATGTCTCAGTTTCTTATTTTCACCAAAACCACTGTAAATCCCAGACTTTTCATTTCAGTTTTCACATTTGGTGTTACAACATGGCTCCAGCAGGCTGTATATAAAGATACGAGGATATTATTTATTGAAAATGTTCTGGTACGGGATATAAATCCTCCACACCAGACTCTCCAACTACAACAAACAAACAATACAACAACACAATACCACAATATATTTGTTTGAAATTCCTTTGTTAACCAGAATGTATCCAATCTATTTTTAGAAGAGAAAACAAAAAATGTTTAGTCTTTTCGTGCTTGGGTTAAAGCATGAAGTTGGTGCTCCTCGAAGCTTGAACAAGGCACCAAGTTGTTTAACAGTTTGTTGATGGGATGACTGATGAATGCACTGCGCTGCACTTATGTACCGCTTTTCTGCCCAAACGGACAAAGAGCTTTCCCTCTCATTCACACACACACACACACACACACACGACAGGAGGAGCCGGGGAACGAACCACCAATCCTGGGATTAGTGGACGACGCGCTCTATTGAAACCATTCTGAAGTGCTCTTTGGTCATAACTGGAGATAACCAGAATCAGAATCTAGTTTAGAGCCAAGTAGGTTCTCACAAAAAAAATAATTTGCTTTGGTGTATTGGTGCATAACATAAACATAGTAAGAGAAAATGTAATTAAAAATGAAAGCAAGTATTGCAAACGTCAAGAAACATAAATACAGAATGGTAAACATTTAAATACAAATCTGAAAAAATACTATTAAAAAATATGTACTCTATATCTGAAGAGCTGTGCAGTTATTTAGAAGTGGTAGATTTGTGCAGAAATGAAATAATATCCCTCAGTTAATCAGCGCAGTGGATCAGTTATGCTATTATTTTGTTAATAAACCTTACACAACCTGCGTCTGTAGATTTGGGTGTGGAGCTCTGGAAACAATTTTTGGGAAATGATTCTGTACTTTATGTCTGGATACCTGCAGCACAACAGCACATATAGTATGAAGCAGCCCAATGGTCTCGCTGTGGTTACTGTTGAGAGCACAGTGGAGGGTGAGCGATGATCCAGCCAGCTGTGGCCGCCACTTGGCGCTCTCCTCCACTGCAGCTGTTGATTGCTGCCTATCAGCTCGCCTGTGTGCTAAGGGTGGCTTTCCCACCGAGCCGGGCCGCGCCACAAAGCCTTAGGGTGTTAGGTGGGGGTAGAGGATAAGTGAATCCCTGTTAGAGAGAAGGGTGGGGGGAGCGATGAATGGCAGCAGGTATCGGCAGGCAGATGGGCCGCCAGGAGCCCCGGCGGGTCCCTGTGGAGGTGCAGGCGGACGAGTTCAGCACAGAGCCACCCAGCTCGGCGTCAGCACTTTGGGGAGAAGCTGGGAAAGTGCTGAGGCGGCAGCCACGTGGGGAGATGAGGTGAAGTGGTGAAAATTTAACTAGCCTGATGAAAGTTTAAGTGTGCATGTTAAACAGGAGAGAGCAGGAGGGATGGAGGGAGGTAGAGTATGAAAGGATGGCTGGAGGTGACTGAAAAAAACGGGCAGGTTTGGGAGACTTCCTCATTGTTTCCCAGCAACCATCTGCCTCTCCAACTTTACTATGACTCTCATTTTACCTGACATCTGAGGGCACAGCTATTTTTTCAACCCAGGTTTGACCTCAAAAGTAACATCATATCCCTTTTCAAGTTTTTGCTTCTTGATAATTAGCTGCAAGGACGCTGTTTAGCTTCAAGGACGCGGGCTGCATCCCTCTGCACTGCGGCCTGGCTGATATACATGCCAGAGCCCCGTAGCACTTTTGTTTCCATTTACATGATGCTACATAAAGCAGCCAGTTAGCTCTGTGGTCTGCGGAGAAGTGTGCAGAGAGAGAGAGAGAGAGAGAGAGAGAGAGAGAGAGAGAGAGAGAGAGTGAAGCAATGTGATTACATAAGGTTGGGTAACAGGCTCACTGTGGGGATACACACTCACTAGACAGTGTTGATGGAGTCTTTCACAGGCCTGATGGGGTGTTGATTAGGATGTGCTCACACACGAGGAGCAGATGCTGAAATGGATTCTAATGTGCTTTTTCTCTCTTTGTTTCTTTACACTCATCACTTCTTTCATCCCTACACTCGCCGCTGCCTTTCCCCTCTTTCTTTGTTCCCCTGTTGGCTGTTCTCCTCAACACCAAAATCACATCCAATCCTCCCTTCTCGCACTCCTTCCCCCCTTTTTTTTTCTGTCCTCCGCTGATTTCCAGGTGCGGTGCGAGCTTCCAGCATCTTCCCCATCCTCAGTGTCATCCTGCTCTTCATGGGAGGCCTATGTATAGCTGCCAGTGAGTTCTACAAGTCACGCCACAACATCATCCTCAGCGCAGGAATCTTCTTTGTGTCTGCAGGTGAGTCAAATGCCCACAACTTAAGACAGAAGGGCATCGGTTCAGATTGCAGGCACCTCTTGTGTGTTTGAATTAGACCAGTTTTAAAGTGCTGTACTTAAAATGTACCTGTACTTTACTTGAGTATGTTCATTTTATGCTGATTTACACTACTCCACTACATTTCAGAGAGAAATATTGTACTTTCACATTATATTTATCTGACAGCTGACAGAGTATTTCTACACTGGAAAATTGCTACTTTTACTTAAGTAAACAATCTCAATTTTTCTGCCACCACTTATAGCCTCCGTGACTGCTTACTGCAGCGGCTTCACAATAAAAGCCTTTAACTGGTTCACAGTAGCTTACAAAATATATTAGTATTAGTCATTTTTATATGAATTCTGGGTTTCCTGTTATTTAATGATTGTGTAGCCTCACTATACGAGAACTATTCCTTTAAGAAGTTGTCATTATTCACTTGTTTTGTGATTAACATTATACCACAACATCAATTTAAAAGGCCACGTATGCACCGCAGTCGTCTCATGTAATGCAGCTACAAGTCACTTCTTCTATTCTTCCTTCTCTTGTCCTCTTTTCTTTTCTCTTGATCCTGTTGCTGGGCTAAAAGCCATCCATTGGGACTCATCTCTAAAAATATGGTGTCCCTGACACACTTTCCCTGCGATCCATCTTACCACATATACCACGTCAAACATTTCTCCACGTGTGACTTAACTAATAAGTCAAAGTATATATATGTAAATGTATGATGGGATGTGGATTATGTCCGTCTAGAATGATCTGCATCAAGAACTGAAGCCGTCTTCTCGCTGTAAGGGCAAAGATTAGGAGTCTCAGATCAGTCATGTTGGATGGAGAGTTAGGCAGGATTAATACACTGTGTACAGTGCATGAATCAGAACATATTTGGTATGATACTGCATATTTAGTTAAGCATGCACTAAGAATAACTCGGCCTATGAGCTCATCCTGACTGATACTTTGTGTCTTGGTTTCTTTGTCCTTTTCCCCACAAACTCATTACCCATAACCCACCCTTCTCCATCCTGCACCTCCCAACCCTACAGGCCTGAGCAACATCATCGGGATCATCGTGTACATATCAGCCAACGCGGGGGACCCTTCAAAAAGCGACTCGAAGAAGAACAGCTACTCTTACGGCTGGTCCTTCTACTTCGGTGCCCTCTCCTTCATCATGGCTGAGATGGTGGGCGTTTTGGCCGTGCACATGTTCATTGACCGCCATCGACAGCTCCGAATAGGGGCGCGCGCAGCCGACTACCTCCAAGGCTCGGCCATAACGCGAATCCCCAGCTACCGCTACCGCTACAGACGTCGCTCGCGCTCCTCCTCCCGCTCCACAGACCCGTCACACTCCCGTGACACCTCGCCAGTGGGCCTCAAGGGCTTCAGCGCGCTGCCATCCACGGAGATCTCCATGTACACGCTGCCCCGGGACACCCTCAAGTCCTCCGGCACGCCCACCGCCACCTACAACTCGGAGAGGGACCACAACTTCCTGCAGGTCCACAACTGCATCCAGAAGGACCTGAAAGACTCGAGCCAGACCAACACAGCGAACCGCCGCACCACGCCGGTATGAGGGAGTCGACACAGGCCAGGGCAGCCCGTCGGAGAGCGGAGACCAGGAGACACGGGAACCCCTGTGGGTGCAGTACGCCACAGGAGAAGATGGATTTCCATGTTTATAGACATTTGTTCTTTTTGTTCAGCTGCATGACTTTTCCATTACCATTGTTGAGAGAGTTTCAACAAGTCTGCTGTGTCCCTGGATTAAATGGCGGAACAGTGAGAATGGGTCAGAGAGTGAGATCTGTCATTTCTTTGCGCAGGGTTTGTTTATGAGGTTTGGGGCACTGAAAGGGAGGGCGGGAGGGCATTTATGAGATAAAGATTTCATGATTTCATAGCCCTTTGGTTTGACAATTTTGCCCCACAACTTTGGTTGGAGCAACAGGTCAAGCTCCCCCTCAGCAAGCCCACCGCTCAGATATACACCTCTTTTATTTATTGACTAATTTGTTCATTTTTTGCATTAAAACTGTGAATTGTTACAGTTTGGGATTCAGTAAGAATTAGCCCAATCTGTAATCTCTAACAAAGGTACTATATATATATATATGTATTACTTTTATAAATAAATTATTACGTTAATAATCAAGAGTTACAGACTTTACCGAAGCAAAAAAGAAAAAAAACAAGTTAACTAAACCAAGTGCTGTTGGTAAGATGAGAAAAGACTCTTTTAGTATCTGTTGGTTTAAAGGTTGAGAACAAGAGATGGTGCTTTAGGTAGCAGCAGTACACGGCGACTGATGCCACCGGAGGCAGATGAGGACAGTCAACAGTAGAATAATATCTATTCTTTTAATAGAACCTTCTCGTCTTTTTCTCAGTCCCTGTTCGCTTTCTTTTTTGCGGGGGTCGTAACGGGAGAGCTGAACCCCTTAACAGAAAGAGCCAACAAAAGGGGTCAAAGTTCACAAAGACTCCAAACACGACTTCTCCAAAAAAAAAGGAAGGAGCAGAGGGGAAGGAAAAGAAGAGGATGCCAAACACAAAAATAAAAAACAAGTTAAATATGAAATAGTACAAGAGAAGCTAAGTGACTCACAATTTCAGAAATTAAATGCATGCTATAAAATTACAGCAAATCTGCTCTTGAGAAACTTAAGTTTTAAAGGTTAATAATTATAAGGGGAAAAAAAGCAAAGACGCTAAAGTTTAAAGTATTAATGTTTTCATGTGTAATTTTCTTATGTTTTTTTTTTTTTTATTTATTTAGCTCATTTTATCTTATTGCTTTTGTGAGACAAACCAAACAATCTACATTGAACAAAACTGCTTTTTTAAATGGTTTGGTTGATTTCTTTATAAATATATAAATATATGTATGTATGTATTTTATTTTTAAAACTCACACAGCCTTAGTCATTTCTTTGTTTCTTTTGATTTTTAATGTGTTGTTCAAATTTAAAATGAAATCTTTAAAGGTGCCAAAACCGAATGATCCTATACTTGGATGCATCAAGTCCTGATGAATAAAATACGAACCCTAGGGGGAACAAATCACCATGTTTCACTGCGTGTCTCTAACACACTTTACCTTATAACACCTTCTTGTTTTCAGTACTAACCCTTTATCATATGTGCAATGCTGTTTCCTTTTTACAGACAGCAAAAAAAAGAAATAATTGGGCTTAAAAGTAAAAAAAAAAAAAAAAACCCTCTAGGGTAGAGCAGCAGTCCCCAGCCTTTTTGGCTTCTTGCCTCTTAAAATGAAGCCATGTCCACTTGTGACCTTCATCGCAGGTTATGACCTCAGTGTGGACGTGAGTTATGAACACTTTTTAGTCTCAAATTGTTTCATTTGAAGGATTTTAAGAGGCCTGAAATAGACGAGCGAACTCAGTGTCAAACAAGAAACAAGCAAATCTCAGAAGAATAAAACTGAATTTTGACAAAATAATCTGAACTCAATGGCTACTTACTTGCTTTTATAGGGGCTTTCGTCTGTTTTTGTTTTGTCCTTTAACTGTTTTGTCTTTCAACTGTTTTGTGTCCAAAGTTTCCCACTTAGATCCCATGATGACAACTCCACAGTAACTCCCTTTGCTGATGATGACCATGAGATGTGGTTAATAGCTACGTGAAAAGCAAGTAAGTTGACGTTGAGTTAAGAGTGTAAGGTCAAACTACTGTCCCAGAGGTCCCCTCAAAACACAATTTAATTGTGTGTAATAAAAATGTTTTCCATTCTTATCCCTTTATCCATCTTGTGACCCCCCCAGGTTTATCTTGGGACGCCATAAAGGACATATGGGATGTTATGTGTGTGGACTTGTGTTAATGATGTTGTGGGGACTCATCTCCAATCTTGAGACAAATAATTAGGTCCCCACAAGGTTAACCAGTAGTGTGTGTGTGTGTGCGTGTGTGCGTGTGTGTGTGTGTGTGTGTGTGCGTGTGTGTGTGTGTGTGTGTGTGTGTGAGGACCGATTTAAGTTTCAGACTTTAAAGTATAACTTTCAATTTATTCAACAGAGATGTTCATTACATTAAATAATATTCATAATTACATCATGTCTTAATGGAGACTAAATTGATAATGATTAGGCCTATCGATTTCATACTGGACATACTCAAGTAAAGTACTTCAAAATTGTACAGTACTCGAGTAAATGTACTTACTTACTTTCCACCTTTGGGAAAGCATTATTTCAGTAAGGATCCTCATAAGCAGGCAGTACTTGTGTTTCTGTGAGTGCCCGTGTACTTCTATGTTAGTGAGAACTGATTGGAAAAAGACATGATATGATGAAATGCGTTCAGAAATTATTTTAGGCTTGAAAATGGCCAATTCTTTCAGACACTGAATATCGACACATAATAATATTGGCTTTTGGCAACTTCACTCTAAAATATATTGGCATCAGTCTTCACACAGCCATAAAAATAAAAGCTGAGCTGTCAGACATAAAACCCTGTGTGCTCTGCTAAAACCACAGACTCTGCCTGCTGTTGTAAAATGGTGATAACACGCTGTAATCGACCACTGGGAGTCACAATCCAAAAATATCAGTACTGGCCCGACAAAACCCCTAATGTCGACATGAGTGTGTGTTTGCAAGTGGATTAATAGAGTCAGAAAACACCCTGACCTCAACTTCCTGCCAGTTATACAAGTATAAGACCGAGTTTAATGTATTCTCAGATACTTTATTTTTTTTATAAAGCAACTCAAGGGACAATTTTTCAAAATGTTCTTTTTGAAACTCAAAAAAATGATAATGCCTAAAACACTGAATTTAAGTATTTAAAATACATTGAACTTTTCCATCTTATTTTATTACAAAATTACGCACATACACTTAGGCTTCTTTAGAGATTTAGTAAATTATAGTTTACTCCATTTGTTTACAGCACTTTATACTCAGCATATTAAGTTGTTTTGTTTTTTAATTTTTTAATAAATACAATTCTGATTTTATAGATTTCAGTTACATTTTACTTACAAATATTGCTCAATGTTTATGAGGGCCAAGAAGCTTTTTTTTTTTGTTGACTCCTGCTGCACAGCTACAGCTCTTTTATACACCAGTGAGCTTATTTTCTTTCTCTCTCTTCGAGGGAAGAAGCCTCGGAGAAGACAGCATGTAAGACACAGACAGTCGTGGCATCTTTCTAGGACATTCCTGAGAAAGAAACACAGGTTTGCAATAACACCGGCAGTTTCCCTGTAAAGAGAACATCCAACACCTTTCTACACCGCCGCCCTAAAAGCAATGCTTTCAGTGTAACATACTGTGGTGAGTGTGTACGTGTGTGAGGAAGTACTCACATATGCAGATATACAAAGCAAATCTATTTGTGTGACAAAAGGGGTTCGTTTTTCATTTGTTTTATGAATGTGTTGAGTCTAGAGAGAGGTCCTTCCTAGAGAAATAAAATAAGTAAAATAAAGGGATTTGCAGCATGGATACAGTTCTGTTTGATAGCACATGTGCTTCCCCAAGTTTAGAGGCCAGCAGATTCGTCAAATAAGAAAAAGTTTCTATTAGAAAAAGTGCTGAGATCCTGATTTGCCATTATCTGAGTTCACTGACACAGGCTGCTCTCCATAAATTTGAGGGGGAAAATATGTCAACGTAGCAGTCTAAATGAATAGGGCTTTTTTTATGTATAGCCATTTTTATTCAGAATTCATAAGCAGAAGTCATTTTACAAGCCCGGATTACATTAAAGAGAAAGTGTGTGTGTGTGTTGGGGAGGAGGCTTAGAGATACTGGATTTCTCATAAAGCAGCACCTGCCCCAGTGCAGGTGTCTGAATCTCACATTTTTAATATGTTTTAGGAATGAATAATTCAGGACTTTTTTTCCATCTCTCCTCGCCTCCTCTTAGGCATATCCTCCCCATTTGTATCTCTGTCTTCTCTCTTGTAACTTTTTTCACATATTTCGCTGTGGGTTGGAACTGCGAGACAGCAGGTAAGCGTCTGTGGAACAAAACATCAACTGTGCTATCACATAGCGAGAGGGTGAGGACAAGTTCTGCCCTCATTTCTAATTTCGGGAGTTGCTAACCTTAATATTCAAGATTTAAATGTTCTCAGGCCCCACATAGGCTCATGTGGGGTTTCAGAATGTATTATGTGTGGTTGCAGGTTACAGGGAAATAATACCATAGGAATGAAGATTGATTGTAAAACTATTCTTTTAGGTGGGACACAGATTAAGTTTCTTATTTATATGCCGTCCCAAGAGATTCCATTGCAGCTGATGAAATGGTAAAAAGACAACACAAATTTATCTGAAAATATGAAACAATCATTAGACTAAAAGGTGCAAGTGACATTAATGTGTTATGTTCCATCCAACTCCTGACAGGTTCACTGTGCAGGTGGCGGATGAAGAAACATTCCCTCCTCCTCCTCCTCTTCCTCCGGCTCCTCACAGAGGAGAGCTGGAGTCCAGAGGAAGCGAGACATGCCCTTGAAGAGTCAAAGCCGTTTTTTTTTCTCTGGCAGGCTGACAGAGTTGGACACTGCACAGTGATGTCAGGGAGGGTCAGGTCGAGCGCTCCAGTGCTAATACTAATGATAGTCTCTAAACTAATGACAGCTCCACCCTCACCGGAGCGGGGCCGTAATGCTCAGAGGCCAGATATCCATGCTCTGTTTGCTGGAGGGCACAAAGTCACAATTATTGGAAATAGGACGAGAGGAAAGAGAAAAGACAGGAGAAAACCTCTCATCTGGCCTTATATTGTGTGACTTTGTATGTGTGAACGTGTAATTGTCCTTCCTTCACTTCTGGGCCTTAATAATCCTTGGCATTTGAGAATATAAAATATGGTCTTGTTTTTGAAAATAGTTAAATGTCCCCTTAAAGAATAACTTGGTAGGTTTGGCCAGCATTTCTATCTTTTGTATTGTCTTTTGATTTTAACTTTAAGTGAATGGGGGAGCCTTGAGATCTGCACTTTGAGGTGAAAGAAGATGGGAGGAATTAGCCTTCATCACATGGACTCCCTGTCCTCCTCCTCCCTCTCTCTCTCTCTCTTATTCCTGCTGTGGTGATCAAAGTGTCTCTGCAGTGCCGTGTGATTAGTTAAGTGGGGGGTAAGAGCCCGGGTGTGGATGTTGGGGTGAGGTCACTGTAGGGGAGGTATCCAGGTGAGGAGGTGATGCCTGAGGAACACACCGTCTCCTCCTGGCTGTGAATATTAAGAGCAAACTCTCTCTGCCCGAGCCTGGCTTTAAGTTTCTGTCAGGCTGCAAGGTTACATAACCTCACATCAAACCGACAAATGACCTTTCTCTGACTTTACTGGACAACGATCTGGGACAGGGCAAGCGAGCACCCATGGGAGCTGTGTTGGCGCGTCACCCGAAGCCTCAGAAGCTAGCGCCAACTTTAAGTCACTGAGAAGGAGGCTGCAGCGTTCGACAATCCCTCTCTGTGAATTACTGCTCTGGCAACAAAATGCAACCTGAAATGTGTGGATTTTTGTCAGAGGGATGTTTATCTTTTTCCTGTGCGTGCAAACACTGAATCTGCATGTGCAAGCCTGTGCGTGTGTGTGTATGTGTGTGTGTGTGTGTGTGTGTGTGTGTGTGTGTTGTTTGTGCTGACCAGAGAACAGTTGCTGACTGCGCTCACCCCGGGTTATTTTTGGGTCATGCAGAGTTGAATGGCAACAGAGAGTTATAAGCACGGTCAACCAACTGAAAAAGAAAAAAAAAAAAAATCATTGGAGCAAACATAGTCTGACATGACACATTCACATCACCCCCTCTGCTGATACAAGCAGTATGAAGCTTCATCATTTCCTGAATAAAAAATATATGGACCAAAGAGTCTGAGCGATGTCACTGCTATTTTACAAATCATCTGAAGCTTTTAAATCCAGCTCTAAATAGAGGGCAGTTTAACAAAAAGAGAGAGAGAGAGAGAGAGAGAGAGAGAGAGAGATAAAGAGGAAGAACCAAAGTAGGCTACTGCACACAAAGTGCTCTGGGATGCGTGAAGCAAATGGAGCGCCGTGCTCTGCCCTCTGGTGGTGTGGTGGGAGATGGAGTGCAGGGCTGCCTCCGTCAGCTCAGGGAACGCTGTGTCCATGAACGGGCCTGGAATACTGATGCCACAGTGCAGGGGTGCAGGAGCTGCAGTCTGGCAGGCCCAAGAGGAATGCTTGAATCCACTGTCCTTTATACAGACACAGAGGACTGATGAAATAAAGCTTTAGTCAGTGTTACATATGATATGGATGAAAATATTTGCATTCAGAAATAGCTAAAAATGAAGCATGGCAGGAAGAATAAAATGTTAGGGATTTCCTTTGATAGGGATTTCAACATGTTTACATCATGACTTCTGACTTGACTCATGCTCAATATAAAAAGTGTTGGGAATCTAGCCAAAAGAATTGTGTTTAATAATACAAGCCGTTGTGTTAAAGCCATTCATCCACACAACATAGACAAAATATAGATGAAGCATCATCTCCAGCTCCTCCACCCTGCAGCAACCTGTGGTGCATTTTATTTCACCTTGTAAAAATAAAAGACTTCCCTCAGGGGCTTCAAACAGTGTTTATTTTTCAGGTTTTTCATTCTGCAGATTATATTAACATATGATACTTATATGAAATGATGCAGTACTATACTACTAATCTACCCAGTAGTAAACAAAGCATCTCAAATAGGCTCCACATTGAAGAACTACAACACTAAAATGCTCTTATGTGTATTCGTTAGTGATAATAAAAAAAACAGAATATCATATAATAATATAACACTGAAAGGAGTCTGCATAATGAGTACTTTTGTTTTGCTTGCTGATAATACTTCTGTACTTTTACTTAAGTAACATTTGGAATTCAGGACATTTATTTATAATGATGCATTTTTAGTATTACTACTTTTAGTTAAGTAAGAAATCTGAGTACTTCCTCCACCGCTGCTTAATTACACTCAGTCCAGGCAGAATATCAGATCCGTACACAAGTAGAGACCAGTAGTAGTCGAGCCTGTGGCCTCCATCGTGTGTAATAAGTGTACTGAGTGTATGGTCGTCCCCTCCGACTGTCTGTCCTCCTGTCAGACGCCACGCTGCAGCACCACCCAGCCACTTCCCTCACTCTGCAGGACGGCCCGCTGCTGACTCTGTGCCAGCCGGCTGACAACGATGCCAGGACACACACCAACACACAGATGCACACACCTACTTACACGTACAAGCAACTGCACACACTCTCACACACTCACATAAATCAAATGCTTGGCCCTCCTCTCTGCTGTCCCAGCATGCACTCTGGTTACCTGGCTGATGTCCCACTAGCAACAGCTGCTACCTCAGAACTGCACTTGAGGTTCCACTGCAGGATAGTACACACACACACACATACACACACACACACAGACACACGTATTAATGCAGTCATATAAAGTAGAGACACAGACAATACCGGCTTCATTCGTCCGTGGCTCTCAGGTGATAGATAGTTGGCTTCTTAGTATCAGGGGCCCCTGAACCAAACATCTGTAGGAAGTGACTGTTAACATTTCTTGTTGGAAAGGCAATAATAAGTGACACAAAACTACCAAAAATTGCAGCAAAATGACTACAATGTGAAGCAAAACCACCACAAATACCCAAAATGACTACAAACAACCTCAAAGAGATGCAAAATGACAACAAAGACACACCAAACTACCACAAATTGCTGCAAAATGACTACAAAGTGAAGCAAAACAACCACAAATAGGCAAAATAACCACAGAGACATACTAAACAACCACAAAATGACATTATTGCCTAGAATAAGCACTTTAAAATTGAGTCAAAACACGGTTTTATCATTGTAAAATGTGCCGCCCTTCTTTGAATCTACCCCTCAACACACACACACACTTAATTGGGGCTGGCTCTGAGGAGAGCTCATTTGAGATGATGGAGGACTGGACTAATAGGGGGGAATGGTGCAGACAGGCTTTTATGAAAAGTGCAGAGATGCTGTTTGAGGAGATGCACAGGGTCATAAAGAGAACGCCTGCTGGGACACCAAAGCTCACCTGAATGGGACATTGGGAGCAATTAATGGCATAATTCTGCACTGTTAACGGTCACATTTAGCAGAGGGGGCATTATGTAAAGCAGAGCTGTGTGGGAGCTTTGAACTGCAGCTCTGCAGCAGGGCAGAGGTCAGAGCCTCTGGAGGTTATTATGCAACAGCAGGGCCATCTCCATGACTGTCCTCTGGCCACAGTGACACGGGGCTTCACCCGGCTTCTTCCTCCTGCTGCTTCTACATGTACAGCCTTTTTTCAGGGCTCAGTTTATCACAAGTAGGATATTTTCTGCTTTGGTAGAGAAATTGTCAAACTCTTGAAATGTTGCTCAACTGAGAACAATTGTCCTTCAACTCCCTCAACTGCAGGTTAATAGGAAGGAGGAGGCACTGTGAAAATCCTTACAGGAAATCCACATTTCTGCTTAGCGTGCTGAATATTATGCAGAGATGTCTGAGAGGCGCTTTGCAGGACATCTAAATGGCCTGTGGAACCCTCTCAGGGTCTTCCTCATTACCTGCTGAAGTGGAGCTTTTAGTTTTGGCAGTGATGAGTCAGAATGGATGATGTTGGGGCTTAATTACTGTACAGTGACTGCAAGAGTTCTGATGTCAGCCAAATACAAGCCTTACAGCTCAAGGACACAACCAGTTTAAACATGCAATGTTAGCTAAACAGTGTCTCGCTGTCCATCAGTTCTGCATAGGTGGCAGCTATTGGCACAGCTGATGTCGAGCTTTG
This sequence comes from Bovichtus variegatus, assembly GCA_943593645.1. Lineage (NCBI taxonomy): Eukaryota > Metazoa > Chordata > Actinopteri > Perciformes > Bovichtidae > Bovichtus > Bovichtus variegatus. Next base: position 6,087,559 of record CALSCE010010635.1, read on the forward strand.
CAGCTGCAACACAGGAGGCTGGACTCAGTGATAGCATGTTAAAGCTCAGTGAACAGCACGTACATTGAATCAAGTACACAATTGAGGTAGTGGTACTCTCATTTCATGGTGTGCGGCTCTTCACTAGACCTAAAGCACAGATTTTATATTTAAAACTTCTTATCAAGCAATTCAAGATCCATTTTTAATAAACCAACAGAAAGTGGTGTTACAATTAGTTTACCGATTGATTTAGAAACAGATTATATTAATTTATATTTTAACTACTGGAACAAATGCAATTTTAGATCAATTATTGGCCATTCTGAAGTCAACATTTTAAGATCAGTAGTTACATTTTTCCAATTGACATTTAGAGCAGGATGTCAAGTGGCTTTAGTATTTCACTCCACTAAAAGGCCTCAACATGTATTGTATGGGATGGTTTACAGAGAGGTTTATTTTGTAGCCATTCCACTACCTTCTGCAAATATTGACAGCCATGTTTGCAACATGCTGACTCACTGCTAAAACATTCCCAGCAGATTACAGATTCATCCCCTCTATGGATGACCCAGAGCAGGTCATGCCTACATATCCAGCCTGTATAATTTTATATAAAAAAAATAAAAAATAAAAAAAAAAGTCAAAACATATTTTTTGAGTTTGTTTTATTAAATTCTGCAGCACAGGAATGATGGCGACAGCCAAAGCAGCAGAGCCTTTTGTGGTGTACTTTAAGCAGTCTCCTCCTTGGTGACACGGTCCTTCTTGAGTGGTCCCTGTAAGAAAAAAAAAACAACAAAATCAGTTTTATGCTAATACTTTAGTCTGCTGCACATACAAGCCATGTATTGGCTCAGAGCAGCCAAGTGTTTCCAGAGAGTGAACAGGGAGTGAGCACAAAAGGGAGCTGCTCCCCTGCCTCAATGGAGCTCACTTTAGCACTGGAATGGAACCCAGAGTTCATACTGAGAGTGAACCAGGTTACGAACAGTGCAGGGAAACTGAAAACTGTGACAGTATGGATTGTTTTGTTGTTTTTTTTTATTAGCCAACACGCCTAAAAGCCAATTGAGGTTTTTTTTAGCGTAATAAGGATCTCAAAATAATTTAATGACATTTGGCAGAAATGTGCATTGATCTTAGAGGCTAGTAAAATAAATGTGATGCAGAGGGAGAATTTAGTACAAAATCTTACCATGAACGCCTTTTTCTCCTCTACGGTTTGGAAGCGGCCGTGACCGAACTTTGAGGTGGTGTCGATGAACTTCAGATCGATCTTCTCCAAGGCACGACGGCTGGCCTGCACAAGCAAAGACTGGGAGAGAAAAAAATATAAATTTAATTGTTACACTAGTGCTGGGTACAAAGTTAAATTACATCAGTGCAATGGGGATGAATGAGACATGTGTCCTCACCTTGCGCAGAGTCAACACCCTCTTCTTGGTCCCCACAACACAGCCTTTCACCATGACGAAGTCATTGGTCACATCTCCATAGTGGACGAATCCACCCTTTATTAAAAAAAAAAAAAAAGGGGAGAAAGTGAGTCAGACTTCAAGGTAAAGGCTTAAACACAAGTACAGGTTGCATGACTGTCACTTACCAGAGGGTTGATGCTCTTGTTTGACAGATCATACTCTGTGGAGGCGTTGTTCTTCACCAGCTTTCCTTCTTTTGTGTGGTAGCCCTGGCCAATCTTGTAGATCTTCTTGTTGATCTCTGTACGGTGGTGGTAGCCCTTCTGACCGGCACGAGCAACAGAGAAGGCCACACGGGCAGGATGCCAGGCTCCAATGCAGGCCACCTTACGCAGACCACGATGGGTTTTGCGAGGAAGCTTTTTTGTGTGCCAACGGCTGGTGACACCTGGAAGAATTAGAAGTTTTACTTAAACTGAACTTCACGCACTTGGCTCACTGTTGCAGCTAATGAAGCCTAAAAGCCTCATTGCAATACACAAATCTATACTGCAGGTTCCCTTACCCTTGTATCCGTGACCCTTGGTAATACCAATGACATCGATCATCTCGTCCTGAGAGAAGACTGTGTTGACTGGCACGGCTTGCTCCAGCTTCTCACGGGCCCAGTCAACCTTGTCAGCGATGCTGCCTCCATTCAGCTGCACCTCCATCAGGTGAGACTTTTTCTGTGCCAGGGGCAGCAGACGCATCTGAACAGACACAACTTGGTCAGAACAGAAGATAAACAGTTTCATATATTGATGTTTAGTAATGTAGTCTCAGAAGGAAGGCAGCATGGAAGGTATCCTCATATGTTTCAGGCGCCATGCCTGACGCAAGATCCGTGGTCTCATCACTGACAGCCAAGCAGGCCTGTCACAGTTACTTTATGGACTCATCGTGCAATGTGTGGACATTTCAATATTTTTCATATTCCAATTTGAATATTCTTAAGAACAAGTTAATTGTCCTTGTCCTGTGCCAATATGTGGCAAATATACATTTTAAGACATGGGTTATTGCAATTTCTGAAACAATATTGTCCAATAAAGTTACAGTGACAGACCAACAAGCAGGAAACAATCACCTCATTGTAAACTAGTATTACTAACCTGTGTGTGGGCAATGATGCGGACAACCTGGCAGTACTTCTTCATGGAAGCGAAGTCCTTCTCAAGCTGCTTCTTGCCCTCATCATCCTGCCACTTCTTACAGTATTTGGTAAAAGCCTTCTTCTTGGACTTGTACCTGAGAGCCCGCAGCACAGCAGGAGGAGAGACACAGAGGTTGGCACAGGTTCTTCATAGCCTTAAAGGGCCAGCGGAAGAACACAGTGCATAGCTGGTCGCCCTCCCCATCCATGTGGACAGGGGTGCGTTTTCAGCCAATTAAGAGTTTCAGCTCATGGCACAGTTTCTAAGAAGCACTTTCCACTGGCCAGAGGAGCCCGGAGCTCATCAGGGCACATGGCACCTGAGCGGAGCTGCCACAGGAGGCACCGTTATGTTAGACTCACTCAGTGAAAACAGTTTTTATCATTTCCACTGGGCAACTAACTGCTTCAGAGACTTTCATTAAAGCCATGTGTTAGTGTAGCATCTCACCAGTTTTTGTAGAACCGACGCTTGCACTCGTCACTGACATGTTCAGCGAAGATAGTCTTGAAGGACCGCAGGCCGCGTGGAGTGTTGACGTAACCCACAACACCAACCACAATCATGGGGGGAGTCTCTACAATGGTCACGGCCTCAACCACTTCCTTCTTGTTAACCTCTGCAGAGGAAAACAAGAGTAACATACATTTAAAGCCATTCTGGACCATCACTGTACATGTTAACCACTACATGGTATAAACTGCGCTCAGTGCTCGACATTCAGCAAGGGGTATAAACCCATTATGTCCGCCCGTCGATAGACTCATCACTGGCAGAACACAACAAAACCTTTCATTTGCTCATTAGGCATTTATAAATAGGGTGCAATATTCCACGAACTAAATTACTCATCCAATGGCAGGACGTAGAATGTAGTTTTCAGCCTCTTGAATATAGTATAGCATTTCCCATAGTTTAATATTGAACAAGTTCTGTTTCAGTAAGTAATCACCTTGGACTTTCAGAATATAGGATGCATTTTTCAAAACTTCTTGTAACTGATTAAAATAAATAGTTGCAGCCCCATTTATAAAATGTACCATTTTATTTGCATGTATATATACACATTTGTCAGATTCCACTCACTTGAGCCAGGTCTGTCGACCTCGCGGACGATGTGTGTCATGCCGGCCTTATAGCCCAGGAAGGCAGTCAGGTGCACGGGCCTGCTGGGGTCATCCTTGGGGAAGCTCTTGGCCTTACCACGATGACGACGACTCCTCTTGCGGGGCAAGAATCCCAGGGATCCGTGGCGGGGAGCCGAAAACTTACGGTGAGACTGGAGGAAGAGAAGCAGTTAGCTGGTCCATTCACTGAACTAGCCTCGATGTTCAAGTGCGGCCTACTACGACATGTGGCACAGCGGGTCCCGACTACAGCGTGGACGTGAATGTAATATCGTTAGTTGGAAGCAGCTTTGAATTATTGTTTTTTTTTTTAAATCAATGCAATGTTTCAGGTAACAGCAATTAAAGTAAACCACGCTGTTAGCATAGCTAGCGTAACATTCGCACGCTTGTTGGATGTCAAAAACCCATAAACCCTTGACTTTCAGCAGCCACAGAATACAATGTATTTTAAGAAAACTTTAGTATTAAGTTTATGTTCTTTCAACAAAAGATTTACTTAGTAAAATATAAGTAGCGGCCTATGTCAAACGCCATTTTGGCTCTTAAGTTGCCGGTGTAGTTATGAATGAATCCCGAAATATGAGACTGAAATATATACAGGCACACTAGCAAAACTATTCATAAAAGTAATAGGAGTGCGTGAAATAACTCCGATATAACGGATTCCTGAGATGTTAGACAGATTCCTGTACAGCGTGGTAGCTGCAGGGAGCACTAACTCACCATTTCGTCTTCAGTCCGATTCAAAGAGGCCTATCATAAGGAAGACGCTCGTATTTATACACAAGAAATATCGCGGGATTCGCCGAGACTATCCTCATAGAAGGGCCGCCCCCGTTATTTCACCCTGTGATGTCAGAGGTGGTTTATAAAGTTATAGAGCCAGTTAGTTTTAAAACAGCTTTAAATTAAACAGATAGCCTACATAGGTAAGTAAACATAAAATTAAATAAAAATAAAGTAACATAAAACACGCCAGGGGTTTACATAAATAAATATAAGGTAACAAATAAATAAAAATTCATTGGGAGCACAGCCTCACAGCCCGAAGTTGTTGTCTTAATATATAGTTCCATATCTTTCTTCTTCAACTCCTTTAACATTATTGACCAAAAATATTTTTTGTGGGAGATGTATTAAACTCAGCAGCCACTAGATGTCAGTGTTTGGCCTTACAAATAATCTTACTTGTTACATGAACAAACAAATATTAACTATTACAACTTTTTTGTGTGTTATTATTGACTTAAAGGGTAAAAAAAGAGATATATATTTTTATTTTTGAAATATTTACTATTCTCATCCAAATACTGTACTTCTAATATATGTCCTCATACTGTATTTTACATGATTTAATTAGGAAGCAATATGAATGAGTTTTAATCAATTTATAATATAACTTTATTTTCTACAGAGGTGGAAAACTGTCTTTGGACTATGTGTGTATATGAGAAAATGTGAGGACATTTTTGTGTATTTTCTTATTTATATCTTATATTAAAACCCCTTTCTCAATCATAACTAATGTACATTTTCTGTTCCTTTAAATAATGATGGTCATTTACAAACTCCTTATGGAATGAATCACACAAGGCATAAAATTTAAGTTGTCGTAACATTTATTGTCATTTCATTCATAAAACACAAACAGAGGAGACACATTTCCAGGTTAAGGCATCAATATTTAGTTTTATGATCCAGTGTTGTAACAAGTTTTTATGTTATTTTTATTGTTTGCAAGAAATTCAAAGCATTTCATCAGTAGAGTGCCACCAGGGGAGACTTTGGGAAACCTTTTGTGTTTTCTTTATCGTATAAAAAGTCTTTTTACATCTAAGAAAATCTGTGAGATTTTTGGATCTGGTTATGGTGGTTTTCACAGAAAATTGTGCTCAAATGTTCATACATTCTTGTAATATAATCATACCATAAAATGCTAAATTCTATATCTTCCAAGAAGGCTCGCCTCCATCAGGCTTTGTATTTCGCTTACTGTGGCTTTCCTCCAGTTATGAGAACAGAAAAGAGCCATATATTCAAGGGGAACGCAGTAAAGCGAATGCAGGGTGGACCAGCGTATCTGTACTCTGTATTGAATGGAGCTGTACACAGCATGCAGTTGGTCTCAGGCAATGTAAAATGTGGGAATGAGAACGTTTCTCTCAGACACATGCAACACTACTGATGCAGTTTCAGCCCTTAAGAGGGTTTGACTTTCCCCATCAAGATGTTATACCTAACACCACTGTCCTGCACAGAGTTTTCTATCCTTTGAAAATGTGCACAGAGGCGTGATCCGTGTAATTTGCCTCTTCACTTAAGCGTTGAAGAAACAATCTCTTATTTTAAGATAACCTTTTAAAGTTTACTCAAATAATCAACACACATAAAGTCTGTGGTACAAGAGTCTGCAGGCTTGTTTTTCAAGCTCATTATTGTGTTCATGGATGCAAGATGTGTCTGAAGTCTGTACACATTTCCAGAGCGCATATTTGAAAGAAGAAACATCCCTGATTTGTGGTGGAATCCTCTTCTTGTATCTTCAAACAAAACCAAATGCCTCAAGCTTCTGTTTGAGGCGACTTCGTCCCAACTGTCCTTATAATAATGTCTGCATGTGAAGCTGTGAATGCCAGCCTTCAGGATCACAGTCACTCTCGATCCAGGTTCATCTTTTGGAAGAAGGTCTTTCCAAACTCATAGGTGCTTATCATGACAGCACAGGCTGGAGCCACTTTGATCACCCTGGGCATGAAACCTGGAGAAAATATAAATGTTTTCAATTCTGAGCAAAGCATACATTGAATTCTTACTAAACATAAGACTGATACAATGGTGGCAGAAGTACTCAGATATTTACTTAAGTAAAAGTAGAAAAACTACAGTGTAGAAATACTCGGTTACAAGTAAAAGTCCTGCATTCAAAACTTTACTTAAGTGAAAAGTACAAAAGTATTAGCATCAAAATATACTAAAAGTACTCATCGTGCAGGATGGCCCACTTCAGAATAATGTATATTATTTTACTGGGTTATAATTTTTGATGCAAGCTGGTAAAAGTGGAGCTAACTTAATATACTGCTGGGTAGCGTAATGTGTAATAATATATTATACTTTATTACTTGATTTGTGTTTTCTATTAATAACCTAAATCTGCAAAGTAATTAAGGCTATGAAATAAAATGTAGTGAAATGTAGTAGAGTAAAAAGTACAATATTTCCCTCTGAATTGTAGTAGAGTAGAAGTATGAAGTAGAATTTAAAAAAACTGTTCAAGTACTTCAAATTGTGCTTAAGTACAGTACTTGAGTAAATCTACTTGGTTGCATTCCAGCACTGGACAGCACAAGTGTGTACCTGCAAAAAGGCCCCTGTAGCCCATCTCGGCCCAGATTTCCTTCATTATGTTCCATGTGGACGTGGTTTTCTTGAAGGAAACTAGGAGGAATGGGAATAAGGTACCGTTTAGAACATGCTGCACACGCAAATAAATACATTTCCGGTAACATCAGTATGGACACAAGTACAAACCTCCCAGAGTGTCCATTTCTCCCAGCTGGATCTGTCTCCGTGTCTTCACCACATCAAAAGGCAGCGTCAGGATCGCAGCGATCTACACACAAAGACAGTCATATACTGGACAACACACATGTGCAGCCAATCATTACACTTCAAACTGTTAGATATCATCTGCATGAAGGATAAGCATTCCTGTTCAGGAGGGCGGCTGCTTAAATATTTCACAAGAAGCATTACAGTGTGAATGTGGGTCAGACACTGGCCTGACTCTCTAAAGAGTTATGAAGTCATTGTGATATATTTAGAAAGTACAGTTAACTGTAGTTAGTTAACCAAAGCAAACATCGAGATTTCTCAAGGCTACACTTGATTTTACACATTCTCACTTTGAGTTCAAGCGGAAAATAAGTTGTATGACATCAAATCATTCATATTATCTCATAAGAATGTCAGACTGACATTTATCAGGTTCTTAAATTGACTGATAAAGGTTATTGAATGTCAACGCTGTAGTCTGTCGTATCATACAATAATAGAGTTTCAGAAGTCAAAGTCCCGCTCATTTTTCTCAAAGATAATATTATGTGGAGCACTTTTACAACTTGGATGGGCACAACACTCTAGTTGAATCATCAGTACAAAAGATGAGCAACTATGTTAGAAAATGTGTTGTTTTTTGATTAAAAAGTCAAAAGTACAAGCCTGTGTGCATAAAAACGCAAGACGAGAAGTTAACCACGACTCCCATTATTACCGGAGGACAGAAGCTCAAGAGTTCACCGTTGAGCTAACTGATATTACAATGTGCAGCTTAATAAATTGACTTTTGGATTCTGGGTTCATTTTGGATGAATTCAGTAACTATGGAGCCATGTTTTGTTCACAACCACAACAACGAAGCGCTTTGAATTCTCTCCCGCTCTGAGGCTGCTGGGGGGATATTTAGAGCCGGAAAAAAAAACATAATTTCTCAAAAATGATTGAAATGAAAATAATTTGAACTGGTGGCCAAAACATAAACCTGTAGGAGAGAATTACAAAGAAATGTGAATACAATGAAAGGTTGATGTTGATGTGTGCACGTGTGTACTTGTTGTGTACTTTACACTGAAGGAGAGTACTCACAGCTCCAGAGATGGCTCCTGCAGTAAAGCTGATGGAGAGGTCGGCCCGAGTCAGTCGGGACTGTTCACACAGCTGCGCCTTTATTAGTTCATAGTTAAACCAGTACAAAGCTGCAAGTACACACAAACAGGGACGGTTCGTTTGATGATTTGTTGCTTTGTTCCGCATCACAGTCATCTTACACTCTCATAAATAACCAGTACTGTTATTTCTTCCATCTGTCCCCTGGCAATTTTTTTCTTTTTGTGATGTTGGGCCATTTAAATAAAATTGACTTGACCAGTGAAAATGTCATCAAAAAAAGTTTCTGAATAATGACAGAATGAATGAAGGCAGGACGTGGGTACGGTGAGGGGAAGATGGTAGAGAGAAAAGGGAAAAAGAGTGACGGATATGTGTTCTTTCCCACCTAACACTGTATGTTTAGAAGAACATTTTTGAGTATTATTTAGTATTTTGAGTATTAAACACTCTCTCTCTGTAAGGTGGCAATACAAAGCACGCCGGCAGCTCTAGTTACGGCTGCTCAGAATGTTTTAAAATGTAGTTCTTACAAAAATAAGGTTTTTAAGAATGCAAATAGTGCAACAGTGTGTTTAGCCAGGACTCGAGGAAAGGAATACTAAGAAATGAAATAACCGCAGAGGAGTGAAATATGCTGCAGGACAGGTTTGACAAGTTTCTATGGAGGATAAGATTTTTCCACTGTAGTTGTAACCAACATGAAGCGATACTTCTACCACCACATTTGAAGTCTACAGGGGATGAATGTTTGATTGATTTTGCCTTTCTTATCTCTGCAACGACCCTCTAAAATTGAAGATTTGTCTTTCAAGTATTATTATATTGCATTCTGTGGCGCTGCTCTCACCAGAGAAGGGTACGTCTCGGAGCACGGTGGGTCCCCAGCCCCTCCACAGTGACAGCAGCCCGTCCTGAGCCACAGCAGAGCGGATACACACGCGCAGCTCGCTGTAGGACAGCTGGCGGGACTGCATCTTAGTCCTGACCAACTCCAGAGGGCTGATCACTGTCACAGCCCCCACTGCAACACACACACACACACACATTGAGAGTCAAAACTACACAACACATATTACAGTTTAGATATCTCTGTGTGCTTTAACAGACTTACATCTGGCCAGACCCCCAGCAACAAGAGGGATGTGGCTGCCCTGGAAACCCAGACCGTATCTCAGGAAGTCCCGCAGCTGGTCGTAGCAGGTGAAGTAGATGACAGTGGCAGGAACAGCCATAACCCTGTACACACACAGGAAAAAATAAAGCAAGGACAGCACTTTTCACTGTGTGCCATAGGAATGGAAAGTTTTCATATAAAAAAAAAAAGAGCTCATGAAAAAATGTACTTCTTTGGAGACACGTGGTTCTCACAGGACAGAGCAGACATTAAGAACTTATAGAATATGATGCTTTGCTGTAGATTAAACTGCGCAACAGTATATACAAGAGTTTAAATTAGCACAACCTTAAACATCTACAGCCTTAAAATGCAACGCTCACATTAATGCAGCAGTATTATTAATCCAAAAACATCATGTATAATAGTGAAAACACTGACACGGAACAATTTACTGCACAATAAATACTTTTGATACTTTAAGTACATTTTGGTGATAATACTTACATACTTTTACTGAAGAAAGGTTTTGAATGCAGTGTTTTCACAGCGTAGTATTAGTACTTAAGCAAAAGAACTGAATACTTCTTCCACCACTGTTGTCTACAGTAAAAATGTAATTCTTCGGACATCACCTTTAATCATATCTCTCTAGCACGCGTGTGGATTTAAGATTGTTGAAGACCTTTATAAGTTTTTATTTGGCTGTTCTCACTGTCTGTGCATAGATGTGATGGGTCATTCTGCTTTAAAGAATTTAATGAGTCTAAATGCTGTTTCCAGTCGGAAAATATTACACTTACAGGGGAAACACTATCCTTGTAATCATGGCACTCAAAGTAGAACAATGCTAAAAGACTAAATATCAGAATAAACCAGAGAGGCCTCTTCTATCAGTATCTTTCTCACCCAAACCTAAATTTCAGTTCTTACACATTTGATCGACAAGTATTTTAGACATTTTCATGATGAAAGTTTAGACACTCACAGTGTTGGTGGTAGTCCACTCCACAACGATCTGAGTCCTTCGTGTCGAGTGATTTTCACAAAGGCATCCTATGGAATAAACAAACAAACAAACACGCTTAAAACACATTTTCATTCATTTTGTGTGCAAAAAGAAGAAATCTGCCGATGTACTCACAAGCGTCCCACTGAAATGTGTTGGGGTTTTGTACCAGCTGGTGCAACTGGTCCCACTCTGACACACATACATGTGATCCATCAGTCCATTACAATACATAAAACATTTCCCTGCGAGAGACAGAAAAACCTGGTCAGCAGAGTTGAAAAGAAAAATCAGCAAAGCATACCATAACTGTGTGACCGCAGCCTCATCCCCAGATCATTTATTTAAAACTAAAAACATCTAAAAACAACTATCTGGATATTGTGTATCGTGTCTGTTAAGTTTCCATGTTTTCTGAACTGAGTTATATTCCATGACAGAGGAGAAAAAGGTGACTAATAATACATGCGATGGCAATGACCACAGTCACTCAGAAGATAAAATCCCGGCTGTTCTTGTCGCTGCTTACTTTGCTTGTTTAATTATAGATTGCTTAAGATACGACTATTGACAAAAAATTCAAAGTAAATCTAAACATTTTAATTCATAACCTGTTCCTACTAAATGTCCAGGAAACAAAAACATTTACTAGCCCAGGATCATGAGAGAAGAGTAAAGAACATCTTCTACAAAGAAAGCTTGAATTGTAAGTGGTGAGGTGTCGCTAGGGAACATTTTCCGTGTTGTTTTATGTTTCTTGAAGCTACCAAACTGTAGAGAAGTGAAACAAAAACAAAGTCTAAGCTGACAGAAAACACTATTTGCAAAAGGGCTTATTTTGTTTTCATTGGCAAGAGATGTCTGTTAGTTGAGCATGTGGCAACACACAGAAAGTTGTGCTGGACCACAGTGTTTTTTTAAAGTTTTAGCATGCAGCAATGGCGGGTCAGATACTTACACTTGGAAGGCCGAATGATGCCATCCCATGGAGCAGATTCACGGGCCAAAGCTACGAAACAAAGCAAAAGGCAGGACAGACAAAGGCAGAGGACAGAGATGAAGACAGTGCAAAAGACACAAAGGACAGGCGCCGTGGGGTTAGAAAAGCATTGAGATACACATGGCACTCAGACGCTGCTGTTAAAAGCAAAGTCAGCATTTTATTACCCAAGTTAATGTATTATCTAAAACCACAGAAGACTCATTGTCCTACCTTGGTGGAACGGTGTTTGCTGAGCCTGCAGCCTGATCTTCACAACGTCCAGCGGAGTGACTGTAAACAACAACACCGTCAACACCTCACTAAAGCTGTTTCAACTAAAACTGAATATTATAACCTTCACAAAACGAGGATTTATTGCAGGATCAGGCTGCAACTAACAATTATTTTCATTATCGATTAATCTGCAGAATATTTTCTGGATTAATCGTATAGTCTATAAAATGCCAGAAAAAAAGTCCAAGGCGATGACTTTAATTCTCTTGTTTTGCCAGTGAAAAACCCAACGATAGAAAAGCGTCGACTAATCGATTTGTCGACTAATCGTTGCAGCTCTATTGCAGGACTGTTATATTACACCTCATTACTATTACAGTAGCTTGGTGTAATAAACTGGCTACTGAGTTTAAGACATTGAGGACAATAAACCAATTGTTTCCACGTGACAAAAAATTGTGGAAAAAATAAGTTACATTTATAAACATAAGTTGCTTTTTCTAGCCTTTGTTTCAATGATCTCACCAAAAATAGACGTGAGCAGGGCTCCAGTGCCAGAAGCCAGCATCTGCTGCACTGGAGAGATCGCAGCCACAGAGCCGCTGACGGCCCGCTCCCCCATCCTGCCCACCTGTCACACAAAAGAAACCCTTCAGAGTGAGAACTGTATGTTCTGAAACTAAACTTCACAGGGGTGTTTTGTAACCCTGTGGTAGCCAGGTGTCTATGCCTCATGGTTATGTAAAGAAAAACACAAGAGGAGTGTTGGTGTCCTGCACGATCAGAAACCTAACACTGAGTTTGTGTCCTGTTATGTCAGAATGATGATTGTGTGACGCCTGCTCCTAAAATGCTCCAAGTTAGTGTTACGTTTAAAAAATTACGTTAAAAAGGTTATCCAACAATACAATAAGTTAAGAAAAAATAACTGCAATTCATACTGTTGTCCTTCATAAAAAATGCAAGGTTAATACAGAGTAATAAAGTCAGACCTTTGTTGATGCGAGCTGGGTGTGTAGGCGTAGTTGTTATAATGAGGTCATTGAAACATTATGATAGCTTATCTACGATGTGCATGTCACCAGACAGCAAGTGAAAGCCTCACCTCCTGTCCCCCTCCTAACTCAGGCGGTGGGTAGAGGCAGATATATAAACATTGAACATTAAATACTAACATGGAACAAAAACTAATGCAAGTAAATCAGGACATATCCTCGTGGAAGTCCTGTCTTTAACTTAGTGGTTAATGTTTTTAAGAAATGATAAACAATGCCAACATATCCATCGCTAGCAGCCAAGATGTTTTGACTTATTTTCTTAAAGCAAATGTGCACTGGACAAGTAACACTTTCTTTCCTGTTTTCCTACCTGTGTGATTGCCATTTGTCTCCCCTGGCCAACACACTTTAGTGTGACAGTTACTGCCAGTTGGCCCTCAGGGGTCGTCTGCCCAACATGCTGCTTGCTTTGCCAAAAAAGCATTCAAAAACAAACATGTCGCTAAATGTGTCAGCTAAGCATCTCTTTTTACAATTAACATTTTAAATGATAATAGGCACTTGCAAATTACAATGTAGTGCAAAATGTTAACCATTCTTTGGGGTTTCAGTTTTACTTCTTTACTTAAGATTTATAAAAAAAAAAAAAAATGTATTTTTACAAAATTAATTAAAATACCAGAATTAATATGAGACACAATTTGAATCATACCCTCCAAACTTAAAAGGAAATCAAGTTTGACCTGACATCAAAACACTATTGCTTAACTTGTTTACAAGATATTTGGTAATGCTGATCTACAGAATAACTATTAAGTGCATCTTTGGATGAATAGGAAAAATAAGACTGAATGATGATGTTCGGGGTCCTTCACCTTCACCTACATTACACAACGTTGCTTCTTTATGTGTCATTCTCGTACACATAACGCTATCTTACATGACCCTCGTGTCAATGAAACAACATTTCATGAGATTAACGTTTCACTGAATTCTGCAACACGATCAATGAAATAAGCTCGCGTTAAGTGAGAAGACAGTCTTTGTAAGATATTATGTGATGGCACACTCTGTCCATTTTTGTCCACCGTTAGCTGTCAGTGAAAGCTAGCTAGCTAACGTTAGCTAGCTAGCTTTCCAGACAACGTCGTTGCGTTGTAAGATAACAATCCAACGTTACTCACCTCTACTTTAGGTGCCAGCGTCGTTGAAAAATAAAGGCCTCTTCGCCCATTTCAGTTAAACGTTGCCACATTTAAGAGCCAACGTTTAAGCCACTCTGTCGTGTTGCAACTTATTCGGGTTCTCCATTGCGGATAATGTGTTTTGTGGGATAAGCTCGCAGTGGGGGGCAGTTTATAAGTACAAAATGTACACTTCACAAATCTGTACATAACTAGGACCAGTGATAGTCGTATGTTTCTTGTACAGTGGCCGGTGCGCATGCTGTGGAGATCAGTGGTAAAATGTCAGCGATGTGACGTCATGGTTCTCCTGGCCCCGCCCTCTGCTGTAGCTCTGGCGCCGCCTGGTGGACGTGTCACTAAACGCAGCTGCCGCATGTGGAGACGTTTCAACGTACTGCGTAATTACTCGGGAGTTACGGTAATCTGTTGTTACAGTGTACCAGTACAGTACGTATCAATACTTATATGTAGGTACTGGGGAACAAGATGTGAAGTTGTGGAATAAGGGGGTAACAATTTGGAATCTAACAAGACACTTTTTTTATTTTATTATTATTACTATTGTTTATTCATTTAAATTATTTAGTTGCTTCTCTTTGCCATTATGTTGTTACATGTCTGCAATGTTTGTATATTTATATATTTGAAGGTATTCCAGGATATATTTTCTCTCTCTCTCTGTCTCTCTCTCTCTCTCTCTCTCTCTCTCTCTCTCTCTCCCTCTCTCTCTCTCTTTGGGGCGTGTTCAAGACGAATCATGTCCAACCTTTGTGTTATTAGTTGGCGAGCCTCTTGCGAAACACCTCACAACACCTCACAACAGCCCTTCAGCGTTTTACAAGGTAAGAGCGAATTAGTCTTTTAGTCGTTTTAGCTTTTAGAATATGTGAGTGAATTGTTAATGTTTGTCAACGATTCACACACATTTACAGCATTTACTAGGCTACTTAAGTTTTAGATCCCTTAACTTGTTTTAATCCTTTCGTTGTAAATGATCATAACAACAAATTCAGGAACAAACCTCTAAAGGAACTATTACACTTTCAGGAAGCGCTGAGTTCCAGATATTATTTGCATTTTAGTTTTTGACGTTTGGCTCAGTTGAATTATTACATTTAAAGAGTTCAAATCTACTAAAACCTAAAAAAAAAAAAAAATCTTAAACCTACTATCTGTTACAGAGAACTAGTTTTTGCAGAAGTGAATGCAAAAATGTTATTTCTGGGTGGAGACGGGGATTCCACATTCAATTCACTTTCAATTTCATTCCACATGACTCTCCCTGTGTGCAGATGCAGGGGTGGGTTGTGATCTGTTGTGCTCTCCTGGCTCTGGTCGGTGCTGATGAGTGTCCAGATGGAGGGAGATGTGCACAGGGTCAGACCTGCTGCAATGACCCGGCCAACAGCTATGAATGCTGCCCGTTTGATCAGGTAGACATGGCTCTACCTGCATGTTAGGCATTATAATTTAACCTCAGCATACAGTTCTACCAAGAAACTATGGAGAAATCTATGTATTTGTAATAATAGACCTGCAGGTGGCTAAATAGTTTTAGTTGTGTGTTTTGCGCACAGTGCCCTGCAAATTTTACTATATATATACTTGCTTGTGAATTTCACCAAGGGATCAATAATGTAAACTTATAATAATACATCATAAATTCTTTGTTGACTATATTGTGTATTATTTATCTGAATCCCTCTGAATCTTCAAAGTAACTGAAGTTATTAAATAAAATTAGTGGAGTAAAAAGTACAATATTTGCCTCTGAATTGTAATGGATAAGTATAAAGTAGCAGGAAATGGAAACACTCAAGTAAAATACGAGTACCTCAAAATTGTACTTAAGTACAGTACTTGAGTAAATGTCCTTCATTTACTGTCCAACTCTGGATTGTATAATTTGGAATAATTTAAAACAAAACCAAATCCAGCCGTCAGCTACAATAATAATATTTTGTCATATAATAATAAGTCCAAAAAAGAAATGAAATTTTTCTCAGCTGAAGTTATTGCTCTCTGTTGTAAGGCTGCACACTTAACTTAACAAGGTAAAGATATAATACTTCAACTTCAGTAGAATGCTTTAAAAGATAAACACTCAGGACTCATTTAGCTAATGTGATAGCAGGTTTAAAACTTTATGTAGTCAAACAGTTTCTACTTCTCCCATCCTCGTAGGCTGAGTGCTGTGGGGATCACATGCACTGCTGTCCTTCGGGAACAGTCTGCGATACAGACACGTCCAGCTGTTTGAACTCTACTGGCTCCATTCCCTGGGGTGAAAGAGCGTCTGCTGATCAGCCCGGACTCTCTAAGGTAAGAATAACAGACCTCTGTTGCTGTCATGGTCAAATACTAAGTGAGAGTGTGACGTAGTTAAGGTGTGTGCCCCCTGTCCCTGCAGTCCTTCAGGATGATCAAGGCGTTCATGGGGGACGAAGAAGACAACATCTGTCCTGATCAGTCACGATGCCCAGCTGAGTTTTCCTGCCAGAGGGCCGTGACAAGGTTTGCCTGCTGTCCCCTTTCTCAGGTAATCTAACGCTGTCCAACGCAGAAGTACCACGCAATTTATATTATCAAAAGTATTATTTTCAAACTAGAGGGGCACTAGGAGAGCGCAGACCTCCGCCGAGGCCTTGCCCTATCTTGCAATGTTAACTAAAGTGAAAAATAATTAGTGCATCCGCCCCATGATTCGGATCAGCTCCAACATTAAATGGGTTCTTCCTGTACAAGAAGATAAAGACCAAAGCCATGGAGTCCATTGGTAAACCACTGGTACAGTACTGCTATATTTCATATGTTGTGCAAAATGGGTTTTCCAAAAGCCCAGTTACTTCCTGTCACAAAGAGGAACTTTACTGGTTTCATTAACAAACTAAGCTCTCTTGACTTTATTGAAGACAATAGGATGTCATTTCTGCTTTTGTGGGAAATTTAATATAGAAACTCTAAAATAAATTACTCTCTCTCTCTCTCTTAATCCACTCGATTACTTAGTAATGTACAATGCAGTGCAGAGAACAGTATAGGCTGACTATATGGCTCCTCTAGATGTCTAACTACTACACCTATTTGGAGTATTACAATTAAGATTGGACCCTTGTTTCTAAATAAAGAATATGTATATATGAATTGTAGAGTAAAAAATGATTACAAGAGGGAATCTATAAGTAATTTCATTCAAATTTGTATTGCATCTATTAAGTGAATTGTGATTTGTGGACCCCTGACAGGGAGTCCCCTGCTCTGATGGGAAACACTGCTGCCCTGAGGGCCACCAGTGCAGCGCAGACAGCCGCTCCTGCATCAAAAGAGGTGACACTCTTCCACTCACTACCACAACATATTATTAGACAGTCTGGAAAACTTTTGGGGACTTTCTGGCACAGCGCTAAACTGGTGTGAATAACTAACTTTAAAGACCACAAACCAAGTTGTATCTGTCATATTCACTTTAAGCTTTATATTGGATTGTGTTTCTTGTATATTTGTCTCGATGCCTTTTTATGTCTTACGTAAAGCACTTTGAATTGGCTTGTTAATAAAAGATGCTTTGCAAATAAACTTGCCATAATCTCATAAAGGGTTTGATTTTATCTCAAGGCTCCTAAACTTAACACAGACACATTTTTAAATGTTCCCATTGTGTTGTTGCAGAGCGTGTGACTACAGTTTTGTGCAGCGACGGCGTGTCAGAGTGTCCTGATAAAACTACCTGCTGTGAAACCCCAGAAGGAAATTGGGGGTGCTGCCCCTTGCCAAATGTACAAAACATCTTTCAATCTTTTCATCATAGACATACAGAAGTTGACAGCTTTGAAACGCTAATGTTACTCCATAACGTAATTGAGATAATGGCAAAAGAAAAAGTAAAATGATGGATTTGCATATCCGGTTATTCTGACTTTATTGTGTCTTATCATTTGTGGTTCTAAGGTGATACTCCATGTGTCTTTATTGTCTAAACAGGCTGTGTGCTGCCAGGATAAGACACACTGCTGTCCTGAGGGGAACACATGTGATGTCGAACACTCTAAATGTATTTCCTCATTCACCAAAAAGGTGACGCCAATGTGGGCCAAACTCCCTGCCAGGATGAGGGCGGACTGGGAGAACCAAAAAGGTCAGATTTCTTTGTGCCTTGCTGTGAAACTTACTTCCTCATTCCATTTCCTCCTCTGATTAATTATTGTCTAAATATGAGTTTGTGTGTGTGTGTTCATGCAGCCTCATCTGTTTGTGTTTTCACTTTCAGAAGGTGAACAAGTCCCTGCAGAGACAGTTGCTGAGGGTGGCTCAGAAAAAGCCCCTGAAGTCACGACAGTGTATACAAAGACGGAATTATCACCTGTCACTCAGGCAGCTGCAGGTGAGGTGTTTATCATGCATCAAAGTAGACCTTTCTTACAGCAGACGTTATGATTTAATAACATTATTAATGGCTTCATTCCCTTTAATTTAGGCGTGTCAGTGAGTCCCATGACTTACTGACACTGTTAAATGTCGTATCATTTCCTCTTATGGCAAGACACATTTCTGCTTCGGGTTAAAACAAAGTACAGCAGCATTCTTCCTGCATGCAGTTGAAGTGGTAGTAGTAGGTTACCATTACTAAATATGGTTTGACAATAGTAATAGTATCAGTAATGTATTATATTTTTGGTAATCTGATGCAAAAGGTTTAAACATTTTTTAGCAAAAAGCATCAGTGTGGCAGGTGTCTATTTTCTGAAAAAATGCATTTCTTCCTGTGTCAATATGTTACAATAAAGGCCAGCTCAGTTTTAACATTTTATGTAAAAAAAGTAATGTGCAGGCTGCTTGTAAACAAACAAAAGTTCTGTTTACATTCAGTGTTCTCACCAACACTGCGTTACCGCAACCAACTGTCCATTATCAAAATATCATGAAACCAAAGATTCAAGATTCACTTGAACAAAGACGGAGAGAGACACAAATAGTGAAGCCACTCACTTATAAAGCACATAGTACTTTAACCTTGTCGTCAAAAATTCTACAGGGTACCTTTTAGATGTAACATTAAATTGTAAAATTACATCGGTTTATTCCAACCGGTTGGACTCAACAGTCTCTCACGGCAGACGTTTAGATTTATCAAGTCAAAAATTTATTCTGAGAGAGAACATGGTTCATAAGTGTTCAGTTCTGCTGTATTTTTTTCACCGAATGAGGGCAGAATTAAAATATATAGGAAACGTTAATATTTCTTTCTTTTCTTTTGTTCAGGCAATGATGTCTACTGTGATGGTACAGCACACTGTCCGAGTCACAACACATGCTGTAAAAACCCAGAGGGCAAATGGAAATGCTGTCCTCTTCCAGAGGTAAAATTGTGGCTGCCATTTATTACACAGTCCTAAGTTTGGTGATAAAGGCTTTGCCAATGTATTAATGATTCTTTGTCTTTCTCATCATGTCAGGCTGTTTGTTGCGACGATTTCATTCACTGCTGCCCTAAAGGTAAGAAATGTAACCTGGCTGCTCAGAGCTGTGATGACGACACAAGCTCTGTGCTGTGGCTCGAGAAGGTATCCTCAATCCCCAGAGAGGCCGCAAAAGTGGAGAATGTTACATGCGACCCCTCCTACAGTTGTCCTGATGGCTCCACCTGCTGCAAGACCAAAACAGGAGACTGGGCCTGCTGCGGTCTACCTCAGGTCAACACACAGAGCAACATGCACAGACTGATGATTTTTAAGAAAAGTTTTTAAATGTTCTCCTGGTCTGACCTATTAGAGTGTGTTCAAAACAAGCAATTATTTCACATTATTTCTTTAATGGAGTAGTTCAACATTTTGCTCATTCGCTTTCCAGTTAGACGAGAAGATTGACACCAGTCTCTCGTTAAATATGATGCTATCACAAGTAGCCAGTTAGCGAAGGCTTAGTTTAGCACAAAGACTGAAAACAGGGATTTCTTCGGTTGTTGTACAGATTAAGCAACTAAGATATACCGGGCTAATTAGTGCTTTAGAGGTGATGGTAGGTGGATTTTGTCCCTTGTGGACAGAGCCAGGATAGTAGTTTCCACCTGTTTCCAGTCTTTGTCCTAGGCTAAGCTGCTCGCTGTCGCTTTTTATACGCCATACAGACAGTCCTCCCCGAAAAACTGCTGTATAGGTCGGTTTCCTAAACTGAAAAAGTTTTGTTTTCCTGAACCTAGCCACGTAGTTTTGTTCCAGTTTCAATTCACAACGCTAACCATGAGCGTGTCTCAACATGCGCCTGTCGCTGGCAATCTCCAACCGTCAAACCTTTTTTGGGAGTCATTGGCAAACGACCTATCCTTTACTGACTCAGCAAAAATAACAATAAGCGTATTTCTCCAAACATTGAACCATCGCTTAAAGTTACGTAATGTATTTCACGACTTTCCACACTCTTTAACATTGATTTGTCTGCACTTGAATTTGTCTTTACTTTGACTGACAATTCTCTCTCCTCCTACATGCAACATTGTTTGTGAAGAAAGTATTCTTGTCACTTTGTTCAAAAGGCGGTCTGTTGTGACGACCACGAACACTGCTGCCCTGCTGGCACCACCTGTAACATGGCCCAGCTCAAATGTGACGGCATCTCGGGCTCAACGCCCATGATGCAGAAGGTACCTGCGTTTGCCTCAGAGGCATCCACTAGAGATGCCGCTACAGCTACAACCCAAAGTGAGGCAGCCGTCACAACACAAACAGTGGAGCCTGAGGAAGAGGAGGGGATGAAAGCAAAGGAGGAGACAGATGAGGAGAAAGACGAGGAGGAAGAAGTGGAGGACATTCAGTGTGATGCCCACACCTCTTGCCCTAAATCCTACACCTGCTGCTTCATGACCTCGTATCAAAAGTGGGGCTGCTGCCCGCTGTCAGACGTGAGCACTGTCCTACAGTAACACTCATCCTAAAGTTTAAAGCTGCAATTACAAAGATTTTACCACCTTAAAGCATAAAATCACATATATTCCCATTTTTTTATTATTGATTATAGTAACACTTTACTTATATTCTACTATTTAGCATTTACAAGGACTATATTAACATTACATAAGAGGTTTATAACACACTATATTATAGTGATTATAATGCAGTTGTAAGCAGATGTAAGGACATTTTAAGGGTTTATTAATGTGCAGTTATATTTTATGGTGGGTGCCCACAGGAGGAGTTGAAGTTGTTGACAAATACTTTAATAAAAATATTATATCTGCATATAACTACATTATAGTGTGTTATAAACCAGTTATTAAATGTTTTTAATACTGCTCATGAATGCTAAGTAGGGAGGGTTAAAGTTACCTTGATAATGTTTTCAATGAATCAAATAAGTGTTCAGTCTCTGAAATGTCATAAGATAATAACAAATCATTTCAAGTCCAGGATGTCTATGAATCTCTCATGTTTTTCACTATTCTAAGTTTAGTTATTTAAATATAATGGATGATGTGAAAGTAGCACGTCAACTCTCACTTCTCCCCACAGGCTGTGTGCTGCGCTGATGGGGAACACTGCTGTCCAACCAACTACACATGTAACGAGAGCAAGACCACGTGCATCAAAGGGGAGTTGGTGATTCCCTGGTACACCAAGCTTCCAGCCACCACCAGCATTGAGACACATCGCAGCTCTGTGCAGTGCGACAGGCTGAATCAATGTCCTGAACACACCACCTGCTGCCAGCTGTTGACGGGCGAGTGGGGCTGCTGCCCGATGCAAAATGTGAGCGCTGCGTGTGTGGAGAGGTTTCTGTATAGGACGCACCATCAAATTCAAAGAAGAAAAGAAATACAATAAAAATGCATTTAATAACAATTAATAACATGGCCAGCAATACAAATTCTACAGGACTAAGCACTCAGAAACATTTACCATTTAACATTTAGAGTTTGTTTCTCTTGGTATATGATAACAGTCCACATATTTTGAGGCTAATACTGCACATTGACTTTTCTCCCCATAGATGGCAGTTTCTGACGATCGGGGAGATGAATAAACTCAGGATACATATTATTTATTTTTTTCAAAGAAAACCTCTTTCAAATCCCTTTATTTCTCGCAGAATTGTAAAAATTGAGATTCTGTCTCAAACCTCTCTTTTATGACAAAGCGAACACGGCCTCGCCTATAAAGTTATTATCTTTGTCAGGGTTTGCTTATTTAAAAGGGGAAGTTAATTCCACTAACCTTGTGCATGCTGTGTCTGCAGGCTGTGTGCTGCCAAGATAAGAAGCACTGCTGCCCACAGGGTTACACCTGCAACATCGCCTCTATGTCCTGTCAGAAGCTCATCCTGCAGCAGCTGGAGACCGTCCCACTAACACCGGTGTATCCGCTCGAGCACCGACCCCTGCTCGTACCCTCTAACGCTGGAGAAGTCCCTTGTGATGAACAGGTCAGCTGTCCAGATGGAAATACCTGCTGCCGGACGTCTGCTACTTCATGGGGCTGCTGTCCATCTCCTAATGTATGATATACAGTCATAACTTCAACCTCTTTTGTGGTCAAATACACATCAAATATAATACTTACACCACAAGTATGGTCAGTAGGGTGTAACAATAGTATGACAGACCAACACAATCCTCACATTTAAAGTAATTCTAAGTCACTATAATGGATGTAAATTAATATCCATGCCCAGACGTACATGTAGACATACAAACTTGTATAACTTCAACCATATTTGCTTTCTTGCAAAGAATTAGATGAGAAGATTGATACCACTCTCATGTCAGATTGGTACCAACCTATCAATATTAGTTACATTGCAGAAGGTATAATATATAATATATATATAATATGTATATGGGCTATCTGTATAATGTGCTCAATTGCTATAAATGACACTAACCAACACTTAGATGTCAAAATTAGCTCCACCCTGACCTGCTACAACATTAAAATTCTGCTTATATGTTCAGATAATATTGAACTATTACAATATTGTAACTCGTAATAATACAACACTCTGGTAAGAGCCATAATGAGTTCTTGTACCTTTTAATACTTAAAATTTGCTGGTAATGCGTTTGTACTTTTTCTTAAGTAACACTTTAAAGGCTGTAATTTACTTGTAATAGAGTATGATTGTACTAACTTTAATCCCTAATTTAACTAAAACACCTGATTATTTCTTCCACCACCGGTTTACGGTGTTACCTTCCTTTCCCGTCCTCTCCACAGGCGGTGTGCTGCAGCGACATGACGCACTGCTGTCCCACTGGCTACACCTGCAGTGACACTGGAGGCTGCTCCAAGAACGCCATGCTCCACTGGCAGGACTGGCAGGTGTTCCTCGCCAACAAAAAGAGAGCTCTAATTGTGTGAAAACATCCTCCCTGTCATTTGTTTCTCCTTGCGATGCACTTATGGAAAATAATGTGAAAGTGATTTTGTGATAGTTTTTAAATTGCACTTGGGGTTATGATGCTCTGCAACAACAACTAAATGCAACAAGATCAGAGCATTGACATTGTAATACCTCCTTTAAAAAGTCCAATGGATTCCAAGCACACAGTTACAAGCTGCTTGAAATTCTACTCCGTCCATTAAAAACACGCCACATTCGATATGATTTTATTCACTGTCAGTTATGTTTCCGTATGTTATGCTTCAACTGCCTTGTGCTACAAAGTGCACTTCTCTATTAATAATCAGTCACAATTCTGGGTTTAATTTCACATCATTTTAAATGTACGTGATTCTGCCTCATGATGTATGAATTTGCAATCTGTTTTCTTTCCTAATCTGTAATGAGATATTAATTTGAAGGGTTTTAATTCTCACTTGTGTTTTTTGGGATTGAAGACACACCATGTTGCAAATATGAAGAAATAACGCTTAATAATGCTTGGTGCAGCTCAATCTGCATAAATCCATAAAACTAATAAAGAAAATCTCATGTTACAACATTACCATGTATCAAATAGATATCTGTGTCTATAAAAAGAAACGCCTCTTTTTTCCTTATCCACACTTCCCTGGATGTAATTCCACTTTATAGGCTGAAATCATACAGTTTGAGCCTTTTCAAGTGATTTGATTTATTATTTGGAATTATCGGGCCTCCCTTTTGTGAGTAGTGTAAAGCTCTGTTGAAGTAAAAATCTACACTTCTGATTGTACAATTGTACGGTTCAGTTTTTATTTGAATGAAATTATTCTAAAAATTTTATGAGAAATTAAATAATAAAGGGTTATCGAATTAAAATATATACATTACAATACATTAAACAATACGGATGAATTGTGTAAATATTTGTGCAAAAGCAATCAATACAGTAATAGAAATATGGGTAATATGGGTTTAAATATGAATAATAAACACAATATACATACAAATATAATTTATTGTGATATTTATAATATATATGTAGTTTGTTTGTAATTACACACAATTTACTATAAATCACTGTTGGAATTTTATGTAAATTGTTTAAATAAACATTGGACATTAGAACTATTTGACATATATAAGTTAATTTATTAATATCTTAAACATGGGAGTTGATTAAGTAACAAAACATTTCCATAAAATAATATGCCCTAGTGATTAGTCATTATGATAACAAAATACTCTATAACTTAACTGCAAATATAAAATTATTAGCAGTGTTATGCCATAGTTTGCCATTTCAAATTTTTATTTGATTTACTTTTTCTTAATGAATGTAAAGTATAATACACAGTTGGGGAATATAACTTATTATTATTTTGCTAATTAAAGCTCTTTACCTTTGCGTTAGTAACATTTTACTGCAGGAATTGTACTTATAATTGAAATGTATAATAATAATTATTAATAATAATAATACATTTTATTCACACTTTTCCAATGTTACAAAGTGCTTAATAAAAGTATATATATATATATATATATATATATATACTACCCAAATGCACTGCATAAAAAAATGCCATTAAAAGAAATGTGTTTTTTTCAAACGTGGTATTGCTTCTTTACTTAAGGATCTGAAAATGTCTTACACCACAACATCGAGCTACTCGACACTTTCACTTTCCAATTTTAAGTTGGACTTTAATGTAATAGAGACGCTTTTATTGTGAAGCCGAAGTGCTTGACTTCCGGTTATTCCCAGTTAGTTTTGACGTATGAATCATTCTTCCCAAGATGGCGTTACACCTGTTTCTCCGGTGGTGATCCTTGTTGTTGTCTGCGCAACGTAAGAAAACAAAGCATTAAAAACAGACTGTTAATAAACTGGAGACGTAGATAAACAACTGGAGTAAACTCCGTCGTCTAAAATGTCGACAGAGGAGCTGTCAGCCTCGGACAGCGAGGCTCTCTTCGCCGGCGCAGGGGAGCGATGGGCACCGGTAGGCGCTGTGGCCAGCCCCGAGGATGAGAGCGGGAGCGGGAGCGCTGGTCAGCCGAAGCAGAGAGGCTCTTCCTCGGCCACCGAGGGGGATTTGGCCGTCAGGCTGGAGAAGCTGGAAGAGGAGCAGGACCTGCTGAACTCCTCTCTCCTCGCCCTCACCTCACACTTTGCCCAGGTTCAGTTCCGATTGAAGCAGATAGTTCACGCCCAGAGCGACGAGAAGGAGAGGATGCTGGCCGAGCTGGAGGAGTTCGCCTTCAGGGGCTGCCCGCATGTGGTGGGCTGCAGAGCTCAGGATGCCAAGCAGCTGGAGAACTCGGTGAGCTTTACGCTCATTACTTCATGCCACACAACATATAACCACCACGATGATGCTACACACTCTTTCACACACTGAGTGCATGCCAAAAACACGTCATTGAAACAACAGAATATTCTAGATTTAGTGATTCCTATTTTAATGATCCTTATTACATATATTATTATTGATGTAGGAAGTGTAGCGTTTCCATCTGT